>CM056051.1:324291292-324667530 GCA_029574335.1 Rana kukunoris | reverse complement strand
TTATGGCTGGAACACCTACAGCTGGGATCACTCATTTTCCGAGTCAGCCACCCCTTTCCATACACGCCCATGTTAAACATTCAGTCTAAGTCAGGGGCACAGTGAAGGCATGCAGATGGACACCCTAGGATTGTGGTCAAGCAACAATAGATTGGTCACGATTTTGGAGGGTAAATTTAGGTGCCTCGGCTTCTATTTGGATCAGCTTCTACTTGACTTGACATGTGAATGACAGCAATTTACTGACTCCACTTTGTAGAATAAATGAACCTGTTAAGTGACTAGTTTAAGGCTGTGTCAAGTTATTCGCTCCCAATTTTTCAAAAATACCCACTGAGACACAATTCAGGATTTTACTTCTTTGCCACAAGTGGGACTCAAGATTTGAACTTTTTTCTTTATTTTTTTTCCAGGCCCAAATCTGGAGATGCTGATGGCGACACTAAACCGTCATGAGGAGCGGCTGGCTGAGCTAGAAAAAAGATAAATGTTAAAAAATAAGTTGTTGATTGTTTTAAAAGAATTGTTTTTCATAAATGTTAATTTCCCTAAAAAAAGTTCTCCTAACTTTCTTGATCTGGTCATATGTCCCCTTTATATTTAGATTTTGAACACTCTGAAACAAGGTACAAAACACATACATATATCTGCCCTAGTCTGCTAGCTTGAGGCACGATGGGCAGATTTGGAGCATTCTCAGGTGATTAGATGCAATAAGCCAATCAAAAATAATCTAACTTCAGCTTTTACCTTTAAAGTTGATGTGTTTAACTAGTTAATGTTTGTAAGGGATTGCAGCTCATACAATATTTTTTGGGAAGTCTTTAAAAAAAAAAAGTGTAAAGTGCGCCTGCCTGTCTCTTTTTAATAATTGCCAGGGATCAAGTTTGGCGCAAATCATTGACAAAAGTTAGGTTTTGGTGCGTGCAAGTTTGGGAAGACTCCTCAGTGGGCAAAGGGGTTTATGAGGTATCTGAAATTAAATTCCTCTTTGCACTACAAGTACAGTCGCTGTAGATCTGAAATGAGGGGAAGCTCGGCTGCATTTCTTAGACAATCATTTGCAAGCTAAATGTTGGTTTTAGGTTCCTTGCATGTCCCATTTGAATCTACAGCAACTGCACTTCGAAGTGCAGTTGCAATTGTAGTGCAAAGAGGATTGACCTTTTGTAAAGAACTCCAACAGTATTTGTTAAGAAGACTGGCAAAGGTTAAGCTACGCTGGTATTCTGCGCCTAGCTGCCCACAATCATATCCTCCCCTCCTGAACACTCCAGCAATGGCAGACTTAGGCCCCAGGCATTTTTACACAAAACATGTACTGTAGTGTAAGGGCCTGCCATATTGCATACAAATTGAAAGTTTTAAAGGGGTTGTAAAGGTTTGTTTTGTATTTTCTACCCTTGTCCTTACATTTCCCTTCTAATGCCTTTTTTATTTGTTTGAATTTCTCACTTCCCGTTTATTCTCAGTAAGCTTTCCAACATCATTGGAGCGGTGGAAAGTCATTAAGAATAGCTTACTGAACACCTTACTGTGGAGAAACAGAAAGTGAGAAATTCAGACAAAGAAAAACAAACCAAAAAAAAAATAAAACAGAAATGGAAGGAAAAAGGTAAGTGAACAACAATTCACTAGCTTCAAGTTACCTATTAGTAAAATTAGAAATTCCTAAGCAAATCTTGATAACCCATTTAAGCTTTGTGCTCATCTTCTTGTTTGTTAAAACCCAATAATATAAAAATATATAGATAGATCTATATTTTTTTTTTTTTTACCCCAAACTAATAGTGTGTATGTGGACTTTTATTTACAGAGTGAAATATCAAAATTAAAAAAAACACAAAGGGAAGCCTCCTATTCAAAATGAAATCGTAATTTTAAGTTCAATACTGAAACATAAAAAAGGGAAAATTTGACAATTTAGAAAGAAAAAAATTAAAAAAGACCAAAAAAAAAACAGCAAGGGCAAAATTAATGGGGTTCCTGCCGTTGGTCCCGCCGTTCCTGCGGTTGTTCCTGCTGGGGGTTCAGGAGGCTCGCCATCTGTTTCTGCAGAGTCAGCTGCTGCGCCATCAGCCTCGTCATCTGCTGCTGCTGATGCTGGGGCAGTTGTATGGTGTTTCTCTGCTGGAGTGGGTTCCTGGACTGGGGTTGTGCCTGAGGGATGGGGAAGGCCTGAGAGGTGGATTGGGGCAAAGCAAAATAGGTGAAACCAGGGAGGGGAGTGAAACTTTGGGGGTTGACTGGGAAACGAAAAAGGGGTACACTAGGGGAAGTAAAGTTGGATCGGGGCAGAGCATAAATTTGGGGATTAGGGCTTTTGTGAAGAGGGGTAGTGACAGTTAAATAAGGGGAGAGGTCAGGTTGAGTGTGTCTGGAGGTGTGTGGGGCAGAGGGCAAGGAGAAAAGTGGAGTGGAGGGAGGTGCTGTGCGAGAAGATGTAGTCTGGTCAGTGGGGGCATGTGTGAAGTATGGGAACAGGAAGGAGAAAAATGGTGTGTTTGTGTGTTAGGGTCTGTGGGGGCAGGTGAGGAAAGTGTGGAGAATATCTAATTGGGAGGCAGTGTCCATCGGGGAAAGTTTCAGAATCAGCCACCCCCTGGCTTTCTGTCCCTGGCTTTCTGTCCCTGGCCTGGCAACAGGGTCATCTTGTAGCAACACAACACCTTGCTCTTCACTGCTATTGGCCCTGCTGTGAGAGAATCTGGCGACTGTTGCATTTAGTTGCTGTACCGCTAAACGCAGGGCCCGAATCTCAACACGACTTTCCCTGAGGACTCCAGTCTGGTTGTTAATAGCTGTAGTCAACAGGGAAAGTTCGGAAGCATGATCCTGGTCCCTACGCTGCAAGTGTTCTTGCAATTGCTGGCGGTCCTGAGCTTGTTGGCTCAAGGTTTGCTGTAGGAGCTCCAGTGTCCTTTCTACATAATTATCTGGTGTAGAAGGCCTACCTTGCTTCAATAATCTATCCACCTGGCAGCCAACCTTTCACCAAGATTGATAAGTTGGCTTTGCCCAGGTGGCAGGGTGCTGATTCTGCTGCATCCAATGTGGGCTGGAAAGAAACAAAAAACAAAACATTCAATTAGAAAACCAATCCTTTGCATTGGTGAACACACAAACATTAGTAAAAGTGGGTGCCATTTGACCACAAAAACAAGAACATGTTCAAAGCTGCGTTACTTAGCACAGGAGACTTCAATGTTTGGAACAAGCTGGATTTCCAATACAATTAACATGCCCAGATGCTTAAGATTAGTCACCATCCCATTTCCAATAATAAACTTGATGGATCAATGGACAAGGTATATTTGTGTGCAAGCAACACATATAAAGGTTATGTGTAAACACTTGTGGCAAAGAAGAATCATTATTGAACTAAACACCTGTGAAGGCAAGTCAGCAGTAGCAGCTGCAGCTACATTGTCTTCAAAAGCCTAAAACCCCACAAAAAAGTCTGGCATTACAACAAGTACATAGGACTCCTTTCAATGTTCCCCACACATTTTATGAATTGCATATACCCCCACATTGGATGCAGTATTGTCCCCCACTCCAGCAGCAGCCATACTCAACTGAGGATCTGCATTTCAAACAAAGAAAGAAAAGTAAGTAAGCAACCAAAATAAACTTTCATTACGAACAGACATTTTGCCCAGTTTGTCTTTGAGAATCCTGTGGACAAATATTTCAATGTGACCTAGCTTGGCAAAGACTTCAAATGCAAATGTTGCCACTGACAAACCAGCCCAAAACCACCAGTAAAGAGGCCTTTGCCCTCAATATATGTGTGAGTGTTTGCTTTGCAATGGAGGACACCCTATTCACAAAATTTGGTATATAAAGCATGAACTGGTTTGAGAAGACAATCTGTAGCGTTAGATGGAGCTAGGTCCGCTTTAACAGCAGATGAAGAAGATGAAGACCTTGGGCCAGATTCAGGTAGATGGGCGAATCTTTAATTTGGAGTAACGTTTCTCATTTACGTTACTCCGCCGAAACTTTAGGAGCAAGTACTGTTATTCACAAAGCACTTGCTCCTAAAGTTGCGGCGGCGTAGCGAAAATGAGCCGGCAGAATTCAAATTGGGCGGGTAGGGGGCGTATATTATGTTAACTATGCGCGATCCCGCGGCGAACGTACTGCGCATGCGTCGACTGTCAGTGCGCATGCTCCAAATTCTTTCAGGGAACGTCAATGACGTCAATCCCCATTCACGGACGTTTTACGCAAACGACTCGAATGTTTTTTTTTCGACGCGATGACGACGGCCATACTTAACATAGGATACTCCACTAGGGGGCTGCTTTATCTTTGCGCCGCATATCTCTTACGGAAACGTCGGAAAAAAAGTCACTGCGTCGTGGCCGAATACGATCGTGAATTTCCGATTCCCGCTGATTAACATATTCTCGGCGTTAATCAGCGGGAATGCCCCGCGCGCCATTTTTAAACTTGAAGTTACGATACGACGGCGAAATACAATTTACACCGCTCGTATAGTAACTCCAACCCGGCGTTTCTTGTTTTCTGCTTACAGAAAACAGAAACGCTGGCTCAAAGTGAGAGTTAGGCTGGAGTATCACTGATACTCCAGCCTAACTCTACCTGAATCTGGCCCCTTAATGTATCGGTAGAAGATCAACTTCCCACTAAAGGAGAAATCGCCAAAATGTTTGCTAGAATGGAAACGGTTATGAATAAAATTGAATCTTCCATTAAAGGGGAAATGGAATTAATACATGAAGATATGAATCATATTCTTAGAAGAGTGGAAGAAACTGAAGAAAAAATAGATTTACAGGCTTTAGAAGTCAAGGAAGTAAAGGAACAGTTAAAAGAGCTACAAAAAGAACAAAGGTACTTGAAATATAGACTGGAAGACCAGGAAAATCGAAACAGACGGAAAAACCTGAAGATTAGAGGTCTCCCGGACGAGCAAGTAGAGGACCTCCAAGGAAAGATCGATAAAATATTTGGTCAGATGTTAGGTAAAACGGAAAACGAAAAATAAAACTAGAGCGAGTTCACAGGATAAGAAAACCTGCAGAAAGAGCCCAGAAAGAAGTCACAGTAGTGCAGCACCATTCGTGCAACAGATTCCAAGAAAAAAAATAAACATGCAAATGTACAACGGGAGGCAGGGATGGTAGAAGACAAGTATTTTTGATAAAGGGGGTGAGGGGGGGGTGATGGGGGGGAGGGGAGGTTTTCGAGGTGGGACTGAATCGGAAGGGAGACATGGAGAGCGGACGAAGCATACAGTGAATATAGAAAATGTAAGAAAGGGACGCGAGGAGCACGGGACCCTCTTTATGGGGGCCAACTTCTCATGACAACCCATACAGAGTCCAACCTCAAGGGGACAGAACCGTAGGGCCAGATGGAGGAGGGCCGCGGATCTATAGGCCTATGGGAGGCCACTAGCCCCAAATATAGGGGGGAGGGAGGGGAGGGAGGGTAGGGAGGTAGAGGGAGGAGGGAGGAGGGAAATAGACAGAGGGTGGGACAGGAAAGGAGGGCCTCCAGGAGAACTTACAGGAAAACCTCAGCCGTAAAGAACAGAGATAGCATAGGAATTCCTTTAAGAAATGTCATTAGTTAAAATAATATCCTATAACGTTTCGAGGTCATAAACGCCCCTATTAAAACTGCAAACATACTGAGAGAGCTGGCATTCTTGAAGGCAGACGTGATATTATTACAGGAGACTCATTTGACCTTGGGTACCGGTCGCAGAATCATTTCAAAGGACTTTTCCTTATGGTTTTATGCTGATTCGCCAATTGCGAGAGCTAAAGGGATAGCCATAGGGTTCGCTAGGGTATAAGGTTCACAGTGACTGATAGGAGGGAAGACCCAGAGGGACGATTCTTATTCCTAAATGGGAAGTTAAACGACTCAGAGATCTCATTAGCGAACATCTATGCCCCGAATAAAAAGGCGGCCCAATATGTGGCTGGAATAGCGGAAAAGTTTATGAGTTTTAGTAAAGGAGAGGCTCTCATGGGCAGGGACTTTAACCTATGTTTAGATCCCAGACTAGATAGTACGTCGCATGCATTGGGGAGCGAGATAGGTCAGAGAAATAAACTAAAAAAGAAGATGTACCAACATCAATTGGTAGATGCATGGAGAGTGCAACACATTTCGCTCACAGGTGCATGGGACGTACACTAGAATCGACTATATTTGGGTAGAACATAAACTTCTCGAACGGGTGGTAGATACAGAGATCGGAATACCAACATTTTCCGACCATTCGCCTATCACACTTCAACTGAAAATTGGCGAACTAGAAAATAAGAAAGTTAACTGGAGACTGAATGAAGAGCTATTACTCGACAAAGTTATTGAGAAGAAAATAAGAAAGGAGATAAACCAATTTTTCAAGGAAAACAGTACAGAGGGAATGACGGAGGCGATAATCTGGAAACTCATAAGGTTTTTATTAGAGGATTCTGATAAAAGAGGGGACCTTTAAAAAGAAAAGTATTAAAGAAAAAAAAAAATACTAATTAAAGAAATAACCGAACTAGAACAATTACATAAAGAAACCAATCAAAAAGACTTACTTTTGTATCTTTGTTCAAAAAGAGATGAAATGAGAGAAATAATAGAACAGGAAACTCGGAAAACTTTAGGAATAATTAAGAAAGAACAGTATTAATGGGGTAATAAAATGGGAAAACATCTAGCAAGTATATTAAAAAAAAAAAAATCAGCTAATTATATTGAAAAAATACAAACAAATACAGGAGAAATGAGATATAAAACATCTGATATTATTACTAATTTTCAGGAATTCTACGAGAAACTATATACTATCAATAAACATAGTACCAAAGAGGAACTAAAAGTAAAAGAAGAAAAAATTAAAAAATACTTAAAGGAATTAGAGCTAAATAAAATTGCAGTACATAAACTTGCTAGTTTGGACACCCCAATAACAGAAGAAGAAATCCTTAAAACCATTCGAGACTTGCCTAACGGTAAAAGCCCCGGCCCAGACGGACTGACGACATTATATTATAAACTACTAGCCGATATCATCACACCAAAATTATGCTCCTACTTTAATGTAATTGGAACAAAATGGGAAATGAGGAAAGAAGCTCTAGAAGCCCTAATAATTGTAATACCTAAGGAGGGTAAAGATAATACACTGTGCTCCAGCTACAGACCGATCTCGCTCCTAAATATCGATCTAAAAATATTCTCAAAAATTCTTGCTAATAGAATGGAAAAAATTATAAAAGATACAGTACACATAGATCAAGTAGTCTTCATAACAGTAGAGAGGGAAGGGACAACAGTATCAGATCCCTCCTGATTATAGAGGAAATCAAGAGAAGCGAGGCCCCAGGCCTGCTCTTGTCGATAGATGCCGAAAAGGCTTTCGACAGAGTGGACTGGGGCTTCATGTTAAACACACTAGAGGCGACGGAAATAGGGCCCAGAATGAGAAGCTGGATAGGAGCTTTATATAACAGACAAACCGCAAGAATTAAAGTGAATGGAAATATCTCAGACCCCTTTGAGCTAGAAAATGGGACTAGGCAGGGATACCCATTGTCCCCGCTATTGTTCACACTGACATTAGAACCCCTACTAAGAGAAATAAGGTGAAATGGGGACATAAAGGGGATAAACATCAGAGGAGAGGAACATAATATCATCAAAATAATAAAAGAATTCGGAACGATATCCAATTTTAAGATAAATATGAACAAATCAGAAATATTTAGTATTAACATCGCAAAGAAAGAAATAAAGGCCCTACAGGTAGATTTCCCATTTAGTTGGAAAAAGGATTTAAAATATCTCGGAAATCAGACTTGCAACTGCTGGTGAGACGCTTTATAAGATTAATTTCATCCCATTGTTAAAAGAGATTAATGAAGACCTCAATAGTATCGCACCGGGCCAACTCTCGTGGACGGGGCGGATTAACATTTTTAAAATGTCAATACTCCCAAAAATTGTTTATAAAATGCAAATGCTACCAATACCAATTGCACAGTCCTTTTTAAAAAAAACTCCAGTCAGTGGGGCTGATTTACTATTGCCACTGCGCTGCGCCGGTACATGCCTTAATAGGTGCGCTGGATGAAGCCATAATTAGGCGCATGAACCAGCGTAGCACAGCAGCGCGATACAATTGATAAGTAAAGCCGCCGCCGAACTCCCTGTATAAGTCTATGGGGGAAATCTTAATTGTGAATTTTAAAGGCTAATCTGCAAGTTTTGTCCTAAAAAGTGGTTGGGGACCTCAGTCCTGCCCCAGGGGACATGTACCAATGCTTTTTTTATTTTTTAAATCGGCCGTTTTTTTCGGGAGCAGTGATTTTAATAATGCTAAAAGTGCAATAATAAAAGTGTAATTTTTCTTTAAATTTCGTACCATGGGGGGGCTCTAATGTCAGCATGTGAAAAAGCGCATGTTTCCCGTGGTTAAACTGTCTCTGCACAAAATGTCATTTTTCAAAGGAAAAAAGCCATTTAAAACTGACTCGCGGCTATAATGAATTGTCGGCTCCCGGCAATTGCAGGAGAATTCATTCATTAAAAAAAGGAAAAAAAAAGCGTGGGGGTCCCCCCAAATTCAATAACCAGACCCTTTAGGTCTGGTATGGATATTAAGGGGAACCCCGCCGTCAATTTTCAAAAAAAAATGACGTGGGGTTCCCCCCAAATATCCATAACCAGACCCTTCAGGTCTGGTGTGGAATTTAAGGGGAACTCCACTCCAAATTTTTAAAAAAATGGCGTGGAGTCCCCCCTAAAATCCACACCAGACCCCTTATCCGAGCACGTTGACCTGGCCGGCCGCAGAAAAGAGGGGGGGACAGAGCGCGGCCCCCCCCCCGCTCCTGAACCGCACCAGGCCACATGCCCTCAACATTGGGAGGGTGTTTTGGGGTGCCCCCCAAAACACCTTGTCCCCATGTTGATGAGGACAAGGGTCTCTTCCCCACCTCCCGTGCCCGGGGGTTGTGGGGGTCTGTGGCAGGAGGCTTATCGAAATCTGGAAGACCCCTTTAACAAAGGGGCCCCCCAGATCCCGCCCCCCCCCCCCTGTGTGAAATGGTAATGGGGTACCTTGTACCTCTCCCATTTCACGAGTAAAAAAATGTAAAGGGTTAAAAACGACAAGAGCCGGTTTTGGACAAGTCCTTTATTATCTTCTTTCCTTCGGGTTTCTTCTTCCTCCTCCTTCTTCTTCCTCTGCTTCTGTCTTGGGTCTTCTATTCCCGCATCTTGCCCGGCGTGTTCTTCCATCTTCTGTTCCTCCGCTGTTCTTCTCGTCCGCATCTTCTTCTCCTTCTTGGTTTTCTTCGCCGGAGGCGCCGCTTCCAATTGAAATCCCCGCTGTCTGCCGGACCACGCCCCCCCCCTCTGACGCCACGGGCAAGCTCTTAGGAGTGTGCTGCAAGTGCGTCAGAGGGGGGCGTGGTCACATGTCAGAGGGCGGGCAATTCAATTTGAAGCTTGTGCGCGCAGCTTTTTCTTTGCCAGAGTCGCCGCTTCCAATTGAATTGCCCGCTTTCTGGAACATGTGACCACGCCCCCCTCTGACGCACTGGCACCACACGGGGACTTTCCTAAGAGCTTGTCCGTGGCGTCAGAGGGGGGGCGTGGTCCGGCAGACAGCGGGGATTTCAATTGGAAGCGGCGCCTCCGGCGAAGAAAAACAAGAAGAAGAAAAAGATGCGGACGAGAAGGACAGCGGAAGGAAAGAAGATGGAAGAACACGCCGGGCAAGATGCGGGAATAGAAGACCCAAGAAAGAAGCAGAGGAAGAAGAAGATGGAGGAAGAAAAACCCAAAGGAAAGAAGAAAAGAAGATAATAAAGGACTTGTCAAAAACCGGCTCTTGTCTTTTTTTACACTGACACTTTTTTTTTCTCGTGAAATGGTAGAGGTACAAGGTACCCCATTACCATTTCACACAGGGGGGGGGGCGGGATCTGGGGGGCCCCTTTGTTAAAGGGGTCTTCCAGATTTCGATAAGCCTCCTGCCCGCAGACCCCCACAACCACCGGGCAAGGGTTGTGGGGAAGAGACCCTTGTCCTCATCAACATGGGGACAAGGTGTTTTGGGGGGCACCCCAAAACACCCTCCCAATGTTGAGGGCATGTGGCCTGGTGCGGTTCAGGAGAGGGGGGGGGCGCGCTCTGTCCCCCCTCTTTTCTGCGGCCGGCCAGGTCAACGTGCTCGGATAAGGGGTCTGGTGTGGATTTTAGGGGGGACTCCACGCCATTTTTTTTTAAATTTGGGGTGGAGTTCCCCTTAAATTCCACACCAGACCCGAAGGGTCTGGTTATGGATATTTGGGGGGAACCCCACGTCATTTTTTTTTTAAATTGACGGCGGGGTTCCCCTTAATATCCATATCAGACCTGAAGGGCCTTCTAATGGAATTTGGGGGGACCCCATCATTTGAATAATTATTTTAAAATTCGTACCATGGGGGGGGGGAGGGGAGGAATGTCAGCAGGTGAATAAAACGCACTTTTCCTGTGGTTAGAAATATGTCTTTGCACAAAATGACATTCTGAAAAAAAAAAAAAAACCCGTTTAAAACTGACTCGCGGCTATAATGAATTGTCGGCTCCCGGCAATTGCAGGAGAATTCATTCATAAAAAAAACGAAAAAAAAAAGCGTGGGGTCCCCCCAAATTCAATAACCAGACCCTTTAGGTCTGGTATGGATATTAAGGGGAACCCCGCCATCAATTAACAAAAAAAAATGACGTGGGGTTCCCCCTAAATATCCATAACCAGACCCTTCAGGTCTGGTGTGGAATTTAAGGGGAACTCCACCCCAAATTAAAAAAAAAATGGCGTGGAGTCCCCCCTAAAATCCACACCAGACCCCTTATCCGAGCACGTTGACCTGGCCGGCCACAGAAAAGAGGGGGGGACAGAGCGCGGCCCCCCCCCCTCTCCTGAACTGCACCAGGCCACATGCCCTCAACATTGGGAGGGTGTTTTGGGGTACCCCCCAAAACACCTTGTCCCCATGTTGATGAGGACAAGGGTCTCTTCCCCACAACCCTTGCCCGGTGGTTGTGGGGGTCTGCGGGCAGGAGGCTTATCGAAATCTGGAAGACCCCTTTAACAAAGGGGCCCCCCAGATCCCGGCCCCCCCCCCGTGTGAAATGGTAATGGGGTACACTGTACCTCTACCATTTCACGAGAAAAAAAAATGTAAAGGGTTAAAAAAGACAAGAGCCGGTTTTTGACAAGTCCTTTATTATCTTCTTTCTTCTTTCCTTCGGGTTTCTTCTTCCTCTTCTTCTTCCTCTGCTTCTGTCTTGGGTCTTCTATTCCCGCATCTTGCCCGGCGTGTTCTTCCATCTTCTTCTCCTTCGCTGTCCTTCTCGTCCGCATCTCCTTCTTCTTCTTCGCTGGAGGCGCCGCTTCCAATTGAAATCCCCGCTGTCTGCCGGACCACGCCCCCTCTGACGCCACGGAAGCTCTTAGGAAAGTCCCCGTGTGGTGCCTGTGCGTCAGAGGGGGGCGTGGTCACATGTTCCAGAAAGCGGGCAATTCAATTGGAAGCGGCGACTCTGGCAAAGAAAAAGCCGCGCACAAGCTTCAAATTGAATTGCCCGCCCTCTCACATTGTGACCACGCCCCCCTCTGACGCACTTGCAGCACACTCCTAAGAGCTTGCCCGTGGCGTCAGAGGGGGGGGTGGTCCGGCAGACAGCGGGATTTCAATTGGAAGCGGCCGCTCCGGCGAAGAAGAACAAGAAGAAGATGCGGACGAGAAGGACAGCGGAAGGAGAAAAAGATGGAAGAACACGCCGGGCAAGATGCGGGAATAGAAGACCCAAGACAGAAGCAGAGGAAGAAGAAGAAGAGGAAGAAACCCGAAGGAAAGAAGAAAGAAGATAATAAAGGACTTGTCAAAAACCGGCTCTTGTCGTTTTTAACCCTTTACATTTTTTTTCTCGTGAAATGGTAGAGGTACAAGGTACCCCATTACCATTTCACACAGGGGGGGGGCCGGGATCTGGGGGGCCCCTTTGTTAAAGGGGTCTTCCAGATTTCGATAAGCCTCCTGCCCGCAGACCCCCACAACCACCGGCAAGGGTTGTGGGGAAGAGACCCTTGTCCTCATCAACATGGGGACAAGGTGTTTTGGGGGGCACCCCAAAACACCCTCCCAATGTTGAGGGCATGTGGCCTGGTGCGGTTCAGGAGAGGGGGGGGGGCGCGCTCTGTCCCCCCCTCTTTTCTGCGGCCGGCCAGGTCAACGTCGCTCGATAAGGGGTCTGGTGTGGATTTTAGGGGGGACTCCACGCCATTTTTTTTTTTAATTTGGGGTGGAGTTCCCCTTAAATTCCACACCAGACCTGAAGGGTCTGGTTATGGATATTTGGGGGAACCCCACGTCATTTTTTTTTTACAATTGACGGCGGGTTCCCCTTAATATCCATACCAGACCTAAAGGGTCTGGTTATAGAATTTGGGGGGACCCCCACGCTTTTTTTTTGGTGTTTTTAATGAATGAATTCTCCTGCAATTGCCGGAGCCGACAATTCATTATAGCCGCGAGTCAGTTTTAAATGGCTTTTTTCCTTCAGAATGTCATTTTTCACATGCTGACATTACACCCAGGGCCGCCATCAGGGGGTACAGGCAGTACACCTGCAGGGCCGCCATTAGGGGGGTACAGGCATTACACCCGCCCGGGGGTCCCCAGGGGCCCGGATGGGAACCACCTTATTTTTTTAAGGGCTCCGAAGGTCCCCAGGGGCCCGGAGGCCACTAAGGGCCCCAGATGGCAGATGGCAAATAAATATATATTTTTTTTATATATTTGTCTTTTTTTTTTTTAAGAAAGGGCCCAGAGGTCCCCAGGCCCTGGAAGGCAACCCCCTTGTTTTTAATTTTTTTAGATAAATGTTATATTTTAAAAAAATATATATATATATTTTCTCTCTTTTATCTTTTTATTTTATAAAGAGCACAGAGGTCCCCAGGGCCCCGGATGGCTACCCCCCTTGTTTATATATATTTTACGTTATTTCTTATTTCTGTCTAAATTTTTGTAAAGGGCCCCCCCGCTCCTCAATTTACGGCACCACCCCCCCCCCCCCCGCTTCTCTCAATTTCATGCGGCAGCACCCCCCCCCCCCGGTTCTCTGCTCCAGGGGCCCATGCCTGAAGCTGTGTAAGGGGACCCAAAATTCCTGATGGCGGCCCTGTACACCTGTAAGGGGCCCGGGGGTCCGGAGGTGCCCAGATGCCTGGAGGCCCCCCAGCGCCCCAGATGGTAACCCCCTCTTTTTTTTTTTTTTGTATATATATATTTTTTAGTTGTTTTTGTAGGATTTTTTATTAAAGGGCCAATTTTTGGAATTTTATATTTTTTAGCAGTCCGGAGGTCCCCAGGGGCCCAGAGGCCCCCAGGGCCCCGGGTGGCAACCCCCCATTTTTTGTTATTAAAGGGCCAATGTTTTGTTTAAGGGGTCTGGAGGTCCCCAGTGGCCCGGAGATCCCCAGGGCTCCAGATGACAACCCCCCACCTTTAAAAAAAAAAAAAAAAAACAATTTAATTATATTTTTTGGTTATTTTTTGAACATATATATATAAATATATAATATAATTATGAAAGCTCCCAGAGGGCCCCAGATGACAACCTTTTTGCTTATAAAAATGTTATAAACATTTTCCCCAGGTTTGTTATTTTTTTACTTTAATTTATTTTTTAAAGTGTATTTTGTGCGTGAAGTCGAGAGAGAGGAGCTGGACTTGCAATCGCCATCCTTCTCCATGCCCCCGGTGGCAATGGTGGGTGTGAGGGGGGCCTCCCACTCACCCCACCTGCTACACTTGGGAGCCCGATGGGACAGAGGGACTCCCCCTATGAGGGAGTGTAGCCCACCCAGCCAGCCCTGTAGGTCTTTCGCCTCCCTTTATTTTAGGAGACCTCATGGCCAAAGTGCGTACAAGTGTGGTGTTTTTTTTTTGGGGGGGGGGTGGGCGTACTAAGCACAGGCGTACCTTGCATAGCACACCCACCGGGAGCCGGGCTGACACCACCAAACTCAATTCACATGTAGCCGAGACCGGGATCCGAACCCTTGGCTGCAGAGGTGAACGGCTTGTCAGCGCAGTGCCATTCACGTTGAGCACCGCAGCTCCCACGTCATGTTATTTTTTTTAGATTTTTGGTAGTTTTTTTTTTTATAAAGGGCCCAGAGCTCCCAAGGCAACCCCCTTTTTTATTATTTTATATATATATATAGATATATAGATATTGTAATTTATTTTTCATTAAAGGGCCCAGAGGTTTATTTTTATTAAAGGGCCCAGTGGTCCCCAGGGCCCCCGGATGGCTACCACCCTTTTTAATATATATTTTTCTATATGTATTTTTTAGTAAAGGAACCCCCCGCTTATCAAATTGCGGCAGTACTGAAGTTTGGCGCCATTCCATGAGTGTGTGCAATATTAAAGTGTAACATGTTGGGTATCTATTTACTCGGTGTAACATCATCTTTCACATTATGGCCATAAATTGGGCTAACTTTAGTGTATTCTTAATTTGTAACCACTTGAGCCCCAGAGCATATTACTGGTCACTGACGGGGCCAGTTTTTGCATTTCAACACTGCGTCATTTTGACTGACAATTGCGTGGTTGTGCGACGTGGCCCCCAAACAAATTTGGCGTCCTCATTCCCCCCCCCCCCCCCCCCATTTGATCACCTCTGCGTTTTTTCTTATTTTTGCTTGACCCAAAAATATAGCGACAATTTGGTAAATAAAAAAACATCTTTTTTACTGTTTGCTATAATAAATCTCCCCCAAAATATATTAAAAAAATGTTTGCCCTCAGTTTAGGCCGATAAGTATTCTTCGACATATTTTTCTTTGCAAAAAATCACAATAAGCGTTTGATTGGTTTGGGCAAAAGTTCTAAGTAGGGGTTGGTCTTATGGGTTTTTTTGGAATAATTTTTTTGTTTTACTAGTAATGGTGGCGATCAGTGATTTTTCTGGCTACTGCGACATTGTGGCGGACACATTTTTGTGAGATTTGGCATTTTTCTAGCGAGCAATGGTATAGAAATGCATTGCTTACTATAAAAATGACACTGGCAGGGAAGGGGTTAACACTAGGGGCGCGGAAGGGGTTGAATATGTTACCTGGGTGTGTTCTAACTGTAAAGGGGGTGGGACTGTGTAGGGGAAATGACAGATCGCTGTTCATACATTGTAGGGACAGACAAGCAGGCATTCCCCACCCCCCTGACAGGACCGGGATAAAGGGGAACTCCACCCCAAATTATAAAAAAAAACGGCGTGGGGGTCCCCCTTCAGGTGCACAACAGGCTCTTAGATTTGATCTGGAACATAAGGGGTTAAACCCACGCCAAAAACGGCGTGGGGTTCCCCCTCAGATCCAGACCAAACCCTTCTGCCAGGCACGCAGTCTGGCCGGACAGGAATGGGGGTGGGGACGAGCGAGCGCCCCCCCCCCCCTCCTGAGCCGTACCAGACCACATGCCCTCGACATGGGGGAGTGTGTGCTGTGGGGGAGGGGGGGGCTCCCCCCCACCCCAAAGCACTCTTGTCCCCATGTCGATATAGGGACAAAAGCCTCTTCCCGACAACCCTGGCCGTTGGTTGTCGGGGTATGCGGGCGGGGGGCTTATCAAAATCTGAGAGCCCCCTATATTAAGGGGGCCCCCAGATTCTGGCCCCCCACCCTATGTGAATGAGTATGGGGTACATCGTACCCCTACCCATTCACCGGGTGGAAAAGTGTAAACACAAATAAACCACACAGAAAAAAAAAATTTATTAGTCAGCTCCGGGGGTCTTCTGCCGGGACCCCCCACCACCAGCCCATTGGGCCCCGGCTTCGCCGTTTTCTGCCGGGGGGGACACCCACCGATGCTCTCCGCCATGTCCAGCCAGGCCCCCACCCCAAAATAAGCTCTTTTCCATCCGGTGGGGGCCGGCCGAAAAAAGCAGAGAACAACGGGGGCGGAGAGCCCCTCGGTCTTCCAGACGTTTTCTCTGCCGGGGGGGCTCCAGCCCCGCACCGGTCTTCGCCGCCGCCTTCCGCCGGGGAGAGAGACACCCACCGATGCTCTCCGCCATGTTCGGGCCAGGCCCCCTACCCCAAATCAAGCTCTTTTACATCCGGGGGGTGCCGGCGGAAATGGCGGAGAACAACGGGGGCGAAACCCCTCCTTGGTCTCAGTGCAGCTCCTCCCACTGGCAGTAGTTCCAGCTCCTCCCACTCCCTTTAGTTTGCATCCTGCTGGAGAGGAGTGAAGACCTTTTTCCTGAGCTCCAGTGCTTCCAGCCACCAAGACCAGCCTCCAGCCCCAGCCCCCGGAAGAGGGGAGGGATGGCCTCCCTCAGCCCAGGGGAAGGACCAGCATCCGGCCTCTGGAGGAACCAGCAGCACCTGCCTTCCAGCCAGATCACCACCACCACCACCACCATCAGCAGGGAGGACCGTCTCTTCCTAGGGACCCAAAAAGGACTCTCAGATTGGACCGCTCCCCAGCCAGGTGAGACGGAGGCTAAAGCTAGGAAGAGGCGGGAGAAGATCAAATCCCTGCTGGTGAAGATATCCCAGGCCTGCGTGGAAAAAATGACATCTCTCGCAGGCCTGAGGGACAAGAGGGACAGGTGTGCCAGTACTAGGAGGTTGGAGTTTAGGGGGGCCATCAACACCCTAAACCTAGAGGTTAAAGAAATCTGGGAATATTTGGGGTTTTTTTTTGAATGTGGGGCTGGGGAGGTGAGCTTCTTAGAGGAGCAGGCAAGCCGGGAAGGAACCAGGCGGTGAGGAGGAAAAGCGGGCGATCGGAGTCCCAACCCCCCAAGCAGCCGGGGAAGCCAGGAGAGCCTGGGTGTAGTGGGGGTGGGAGTTCCGGTGGTGCAGGACCCAGTATGGCCATAAAACCTGGGGAGGGCTCCCGGGAGTCAATCCCTCGGTCCGTGAAAGGGACTGGGGGGTTGGCTAGGTCGGGGGAGTCCAGTGATCCAGGAGGTCGCAGGGCCCAAGCGCCGCCGGAGGTACCCCCCCGGCGTCTACAGGTCAGCATGCCCAGGCTCCCACAGGAGGGCCACGCTGCAGTTGTGGAAGCCCGCTGTGTGCCTGTCTCCAGGACCCCTCAGCCTGCAGTAGAGTGGGAGGACCTGGCAGAGGCAGCGCCAGTGACCGCTCCTGCAGCTGGTAAAGAACAGGGTGAGAGGCAGGTGCATAGCGGCGTAGTGAGAGTATGCAGCGTGGCCAAGATGGCGCCGGCTGCTGGGGGAGGAGCAGCTGAGGCCAGCATCAGGGACCCGGAAGTGCCCCCCCCCCCCCCCCGTGACCCCCGCGAAGTGCCCCCCCCCCCGCTATCCGGAAGTGCCCCCCGCGAACCGGAAGTACTCCCGTGGACCGAGAAGAGCCCCCCCCCCCCCCCCCCGCGAGTTTGCAGCTAGTGTCACCAGCTTGGAGGACCCGGGGGATGAGAGGTCGGGTGTAATGGACGGTATAATGGACGGTATAATGGACGGTATGTTGCCTACCCCCCAGGTCCCCATGAACATAACCACAGGCCCCGAGGGGCTCCCTGCAGCACAGGCGGGGTGGGGGGAATGTCAGGTGGGACCCCTCCCGGTGGACTGTGTAGCCTATGACTTTATCCGGCAGTTGGAGGGGTCCCAGGGGGGCATCTCCCCAGTACAGGTTGAGTCCCAAGGGGCTGGTGAGATTGCAGAGGGGTCTGGGTGGGGGGTTTTGGTGGGGGAGGTACCCCCCTCTGCTGTGGCCCCGGGGGGGGGGGGAGCCTGTAGTCAGGCCAAAGGTGGTGGGTCAGGGTGGTCAGGGTATATCAGCGGGGGTGGGTGCAACACCACCGGCAGGGATGGGGGCCCCCCCGCCCCCCCCCACTTCTGGGGGTGCTGAGGGGGGTGCCCCACTTCCGGAGAACATCTTTCGGGGGTCTCCGGAGGCCAACTTATTGTCTGCCCTAAAGGGGGGTCGCTCTTTCGCCCAGGTGTTGGGCTCTCGTGCCCCTCTGGACCACCTGTACAGCCGGTTTGGCGCCCAGAATTTCCGCGCCCCCCTGCTGACCAGGAGAGGACGCAGGGGTCGCGGTCGTGGACGGGGGGTACAGGTGGTCCAGAGAGGAGGCGTAGGAATGTTGTCCAGCTTCGGTACGAGGGTCCGGACCCCTGCCCCGCTCGAGGTGAGGTGGTGGGCCTGGTACTCTCTTGGGTTTTGGGGTGGATGACCTTTTTGCTGTCATCCATCCCACAAACACACGGGAGTTTGATATAAGTTTTGTCACTCCCGTGTGTATGGAACGCTTTATCACCAGCTTTGGGTTGGTGAGGGGCGTTGACCCTTGGAAGAGGTACAGGCTCATTCCCATCTCCAGGCAGGAGAGGTTAAGAACATCACCATCCTGGTGAGGAATGAGTCGCTCCCTCGGAGGACATTGCCACCTGGCTCGGGAGGTACGGGCAGTTCAGTTGCAGACCCCCCTGAGGAAGAACCTTGATGAGCGCGGGGTCTGGACCAGGGCTTGGTTGACCAGGATCCGGCTCAAGAGGGAGGGCAACAGTGTTGCCCACCTCCCTGGCAGCTCCTTTCTAGGCAGAGACCGGATCCTGGCGTTCTACCCGGGACAGCCCCGTCGTTGCTTCAAGTGCGGCAGCCCGACCCACATGAGCTCGGACTGCACGGTGGTCAGATGTGGCCGGTGCCACGAGTTTGGCCACCAGTCCGAGTCATGTGGGAAGATATGCTGCAACTTGTGTGGTGAGATGGGGCACCCATTTAGCAGGTGCCCCAAAGCATATCGGGGTTCTTCCTCAGGGGGGGACCTCCCGGGCCGGGAGCGGCCGAAGCCCCCCCGGCGAGTGATGGCCGGGGGGGTGGGGATCCTGGAGCCCCTAGTACTGCTCCGGAGGGACCAACAGGCCCATTGCCTCAAAGAAGGCGGAGCAGGCGTGGGCGTGGGGCTCCCTGATCAATTCGTCTGCCTGATCAATTCGTTGATTGGCTGCAGGTATTGTATAGGGGAGCTGAGAGCTTCCCTCTTGTCAACGGTTGGGTGGGCCGGGCCTTTGCTGTGGACTCTGGCGTCCGGCAGGGGTGCCCGCTGAGCCCCCTCCTGTACATCTTTGCGGTCGACCCCTTCGTAAGGAGGCTAGACTGCGGGCGTCTGGGGGGGGTTCCGGTGGGACCTGTCGAGGGTCCGGTTTCGGCGGTGAGGGTTGTGGCCTATGCGGACGACGTCTCGGTGGTGGTATCTGGTCGTGAGGAGGCCCATCATGTGGAGTCCCAGATCGGGTGCTACTCTGAGGCGTCAGGCTCGCTGGTCAATTGGGACAAGAGTGAAGTTTTCTGGTTGGGGAAGGAGGGGGAGCAGTTCCCCCTTCCGGACGTGTTCCCCACGCCCGTACCAGAGATTCGAGTTCTTGGCATTCATTTCGGCCCGGGAGATTATCCCAAGCTAAACTGGGAGCGCAGGCTGGTGAGTGCCACTCGGAAGGTGAAGGCCTGGAAAGGTTGGAAACTTTCCCTGAGGGAAAGGGTAAGCTTGGTCAAGACGTACTTATTGCCTGAGTTTCTCTTAGTAAGCTATGTGTGTCTTTTGCCAGCATCTCTCTATGCTCGGGTCTATGGTCTGTTCTTCCTGCTGTTGTGGGGAAACAGACTGAACCTGATCAAGAGGGAGGTCACATACCGCCAGCGACGGCAAGGTGGGTTGGACATGGTCAACCCGGTGGTGTTCTTTGTCACCATCTTTGTTAAATACAATTTGCAGTCCATATTTGTGGACGAGCCTTCCTGGTGGGAGTGTTCATGCAAGGACTGGCTCTTGCTGTTCTTGAGGCAGTGGGAGGAGGGGGGGAGGCCCGGCGATCTGAGGAGATCGCATGGGTATCTCCCTTCCTATGTCCCCCTGGCATTAAAGGTACTGAGGCAGTGGCGGATAAACTGCCCTGGAGGTGGGCTCTTGAGGGGGGTCGGCGGGAGCTGTACCTGAGGGTCATGGCCTCGGACATTTTGAAGCCCCTGTCTTTGAGGGACTGCCCTGAGAGGGTCCTCACGGAGGGGCTAGCCCTCTTGAATTCTTCTAGAATTCCAAATAAGTTTTGGGATCTTGCATGGAGGTCGTTCCATGGACGACTCTATGTCCGTGCGAATCTCAAATACAGGAACCTGGGGGACAGGGACTGCCCCCGTCAGGAATGTGGTGGGACATTGGAGACCATGGACCATTTTCTGGTCCAATGTCCCTTCAACATGGAGGTTTTTACGAGGGTAGGGGGTGCCATTGGCTACCCCCGCCTTCCGGCCCTGACCTATGCTGAGCGAGTGTATGGTGATTTTGGGGTCCGCAGGGGATTTGAGTTATCGTCACTTTATTTAGTCAGCCTAGTTGTGCTTTATTACACTTGGCACGCTCGGTGTTTGGTGTCCACTAGGGACAAAATCCTGTTCTGTGCATGAGGTGGTGGGGCGATATCTTTCGGGAGTTGGTGAAGGTGCGGGATCTGGAAAGGAGCAGGGTCGGGCCTGAGAGGTGTGCCCATTTATGGAGGGGGTTCCTCTTCCAGCCCCCTTAGGTCACGGCTCTGCCCCTCTCCATGGGTAGAGGCATCTATCCTTTTTCACCCCCATAGATTTTGTTTATGGTATTTTTTTTTAAATAAGGCTACAGACATGTCTGACTATCATGTTCTTGCTCATACGTGGGGTGTAGGTATTTGTTGTTGTGATGGTGGGGTGTGTTGTGGGTTGGCGATGATCTGGACAGTAGTGGTTTCTATGGACTTTAATATCTCCCTACTGTACCAGTGAGCCGTTTTAAGTGTTTTTATTTTTAATTTTTTTTATTTTATATTTTTTTTGTTGGCAATGATCTGGGCAAGCTTTTCTGATGGACTATAAAGACTTTCTCTTGTACCAGTGAGCCTGTTGTAAATACCTGTTCTGGTGCTATTTTTCTTTCTTTATAGTTATTTATTGGTGGGTGAAGGTCGGTGGTTTGATGGTTTGTGTTTTGTTGTTTGTTTTTGTGTTATTTGGTTTATTTAGTTATTTTGTTTATTTTATATATTTGTTAACTTTTTGGTCGTAGTTTTATAAATAAAAAAAATTACCCCTCCTCGGTCTTCGCCGCCGCCTTCCGCCGGGGGGGTACACCTTTTTGGTCGTGGTTACATGGTGGCATAACCACGCCCACGCCCTATGCCAATATAAGTCGGTGCCCGCCGTTCAGAAGGCATTTCAGCGCCGGACCTCGCCGTGTCAACGTCGAATGGAAGAAGAAGCCCGCGAGTGTCACCCTGCGGCGGAAGACAGCGACGAGAAGCCCTGGCCCCTGGAGGAGCCAGGCAGAAGCCGGCGAAGCACGCTGCCCTCCCTCCATAAGCAGGAGCTTCGTGGTGAAGGGGGCAGCGGCGAAATCGTCTAGAAATCCGGGGTGGGATGTACGACCCTCACCCCGGTAGAAAACGTCGGAAGCCCGCTGCCCTCCCTCCATAAGCAGGAGCTTCGGCAGAAGACAGCGACGAGAAGCCCGCCACGTCCAAGTCCTGGATGTACGACACTCGTCCAGGCAGAAAAAATCGAAGGGGGCGGCGGCGGAAGACAGCGACGAGAAGGCCTGGCCCCCGCGGGTGGTGCCCCACGGCGGAAGACAGCGACGAGAAGCCCGGAGAGTGGCGCCTTCCGGCGGAAAGACGGCGAAAGAAGCCCTGGCCTCGGGAGGAGCCAGGCAGAAGCGGAGGAGCCGAGGTGGGGCGACACCCCGTTGTTCTCCGCCATTTCCGCCGCCCCCCCCCCCCCCCGATGTGGAAAGAGCTTAATTTGGGGTGGGGGCCTGGCCGAACATGGCGGAGAGCATCGGTGGTGTGTCTCTCTCCCCGGCGGAAGGAAGACAGCGACGAGAAGCCCGCCACGTCCAAGTCCTGGATGGGATGTACGACCTCATCCAGGCAGAAAAATTCGAAGGGGGGCGGCGGTGGAAGACCCTCAAAGTTAAAAAAATGTTTCACCAGTGTGAATGGGTAGGGGTACGATGTACCCCATACTCATTCACATAGGGTGGGGGCCCGAAATCTGGGGGCCGCCTTATTAAAGGGGGCTCCCAGATTCTGATTGGCTCCCGCCCGCATACCCCGACAACCAATGGCTAGGGTTGTCGGGAAGAGGCTCTTGTCCAGATCGACATGGGGACAAGAGTGCTTTGGGGTGGGGGGGCAGTGCTCCCCTCCCCCAAAGCACACACTCCCCCATGTCGAGGGCATGTGGTCTGGTACGGCTCAGGAGGGGGGGGGCGCTTGCTCGTCCCCACCCCCATTCCTGTCCGGCCAGACTGCATGCCTGGGATGAGGGCTTGGTACGGATCTGGGGGGGAACCCCACGCCGATTTTGGCGTGGGTTAACCCCTCACGTTCCGGACCAAGCCGAAGAGCCTATTGTACCCCTGGGGGGAAGCCGCGCCGGTTTCAAATTTGAAATTTGGCGCGGAGTTCCCCTTCAGTGTCAGCGCAGCCCGAGAACAGCTCGGAGCTTCCCGTGCGTCGCTTCACGCAGTGCAAACACTGCTACGCCCCTTGGTATTTACCAAGAATTTTCCGGCGTACTGAAGAGGCGCGCGGGAAAGCCCCGATTTTTCCGTGCACCCTGCGCATGCCCAGTATGCAAATGAACCCTTCCGAGGCTCTGGCGTACTTTGCAAGCGCACGGGGATCGGGTCCCAAAAGTCACTTTCGCTTTCAATTCGGCCCGCCACACACGTTTAAACACATGTCACTACACTTCCCCTGCATCACCCCTCTCCCTCCCCTAATAAACTCCCGCCCGAATCCCCAATGTTTACATTACTAAATGCCGCACGCCAGCTCTGTACTGGCGTGCCGTGCGCCTCTCCTCCTGGTGGCGCATTAGGCAGTTTAGTAAATGAGGAAACACGCTGCACTGGCAGCGTGTTTCTTTTGTAAATGTCAAAAACAGTTTTACTCCTGCTTGTGCACCATGAGTCATGGCGCACAGGCTTGGTAAATCAGCCCCATGTGTGTGTGTGTGTGTGTGTGTCCAGTACATTGATTAGGGACAGGTTCCTGCTATTTGCTATAGGGACAGAAATATATAGGTGACTCTGCATATTTCACCAGCACTGCACCTGTCACCTGTGATATACTGTGTGTGTCCAGTACATTGATTAGGGACAGGTTCCTGCTATTTGCTATAGGGACAGAAATTTATAGGTGACTCTCTGCAAATTTCACCAGCACTGCACCTGTCACATTTGATATACTGTGTGTGTGTGTGTGTGTGTGTGTCCAGTACATTGATTAGGGACAGGTTCACGCTATTTGCTTTTAGGACAGAAATATATAGGTGACTCTCTGCATATTTCACCAGCACTGCACCTGTCATCTGTGGTATACTGTGTGTCCAGTATATTGATTAGGGACAGGTTCCTGCTATTTGCTATAGGGACAGAAATATATAGGTGCGTCTCTGCATATTTCACTAGCACTGCACCTGTCACCTGTGATATACTTTGTGTGTCCAGTACATTGATTAGGGCTAGGCTCCTGCTTTTTGCTATAGGGACAGAAATATATAGGTGACTCTCTGCATATTTCACCAGCACTGCACCTGTCACCTGTGATATACTGTGTGTGTGTGTGTCCAGTACATTGATTAGGGCTAGGTTCCTGCTATTTGTTATAGGGACATAAATATATAGGTGACTCTCTGCATATTTCACCAGCAATGTACCTGTCACTTGTGATATATTGTGTGTGTGTGCCCAGTACATTGATTAGGGACAGGTTCCTGCTATTTGTTATAGGGACAGAAATATATGGGTGACTCTGGATATTTCACCAGCACTGCACCTCTCACCTGTGATATACTGTGTGTGTCCAGTACATTGATTAGGGACAGGTTCCTGCTATTTGCTATAGGGACAGAAATATATAGGTGACTCTCTGCATATTTCACCAGCACTGCACCTGTCATCTGTGACATACTGTGTGTGTGTTCAGTACATTGATTAGGGACAGGTTCCTGCTATTTGCTATAGGGGCAGAAATATATAGGTGACTCTCTGCATATTTCACCAGCACTGCACCTCTCATCTGTGATTTACTGTGTGTGTCCAGTATATTGATTAGGAACAGGTTCCTGCTATTTGCTATAGGGACAGAAATATATAGGTGAGTCTCTGCATATTTCACCAGCACTGCACCTGTCACCTGTGATATACTGTGTGTGTCCAGTACATTGATTAGGGACATGTTCCTGCAATTTGCTATAGAGACCGAAATACATAGGTGACTCTCTGCATATTTCACCAGCACTGCACCTGTCACCTGTTATATACTGTGTGTGTGTCCAGTACATTGATTAGGGCTAGGTTCCTGCTATTTGTTATAGGGACATAAATATATAGGTGACTCTCTGCATATTTCACCAGCACTGCAACTGTCACCTGTGATATACTGTGTGTGTTCAGTATATTGATTAGGGACAGGTTCCTGTTATTTGCTATATGGACCGACATATATAGGTGATATATATGTGACTCTCTGCATATTTCACCAGCACTACATGTGTGTGTGTGTGTGTCCAGTACATTGATTAGGGCTAGGTTCCTGCTATTTGCTATAGGGACAGAAATATATAGCTGACTCTCTGCATATTTCACCAGCATTGCACCTGTAACCTGTGATATACTGTGTGTGTGTGTGTGTGTGTGTGTCCAGTACATTGATTAGGGCTAGGCTCCTGCTATTTGCTACAGGGACAGAAATATATAGATGACTCTCTGCATATTTCACCAGCACTGCACCTGTCATCTGTGATATGCTGTGTATGTCCAGTATATTGATTATGGACAGGTTCCTGCTATTTGCTATAGGGACAGAAATATATAGGTGCCTCTCTGCATATTTCACCAGCACTGCACCTGTCATCTGTGATATACTGTGTGTGTTCAGTATATTGATTAGGGACAGGTTCCTGCTATTTGCTATAGGGACAGAAATATATAGGTGCCTCTCTGCATATTTCACCAGCACTGCACCTGTCATCTGTGATATACTGTGTGTGTCCAGTACATTGATTAGGGACAAGTTCCTGCTATTTGCTATAGGGACAGAAATATATAGGTGACTCTCTGCATATTTCACCAGCACTGCACATGTCACCTGTGATATACTGTGTGTGTGTCCAGTACATTGATTAGGGACAGGTTCCTGCTATTTGCTATAGGGACAGAAATATATAGGTGAGTATCTGCATATTTCACCAGCACTGCACCTGTCACCTGTGATATACTGTGTGTGTCCAGTACATTGATTAGGGACAGGTTCCTGCTATTTGCTATAGGGACAGAAATATATAGGTGACTCTCTGCATATTTCACCAGCACTGCACCTGTCACCTGTGATATACTGTGTGTGTGTGTGTGTGTGTGTGTGTGTGTGTGTCCAGTACATTGATTAGGGCTAGGCACCTGCTATTTGCTATAGGGACATAAATATATGGGTGACTCTCTGCATATTTTACCAGCACTGCACCTGTCACCTGTGATATACTGTGTGTGTGTGTCCAGTACATTGATTAGGGCTAGGTTCCTGCTATTTGCTATAGGGACATAAATATATAGGTGAGTCTCTGCATATTTCACCAGCACTGCACCTGTCACCTGTGATATACTGTGTGTGTCCAGTACATTGATTAGGGACATGTTCCTGCTATTTGCTATAGGGACAGAAATATATAGGTGCCTCTCTGCATATTTCACCAGCACTGCACCTGTCATCTGTGATATACTGTGTGTGTTCAGTATATTGATTAGGGACAGGTTCCTGCTATTTGCTATAGGGACAGAAATATATAGGTAAGTATCTGCATATTTCACCAGCACTGCACCTGTCACCTGTGATATACTGTGTGTGTCCAGTACATTGATTAGGGACAAGTTCCTGCTATTTGCTATAGAGACAGAAATATATAGGTGACTCTCTGCATATTTCACCAGCACTGCACCTGTAACCTGTGATATACTGTGTGTGTGTGTGTGTGTGTGTGTGTGTGTGTGTGTGTGTGTGTGTGTGTGTGTGTCCAATACATTGATTAGGGACAGGTTCCTGCTATTTGCTATAGGGACAGAAATATATAGGTGACTCTCTGCATATTTCCCCAGCACTGCACCTGTCATCTGTGATATACTGTGTGTGTTCAGTATATGGATTAGGGACAGGTTCCTGCTATTTGCTATAGGGACAGAAATATATAGGTGAGTATCTGCATATTTCACCAGCACTGCACCTGTCACCTGTGATATACTGTGTGTGTCCAGTACATTGATTAGGGACAGGTTCCTGCTATTTGCTATAGAGACAGACATATATAGGTGACTCTCTGCATATTTCACCAGCACTGCACCTGTCACCTGTGATATACTGTGTGTGTGTGTGTGTGTGTGTGTGTGTGTGTGTGTGTGTCCAGTACATTGATTAGGGCTAGGCTCCTGCTATTTGCTATAGGAACATAAATATATGGATGACTCTCTGCATATTTCACCAGCACTGCACCTGTCACCTGTGATATACTGTGTGTGTGTGTCCAGTACATTGATTAGGGCTAGGTTCCTTCTATTTGCTATAGGGACAGAAATATATAGGTGACTCTCTGCAAATTTTACCAGCACTGCACATGTCACCTGTGATATACTGTGTGTGTGTGTCCAGTACATTGATTAGGGACACGTTCCTGCTATTTGCTATAGGGACAGAAATATATAGGTGACTCTCTGCATATTTCACCAGCACTGCACCTGTAACCTGTGATATACTGTGTGTGTGTGTGTGTGTGTGTGTGTGTCTGTCTGTGTGTGTGTGTGTCCAGTACATTGATTAGGGCTAGGTTCCTGCTATTTGCTATATGGACAGAAATATATAGGTGACTCTCTGCATATTTCACCAGCACTGCACATGTCATCTGTGATATACTGTGTGTGTGTCCAGTACATTGATTAGGGACAGGTTCCTGCTATTTGCTATAGGGACAGAAATATATAGGTGACTCTCTGCATATTTCACCAGCACTGCACCTGTCACCCGTGATATACTGTGTGTGTCCAGTACATTGATTAGGGACAGGTTTTCTGCTATTTGCTATATGGACCGAGAAGACATATATAGGTGATATATATGTGACTCTCTGCATATTTCACCAGCACTACATGTGTGTGTGTGTGTGTGTGTGTCCAGTACATTGATTAGGGCTAGGTTCCTGCTATTTGCTATAGGGACAGAAATATATAGCTGACTCTCTGCATATTTCACCAGCATTGCACCTGTAACCTGTGATATACTGTGTGTGTGTGTGTGTGTGTGTGTGTGTGTGTGTCCAGTACATTGATTAAGGCTAGGCTCCTGCTATTTGCTATAGGGACATAAATATATGGGTGACTCTCTGCATATTTTACCAGCACTGCACCTGTCACCTGTGATATACTGTGTGTGTGTGTCCAGTACATTGATTAGGGCTAGGTTCCTGCTATTTGCTACAGGGACAGAAATATATAGATGACTCTCTGCATAATTCACCAGCACTGCACCTGTCATCTGTGATATGCTGTGTATGTCCAGTATATTGATTATGGACAGGTTCCTGCTATTTGCTATAGGGACAGAAATATATAGGTGCCTCTCTGCATATTTCACCAGCACTGCACCTGTCATCTGTGATATACTGTGTGTGTTCAGTATATTGATTAGGGACAGGTTCCTGCTATTTGCTATAGGGACAGAAATATATAGGTGAGTATCTGCATATTTCACCAGCACTGCACCTGTCATCTGTGATATACTGTGTGTGTCCAGTACATTGATTAGGGACAAGTTCCTGCTATTTGCTATAGGGACAGAAATATATAGGTGACTCTCTGCATATTTCACCAGCACTGCACATGTCATCTGTGATATACTGTGTGTGTGTCCAGTACATTGATTAGGGACAGGTTCCTGCTATTTGCTATAGGGACAGAAATATATAGGTGACTCTCTGCATATTTCACCAGCACTGCACCTGTCACCCGTGATATACTGTGTGTGTCCAGTACATTGATTAGGGACAGGTTTCTGCTATTTGCTATATGGACCGACATATATAGGTGATATATATGTGACTCTCTGCATATTTCACCAGCACTACATGTGTGTGTGTGTGTGTGTGTCCAGTACATTGATTAGGGCTAGGTTCCTGCTATTTGCTATAGGGACAGAAATATATAGCTGACTCTCTGCATATTTCACCAGCATTGCACCTGTAACCTGTGATATACTGTGTGTGTGTGTGTGTGTGTGTGTGTGTGTGTGTGTGTGTGTGTGTGTGTGTGTGTGTCCAGTACATTGATTAAGGCTAGGCTCCTGCTATTTGCTATAGGGACATAAATATATGGGTGACTCTCTGCATATTTTACCAGCACTGCACCTGTCACCTGTGATATACTGTGTGTGTGTGTCCAGTACATTGATTAGGGCTAGGTTCCTGCTATTTGCTACAGGGACAGAAATATATAGATGACTCTCTGCATAATTCACCAGCACTGCACCTGTCATCTGTGATATGCTGTGTATGTCCAGTATATTGATTATGGACAGGTTCCTGCTATTTGCTATAGGGACAGAAATATATAGGTGCCTCTCTGCATATTTCACCAGCACTGCACCTGTCATCTGTGATATACTGTGTGTGTTCAGTATATTGATTAGGGACAGGTTCCTGCTATTTGCTATAGGGACAGAAATATATAGGTGAGTATCTGCATATTTCACCAGCACTGCACCTGTCATCTGTGATATACTGTGTGTGTCCAGTACATTGATTAGGGACAAGTTCCTGCTATTTGCTATAGGGACAGAAATATATAGGTGACTCTCTGCATACTTCACCAGCACTGCACATGTCACCTGTGATATACTGTGTGTGTGTCCAGTACATTGATTAGGGACAGGTTCCTGCTATTTGCTATATGGACAGAAATATATAGGTGAGTATCTGCATATTTCACCAGCACTGCACCTGTCACCTGTGATATACTGTGTGTGTGTGTGTGTGTGTGTGTGTGTCCAGTACATTGATTAGGGCTAGGCTCCTGCTATTTGCTATAGGGACATAAATATATGGGTGACTCTCTGCATATTTTACCAGCACTGCACCTGTCACCTGTGATATACTGTGTGTGTGTGTGTCCAGTACATTGATTAGGGCTAGGTTCCTGCTATTTGCTATAGGGACAGAAATATATAGGTGACTCTCTGCATATTTCACCAGCACTGCACCTGTCATCTGTGATATGCTGGGTATGTCCAGTATATTGATTATAGACAGGTTCCTGCTATTTGCTATAGGGACATAAATATATAGGTGAGTCTCTGCATATTTCACCAGCACTGCACCTGTCACCTGTTATATACTGTGTGTGTCCAGTACATTGATTAGGGACATGTTCCTGCTATTTGCTATAGGGACAGAAATATATAGGTGCCTCTCTGCATATTTCACCAGCACTGCACCTGTCATCTGTGATATATGTGTGTTTTGTGTGTGTGTGTGTGTGTGTGTGTGTGTGTGTGTGTGTGTGTTCAGTATATTGATTAGGGACAGGTTCCTGCTATTTGCTATAGGGACAGAAATATATAGGTAAGTATCTGCATATTTCACCAGCACTGCACCTGTCACCTGTGATATACTGTGTGTGTCCAGTACATTGATTAGGGACAAGTTCCTGCTATTTGCTATAGGGACAGAAATATATAGATGACTCTCTGCATATTTCACCAGCACTGCACCTGTAACCTGTGATATACTGTTTGTGTGTGTGTCCAATACATTGATTAGGGACAGGTTCCTGCTATTTGCTATAGGGACAGAAATATATAGGTGACTCTCTGCATATTTCCCCAGCACTGCACCTGTCACCCGTGATATACTGTGTGTGTCCAGTACATTGATTAGGGACAGGTTTCTGCTATTTGCTATATGGACCGACATATATAGGTGATATATATGTGACTCTCTGCATATTTCTCCAGCACTGCATGTGTGTGTCCAGTACATTGATTAGGGCTAGGTTCCTGCTATTTGCTATAGGGACAGAAATATATAGCTGACTCTCTGCATATTTCACCAGCATTGCACCTGTAACCTGTGATATACTGTGTGTGTGTGTGTGTGTCCAGTACATTGATTAGGGACAGGTTCCTGCTTTTTGCTATAGGGACAGAAATATATAGGCGACTCTCTGCATATTTCACCAGCACTGCACCTGTCACCTGTGATATACTGTGTGTGTCCAGTACATTGATTAGGGACAGGTTCCTGCTATTTGCTATAGGGACAGAAATATATAGGTGCCTCTCTGCATATTTCACCAGCACTGCACCTGTCATCTGTGATATACTGTGTGTGTTCAGTATATTGATTAGGGACAGGTTCCTGCTATTTGCTATAGGGACAGAAATATATAGGTGAGTATCTGCATATTTCACCAGCACTGCACCTGTCATCTGTGATATACTGTGTGTGTTCAGTATATTGATTAGGGACAAGTTCCTGCTATTTGCTATAGAGACAGAAATATATAGGTGACTCTCTGCATATTTCACCAGCACTGCACATGTCACCTGTGATATACTGTGTGTGTGTGTGTGTGTCCAGTACAGGGGCAGAAATATATAGGTGACTCTCTGCATATTTCACCAGCACTGCACCTGTCACCTGTGATATACTGTGTGTGTCCAGTACATTGATTAGGGACAGGTTCCTGCTATTTGCTATAGGGACAGAAATATATAGGTGACTCTCTGCATATTTCACCAGCACTGCACATGTCATCTGTGATATACTGGGGGTTCCTGCTATTTGCTATAGGGGCAGAAATATATAGGTGACTCTCTGCATATTTCACCAGCACTGCACCTGTCACCTGTGATATACTGTGTGTGTGTCCAGTACATTGATTAGGGACAGGTTCCTGCTATTTGCTATAGGGACAGAAATATATAGGTGACTCTCTGCATATTTCACCAGCACTGCACATGTCATCTGTGATATACTGTGTGTGTGTCCAGTACATTGATTAGGGACAGGTTTCTGCTATTTGCTATATGGACCAAAATATATAGGTGATATATAGGTGACTCTCTGCATATTTCACCAGCACCGCACCTGTAACCTGTGATATATTGTGTGTGTGTGTCCAGTACATTGATTAGGGCTAGGTTCCTGCTATTTGCTATAGGGACAGAAATATATAGCTGACTCTCTGCATATTTCACCAGCATTGCACCTGTAACCTGTGATATACTGTGTGTGTGTGTGTGGTGTGTGTGTGTGTGTGTGTGTGTGTGTGTGTGTGTCCAGTACATTGATTAGGGACAGGTTCCTTCTTTTTGCTATAGGGACAGAAATATATAGGCGACTCTCTGCATATTTCACCAGCACTGCACCTGTCATCTGTAATATGCTGTGTATGTCCAGTATATTGATTATGGACAGGTTCCTGCTCTTTGCTATAGGGACAGAAATAGATAGGTGAGTCTCTGCATATTTCACCAGCACTGCACCTGTCACCTGTGATATACTGTGTGTGTCTGTGTGTGTCTGTGTGTGTGTGTGTGTGTGTCCAGTACATTGATTAGGGACAGGTTCCTGCTATTTGCTATAGGGACAGAAATATATAGGTGCCTCTCTGCATATTTCACCAGCACTGCACCTGTCATCTGTGATATACTGTGTGTGTTCAGTATATTGATTAGGGACAGGTTCCTGCTATTTGCTATAGGGACAGAAATATATAGGTGAGTATCTGCATATTTCACCAGCACTGCACCTGTCACCTGTGATATACTGTGTGTGTCCAGTACATTGATTAGGGACAAGTTCCTGCTATTTGCTATAGAGACAGAAATATATAGGTGACTCTCTGCATATTTCACCAGCACTGCACCTGTAACCTGTGATATACTGTGTGTGTGTGTGTGTGTGTGTGTGTGTGTGTGTGTGTGTGTGTGTGTGTGTGTCCAATACATTGATTAGGGCTAGGTTCCTGCTATTTGCTATAGGGACAGAAATATATAGGTGACTCTCTGCATATTTCACCAGCACTGCACATGTCACCTGTGATATACTGTGTGTGTGTGTGTGTGTGTGTGTGTGTGTGTGTGTGTGTGTGTGTGTGTGTCCAGTACATTGATTAGGGACAGGTTCTTGCTATTTGCTATAGGGACAGAAATATATAGGTGACTCTCTGTATATTTCACCAGCACTGCATCTGTCACCTGTAATATACTGTGTGTGTGTCCAGTACATTGATTAGGGACAGGTTCCTGCTTTTTGCTATAGGGACAGAAATATATAGGTGACTCTCTGCATATTTCACCAGCACTGCACCTGTCACCTGTGATATACTGTGTGTGTGTGTGTGTGTGTGTGTGTGTCCAGTACATTGATTAGGGACAGGTTTCTGCTATTTGCTATATGGACCGAAATATATAGGTGATATATAGGTGACTCTCTGCATATTTCACCAGCACTGCACCTGTAACCTGTGATATATATTGTGTGTGTGTGTGTGTGTGTGTGTCCAGTACATTGATTAGGGCTAGGTTCCTGCTATTTGCTATAGGGACAGAAATATATAGCTGACTCTCTGCATATTTCACCAGCATTGCACCTGTAACCTGTGATATACTGTGTGTGTGTGTGTGTGTGTGTGTGTGTGTGTGTGTGTGTCTGTCTGTGTGTGTGTGTGTTCAGTACATTGATTAGGGACAGGTTCCTGCTATTTGCTATAGGGACAGAAATATATAGGTGCCTCTCTGCATATTTCACCAGCACTGCACCTGATATCTGTGTGTGTCCAGTACATTGATTAGGGGACAGGTTTCTGATTTGCTATATACGAAATATATAGGTGATATATGTGACTCTCTGCATATTTCACCAGCACTGCACCTGTATTGATTATTGTGTGTGTGTGTGTGTGTGGTGTGTGTGTGTGGTCCAGACATTGATTAGGGCTAGGTTCCTGCTATTTGCTATAGGGACAGAAATATATAGGTGAGTATCTGCATATTTCACCAGCACTGCACCTGTCACCTGTGATATACTGGTGTGTGTGTGTGTGGTGTGTGTGTGTGTGTGTGTCTCTGTGTGTGTGTGTGTGTGTCCAGTACATTGATTAGGGACAGGTTCCTGCTATTTGCTATAGGGACAGAAATATATAGGTGACTCTCATATTTCACCAGCATATTTCTGTGATATACTGTGTGTGTTTAGTATATTGATTAGCAGGTTCCTGCATTTGCTATAGGGACAGAAATATATAGGTGTATCTGCATATTTCACCAGATTACCTGTCACTGATATACTCTGTGTGTCCAGTACATTGATTAGGGACAGGTTCCTGCTATTTGCTATAGGGACAGAAATATATAGGTGACTCTCTGCATATTTCACCAGCACTGCACCTGTCACCTGTGATATACTGTGTGTGTGTCCAGTACATTGATTAGGGACAGGTTCCTGCTATTTGCTATAGGGACAGAAATATATAGGTGACTCTCTGTATATTTCACCAGCACTGCATCTGTCACCTGTAATATACTGTGTGTGTGTCCAGTACATTGATTAGGGACAGGTTCCTGCTTTTTGCTATAGGGACAGAAATATATAGGTGACTCTCTGCATATTTCACCAGCACTGCACCTGTCACCTGTGATATACTGTGTGTGTCCAGTACATTGATTAGGGACAGGTTTCTGCTATTTGCTATATGGACCGAAATATATAGGTGATATATAGGTGACTCTCTGCATATTTCACCAGCACTGCACCTGTAACCTGTGATATATTTATTGTGTGTGTGTGTGTGTGTGTGTGTGTGTGTGTGTGTCCAGTACATTGATTAGGGTCAGGTTCCTGCTATTTGCTATAGGGACAGAAATATATAGCTGACTCTCTGCATATTTCACCAGCATTGCACCTGTAACCTGTGATATACTGTGTGTGTGTGTGTGTGTGTGTGTGTGTGTCTGTGTGTGTCTGTGTGTGTGTGTGTGTCCAGTACATTGATTAGGGACAGGTTCCTGCTTTTTGCTATAGGGACAGAAATATATAGGCGACTCTCTGCCTATTTCACCAGCACTGCACCTGTCATCTGTGATATACTGTGTATGTCCAGTATATTGATTATGGACAGGTTCCTGCTATTTGCTATAGGGACAGAAATAGATAGGTGAGTCTCTGCATATTTCACCAGCACTGCACCTGTCACCTGTGATATACTGTGTGTGTCCAGTACATTGATTAGGGACAGGTTCCTGCTATTTGCTATAGGGACAGAAATATATAGGTGCCTCTCTGCATATTTCACCAGCACTTGCTGCACCGCCATATGTCATCTGGTATGCACTAGCACACGGTGATATACTGTGTGTGTTTAGTATATTGATTAGGGACAGGTTCCTGCTATTTGCTATATGGACAGAAATATATAGGTGAGTATCTGCATATTTCACCAGCACTGCACCTGTCACCTGTGATATACTCTGTGTGTCCAGTACATTGATTAGGGACAGGTTCCTGCTATTTGCTATAGGGACAGAAATATATAGGTGCCTCTCTGCATATTTCACCAGCACTGCACCTGTCATCTGTGATATACTGTGTGTGTTTAGTATATTGATTAGGGACAGGTTCCTGCTATTTGCTATACGGACAGAAATATATAGGTGAGTATCTGCATATTTCACCAGCACGGCACCTGTCTCCTGTGATATACTGTGTGTGTCCAGTACATTGATTAGGGACAAGTTCCTGCTATTTGCTATAGAGACAGAAATATATAGGTGACTCTCTGCATATTTCACCAGCACTGCACCTGTAACCTGTGATATACTGTGTGTGTGCGTGTGTGTGTGTGTCCAATACATTGATTAGGGCTAGGTTCCTGCTAATTGCTATAGGGACAGAAATATATAGGTGACTCTCTGCATATTTCACCAGCACTGCACCTGTCATCTGTGATATACTGTGTGTGTGTCCAGTACATTGATTAGGGACAGGTTCCTGCTATTTTCTATAGAGACATAAATATATAGGCGACTCTCTGCATATTTCACCAGCACTGCACCTGTCACCTGTGATATACTGTGTGTGTGTCCAGTAAATTAATTAAGGCTAGGCTCCTGCTATTTGCTATAGGGACAGAAATATATAGGTGACTCTCTGCATATTTCACCAGCACTGCACCTGTCACCTGTGATATACTGTGTGTGTCCAGTACATTGATTAGGGACAGGTTTCTGCTATTTGCTATATGGACCGAAATATATAGGTGACTCTCTGCATATTTCACCAGCACTGCACCTGTCACCTGTGATATACTGTGTGTGTGTGTGTGTCCAGTACATTGATTAGGGCTAGGCTCCTGCTATTTGCTATAGGAACAGCAATATATAGGTGACTCTCTGTATATTTCACCAGCACTGCACCTGTCACCTGTGATATACTGTGTGTGTGTGTCCAGTACATTGATTAGGGCTAGGTTCCTGCTATTTGTTATAGGGACATAAATATATAGGTGACTCTCTGCATATTTCACCAGCACTGCACCTGTCACCTGTGATATACTGTGTGTGTGTCCAGTACATTGATTAGGGCTAGGTTCCTGCTATTTGCTATAGGGACAGAAATATATAGGTGACTCTTTGCATATTTCACCAGCACTGCACCTGTCACCTGTGATATACTGTGTGTGTGTGTCCAGTACATTGATTAGGGACAGGTTCCTGCTATTTGCTATATAGGGACAAAAATATATAGGTGACTCTCTGCATATTTCACCAGCACTGCACCTGTAACCTGTGATATATTGTGTGTGTGTGTCCAGTACATTGATTAGGGCTAGGTTCCTGCTATTTGCTATAGGGACAGAAATATTTAGGTGACTCTCTGCATATTTCACCAGCACTGCACCTGTAACCTGTGATATACTGTGTGTGTCCAGTACATTGATTATGGACAGGTTCCTGCTATTTGCTATAGGGACAGAAATATATAGGTGACTCTCTGCATATTTCACCAGCACTGCACCTGTCATCTGTGATATACTGTGTGTGTCCTGTATATTGATTAGGGACAGGTTCCTGCTATTTGCTATAGGGACAGAAATATATAAAAGCGAGTCTCTGCATATTTAACCAGCACTGCACCTGTCACCTGTGATATACTGTGTGTGTCCAGTACATTGATTAGGGACAGGTTCCTGCTATTTGCTATAGAGACAGAAATATATAGGTGACTCTCTGCATATTTCACCAGCACTGCACCTGTAACCTGTGATATACTGTGTGTGTCCAGTACATTGATTAGGGCTAGGTTCCTGCTATTTGCTATAGGGACATAAATATTTAGGTGACTCTCTGCATATTTCACCAGCACTGCACCTGTAACCTGTGATATACTGTGTGTGTGTGTCCAGTACATTGATTAGGGCTAGGTTCCTGCTATTTGCTAGAGATACAGAAATATATAGGTGACTCTCTGTATATTTCACCAGCACTGCACCTGTCACCTGTGATATACTGTGTGTGTCCACTACATTGATTAGGGACAGGTTCCTGCTATTTGCTATAGAGACAGAAATATATAGGTGACTCTCTGTATATTTCACCAGCACTGCACCTGTCACATGTGATATACTGTGTGTGTCCAGTACATTGATTAGGGACATGTTCCTGCTATTTGCTGTAGGGACAGAAATATATAGGTGACTCTGTGCATATTTCACCAGCACTGCACCTGTCACCTGTGATATACTGTGTGTGTCCAGTACATTTATTAGGGACAGGTTCCTGCTATTTGCTATATGGACAGAAATATATAGGTGACTCTCTGCATATTTCACCAGCACTGCACCTGTAACATGTGATACATTGGGGCTGATTTACCAAGCCTGTGCGCCATGACTCATGGTGCACAAGCAGGAGTAAAACTGTTTTTGACATTTACAAAAGAAACACTCTGCCAGTGCAGCGTGTTTCCTCATTTACTAAACTGCCTAATGCGCCCAGGAGAGGGCGCACAGCACGCCAGTACAGAGCTGGCGTGCGGCATTTAGTTATGTAAACATCGGGGATTCGGGCGGGAGTTTATTAGGGGAGGGAGGGGGGTGATGCAGGGGAAGTGTAGTGACATGTGTTTAAACGTGTGTGGCGGGCCGAATTGAAAGGGAAAGTGACTTTTGGGACCCGATCCCCGTGCGCTTGCCAAGTACGCCAGAACCTCGGAAGGTTCATTTGCATACTGGGCATGCGCAGAGGGAGAAATCGGGGCTTTGCGTGCGCCTCTTCAGTACGCCGGGAAATTCTTGGTAAATACCAAGGGGCGTAGCAGTGTTTGCACTGCGTGAAGCGACGCACGGGAAGCTCCGAGCTGTTCTCGGGCTGCGCTGACACTGAAGGGGAACTCTGCGCCAAATTTCAAATTTGAAACCGGCGCGGCTTCCCCCCCAGGGGTACAATAGGCTCTTCGGCTTGGTCCGGAACGTGAGGGGTTAACCCACGCCAAAATCCCCCCCAGATCCGTACCAAGCCCTCATCCCAAGCATGCAGTCTGGCTGGACAGGAATGGGGGTGGGGACGAGCGAGCGCCCCCCCCCCTCCTGAGCCGTACCAGAACACATGCCCTCGACATGGGGGAGTGTGTGCTTTGAGGGAGGGGGGCACTGCCCCCCCACCCCAAAGCACTCTTGTCCCCATGTCGATAGGGACAAGAGCCTCTTCCCGACAACCCTGGCCATTGGTTGTCGGGGTATGCGGGCGGGAGCCAATCAGAATCTGAGAGCCACTTTAATAAGGCGGCCCCCAGATTCTGGCCCCCCACCCTATGTGAATGAGTATGGGGTACATGGTACCCCTACCCATTCACCTGGTGGGAAAAGTGTTAACACAAATAAACCACACAAGAATAAAATAATTTATTAGCCAGCTCCGGGGGTCTTCCGCCAACCCACCCCGGTCTTCGCCGCCGCTGTCTTCTGCCGCGGCCCCCTTCACCACGAAGCTCCGTGCTTGTTTGATGAGGGCAGCGGGCTTCGAAGTTTTCTCCAGGGGGAGGGTCGCACATCTCACCCCGGTTTTCTAGGCATCTTCCGCCGCGGACCCCTTCACCATGAAGCTTCCTGCCTATGGGGGAGGGCCGCGGGCTTCGTAGTTTTCTGCCGGGGGGGGGGGCTCTCGATAGCCTCTTCTGCCTGGCTCTTCCGCGGGGGCCAGGGCTTCTCGTCGCTGTGTCGCCGTCTTCTGCCGCCGCCTTCACCACGAAGCTCCGTGCTTGTGGGGGTAGGGCAGCGGGCTTCGAAGTCTTCGGCCAGAGTGAGGGTCGCACATCCCACTCCGGACTTCTAGTCGTTTTCGCCGCCGCCCCCTTCACCATGAAGCTTCCTGCTTATGGGGGAGGGAGGCGGGCTTCTCGTCGCTCTCTTCCGCCGTGGGGTGACACTCGCGGGCTTCTTCTTCCATTCGATGTTGACACGGCGAGGTCCGGCGCTGAAATGCCTTCTGAGCAGCGGGCAGGGACTTATATTGGCATAGGGCGTGGGCGTGGTTATGCCAACATGTGACCTTAACCCATGTGACAGTGATGTCACATCACATCACTGTCACATGGGTTAAGGTCACATGTTGGCACAACCACGCCCACGCCCTATGCCAATATAAGTCCCTGCCCGCCGCTCAGAAGGCATTTCAGCGCCGGACCTCGCCGTGTCAACATCGAATGGAAGAAGAAGCCCGCGAGTGTCACCCCGCGGTGGAAGAGAGCGACGAGAAGCCCTGGCCTCAGGAGGAGCCAGGCAGAAGTCGGCGAAGAAAACCGGAGTGGGATGTACGACCCTCGCTCCGGTCGAAAATGTCGGAAGCCCGCTGCCCTCCCTCCATAAGCAGGAGCTTTGTGGTGAAGGGGGCAGCGGCAGAAGACAGCGACGAGAAGCCAGCCACGTCCAAGTCCTGGATGGGATGTGCGACCCTCGTCCAGGCAGAAAAAATCAAAGGGGGCGGCGGCGGAAGAAGGCCTGGCCTCCGCGGGTGGTGCCCCGCAGCGGAAGACAGCCACGAGAAGCCCGGAGAGTGGCGCCCTCCGGCGGAAGATGGCGAAAGAAGCCCTGGCCTCGGGAGGAGCCAGGCAAAAGCAGAGGAGCCCGAGGTGGGGCGACACCCCCGTTGTTGTCCGCCATTTCCGCTGGCCCCCCCGGATGTGAAAGAGCTTAATTTGGGGTGGGGGCCTGGCCGAACATGGGGGAGAGCATCGGTGGGTGTCTCTCTCCCCGGCGGAAGGCGGCGACGAAGACCGGTGTGGGGCTGGAGCCCCCCCGGCAGAAAACGTCTGGAAGACCGAGGGGCTCAGCCCCCCGTTGTTCTCTGCTGTTTTCGGCCGCCCCCCCGGATGTAAAAGAGCTTATTTTGGGGTGGGGGCCTGGCTGGACATGGCGGAGAGCATCGGTGGGTGCCCCCCCGGCAGAAAACGGCAAAGCCCGGGGCCCAATTGGCTGGTGGTGGGGGGTCCCGGCAGAAGACCCCCAGAGCTGACTAATAAATATTTTTTTTCTGTGTGGTTTATTTGTGTTTACACTTTTCCACCCGGTGAATGGGTAGGTGTACGATGTACCCCATACTCATTCACATAGGGTGGGGGGCCAGAATCTGGGGGCCCCCTTATTATAGGGGGCTCTCAGATTCTGATAAGCCCCCCGCCCGCATACCCCGACAACCAACGGCCAGGGTTGTCGGGAAGAGGCTCTTGTCCCTATCGACATGGGGACAAGAGTGCTTTGGGGTGGGGGGGCAGTGCCCCCCTCCCCCACAGCACACACTCCCCCATGTCGAGGGCATGTGGTCTGGTACGGCTCAGGAGGGGGGGGAGGGGCGCTCGCTCGTCCCCACCCCCATTCCTGTCCGGCCAGACTGCGTGCCTGGGAGAAGGGTTTGGTCTGGATCTGAAGGGGAACCCCACGCCGTTTTTGGCGTGGGTTTAACCCCTTATGTTCCAGATCAAATCTAAGAGCCTGTTGTGCACCTGAAGGGGGACCCCCACGCCGTTTTTTTTTTTAAATTTGGGGTGGAGTTCCCCTTTATCCCAGTCCTGTCAGGGGGGGGGGAATGCCTGCTCGTCTGTCCCTACAATGTATGAACAGCGATCTGTCATTTCCCCTAGACAGTCCCACCCCCTTTACAGTTAGAACACACCCAGGTAACATAATCAACCCCTTCCGCGCCCCTAGTGTTAACCCCTTCCCTGCCAGTGTCATTTTTATAGTAAGCAATGCATTTCTATACCATTGCTCGCTAGAAAAATGCCAAATCTCACAAAAATGTGTCCGCCACAATGTCGCAGTAGCCAGAAAAAAACAATGATAGCCACCATTACTAGTAAAACAAAAAATTATTCCTAAAAAACCCATAAGACCAACCCCTACTTATAACTTTTGCCCAAACCAATCAAATGCTTATTGTGATTTTTTGGAACCAAAAATATGTCGAAGAATACTTATCGGCCTAAACTGAGGGCAAACATTTTTTGAATATATTTTGGGGGAGATTTATTATAGCAAACAGTAAAAAATATGTCTTTTTATTTACCAAATTGTCGCTATATTTTTGGTTCAAGCAAAAATAAGAAAAAACGCAGAGGTGATCAAATACCACCAAAAAAAAAAACTTAAAATTTTTTTGGGGGGGGGAAATGAGGACGCCAAATTTGTTTGGGGGCCACGTCGCACAACCACGCAATTGTCAGTCAAAATGACGCAGTGTTGAAATGCAAAAACTGGCCCCGTCAGTGACCAGTAATATGCTCTGGGGCTCAAGTGGTTACAAATTAAGAATACACTAAAGTTAGCCCAATTTATGGCCATAATGTGAAAGATGATGTTACACCGAGTAAATAGATACCCAACATGTTAAACTTTAATATTGCACACACTCATGGAATGGGGCCAAACTTCAGTACTTGAAAATACCCATAGGCAACGCTTTTTATTGTGTTTCAGGTTACCAGTTTAGATTTACAGAGGAGGTCTAGTGCTAAAAGTATTGCTCTCGCTCTAACGTACGCTATGATACCTCACATGTGGGGTTTGAACGGGGGTTCAATATGTGGGCGGGACTTACACATTTAAGGCCCGCCCACATATGGAAACATCCTTCAAACCACACATGTGAGGTATCATAGCGTGCGTAAGAGCGAGTGGAATACTTTTAGCACTAGACCTCATCTGTATATCTAAACTGGTAACCGAAAACAAAAAAAATGCTGCTTGTTCGCTTCTGACTGCGAGCTACTAGGGACAGGGGCGTTTAAATTATTATTATTTATGTTTGTTACGTAAAAATTCTATAAGACCTCCCCTTCAGCTTGTAAAGCATCAGTTCAGGGGGACCAAAAAAAAATTAAACACCTCTAATGCTTTCATCCGCCATTGCAGATTTGATTCTGGTACTGCATTTCGAGTGAACTGGGCATGCTCGAACACTTAGAAAAATAAGCTGGTTGTCTGAGCCTGAAAATGACATGCATCTTTCTGAGCATGCTCAGAAAGCTGTTTTTTTGGCTTAGTAATTTAAGGACATCCTTAACAGGTGTAAGCAGTTACAAGTGCACACAAACTAGAGGCTGACATTTCTTCATGTGTTTCCAATTGGTTCATTAGCACACATGTTATAAAAAGCGTGGATACTGCACGTGTCAGCTGCCCCTCAGAGGGGGCAGATTTGCTGGCTGGAAGTAATGGCGGAGCGAAACAGAGATGTTTTGGAGCAAGTTTTGTATTTTTTGATGTTTTGTCTGCTCCATAATTTTGCTAAATGTTTCTCAAGATGTTAATGACTAATGTTTTAATCCTGTGGGTCTATCCTGTTATTTCAAAAGCATGATTTATTTTCCAATGACTGTGAAATAAACGTTGGTCTTTTTTGTTTTTAGTTTTTTTTATATTTTTTTGTGTTTATTTGTAATTTGTTGTTTTGCTTTCCTTGTTTTGTGGACCAATAAAATTACTTTCAAATTTTGAAGTTTGTTTTGTGATATTTTTTTCATGCTATGGATTTCAACCGCTGCAGCTGAAATAGTTTGGGCCTAAACCATCAAGTGTGATTTGTCTCTAAGCTCTTTCCTGGTGTGTATGCATGAAATGTTTAGTCACCAGAAAAGGAAGACAAAGCGGTAAGTATTGTTTCCTAGAATTTATGTCCAGACTGACTTTTTAAAGCACATGTGCAAGATGTAGGAAAAGCTGCAAACATGGCCTGTTGGAGAGGGGGGGGGTGGTGTATTGGTGGACAGGCTTAAAGTGCTGATTTACAGCGCTGTGCTTGAAACTAGCACAAGACAATCCTATTCTAATTGTGGGTTGTTTGAGGGAAGCCAATTGAGTGTTAGAACCCCTGCTAGTGTTTTTAGGTTGGGCTTTGTGTCCCTTTTCCTAAAATTGGCTTCACTTCCTGTCACACAGCTGAACAGGAAGTGAGGTTAAAACCCTACCAATGGTCTTTTCTTTGGGACACAGGTCAATCTAACTAGTGTCACCATTAAGCAAATAGCACTGCAGTGTACACCCCAAATGATTAGTTATTTTGGGGTTTAGTAAAGGCAAAGCCGCTCTGCAGTAGAAGCGTAGGCAATGAAAATCAGAAGGGAAGCACTGATAGTTTTTACTTCCAATCCCGCCAAGTTTTTATTTTTCTTCCTTGCTTGTCCACTTGTAGTGCAAAGTGGATTTGCCTTTAGTAAATGGACCCCAAAGTCCAAGATTCCTACTAATTTGGGGTGTACACAGCAAAATGCAATTTCCAAAATGGGAAACTATTTAGATTGGTCTGTGTCCCCAACAAAACATTACTCAGGTGTTTCCCTCACTTCCTGTTTGGCTGTGTGGCAGGAAGTGAATGAATTAAGTAGAAAGTGACAACATTTGTGAGGTGTCTTTACCCTATCAGGGGTGCAGGCATCCCCAAAACAAACAAGAAAATTGTTGATTTAACATTGGGTGGTGTTTGTGGGGGTCCCTAACACACATTCATACATATTAGCAGCGCTGGATCCTGGCCTATTGGCATGGTTATATTTTCTTAAGCCTCTCAATAAAATGATCTGAAATTTGGGGTTAAACTGGAACTATAATCATCACTTTTATTTTTTTGATTTCTTTCATTTTGGATAGAGTTGGGGGGGGGGGGGGGGTTAGAAGCTCTGTCAGTTTATTTTGTATTATCCCTGTCCGTTTGGGGAGATTGGCCTTCACTTCCTGCCCCATAGCCAAACAGGAAGTGATCGAAAAACTAGGCAAATTAAGGACCCCCCGGGTCCCCCCCACAGAACTTGTGTGTGTCCCCTGAAAATTCCTGGGTGGGTCATAAAAAAACAGGGTGTGGCCTTGACAGGAAGGGTGGGTCATTTTTCTATTAGGGGGTGCCAAAATTTGGTCAGGCCTAGGGAAGCACAAAACCTAAATATCCTACTGCATATTAGGGCTTATTTAGACAGGATCCAATTTACAGCATGTTTTTAGATTGTGGGAGGAAACCCGCACAGGGAGAACATGCAAACTCCAGGCAGATAGCGTCACGGGCGGGATTCGAACCAGCAACCCTTTTGCTGCTAGGTGAACATGCTACACACTACACTACTGTGCTGAACGAACATGATCGCAGCTGAAAGCATGAGATGTTTTTTTTTTTTTTTTTTTTTACCAATTCCATGCTTTCCAGCCTGGAGGACAGATGTGGGGTCTAATTGACCCCGCCTTTCTCTATAAAGAGGACCTGTCACACACTAGTCCTATTACAAGAGATGTTTACATTCCTTGTAATAGGAAGAAAAGTGAAAAATAATACAAAAAAAGGGACAAACAAGTGCAAAAATGAAAATATTAAGTTAAAAAATAAAATAAAAAAGGAATTTAAATGCTCCTGTCCCTAGTAGCTCGCACTCAGAAGCGAACACGCATGCAAGTCCAACCCACATATGTAAACATCCTTCAAACCCCACATGTGAGGTATCATAGTGTGCGTTAGAGTGAGAGCAATAATTTTAGCACTAGACCTCCTCTGTAACTCAAAAGTGGTAACCTGAGAAAAAAAGTCAAGCGTTGCCTATGGAGATTTTTAATAACAAAGTTTAGCGCCATTCCATGAGTGTGCGCAATATGAAAGCGTGACTAGTTAGGTATCTATTTACTCGGTGTAACATCATCTTTTACCTTATCCCTAAAAATTGGGCTAGCTTTACTGCTTTCTTATTTTGTCATTCATGAAACAGGTTTTTTTTTGAAAGCCAAAAAAAAAAAAAAACTTTGAAAAATGTTGGCGCAAATACTGTTGGAAATGTGTACGAAAAAATGGCCGCCACTTTATTCCCTTGGGTGTTTGTTAATAAAATATATATAATGTTTGGGGGTCCTGAGTAATTTTCAAGGAAGAAAATATAATTGTTACATGAAGGAGAGAAGTGCCAGAATAGGCGCGGTATGGAAGTGGTTAAAGTGCAACAATAAAAGTGAAAAATTCCTTGAGGGGGGGGCAATCAGGGCCGCCATCAGGAATTATGGGGCCCCTTACACAGCTTCAGGCATGGGCCCCCTGGAGCAGAGAACAGGGGGGGGGGGGGGTTCTGCCGCCTGATATTGAGAAGGGGGGGGGGCTGCCGCAATTTGATAAGCGGGGGGTTCCTTTACAAAAAAATACATATAGAAAAATATATATTAAAAAAAGGGTGGTAGCCATCCGGGGGCCCTGGGGACCTCTGGGCCCTTTAATAAAAATAAACCTCTGGGCCCTTTAATGAAAAATAAATTAAAATTTCTATATATATATATATATATATATATATATAAAATAATAAAAAAGGGGGTTGCCTTGGGAGCTCTGGGCCCTTTAATAAAAAATAACTACCAAACGTAGTGGCTCAACGTGAATGGCACTGCGCTGACAAGCTGTTCACTTCTGCAGCCAAGGGTTCGGATCCCGGTCTCGGCTACATGTGAATTGAGTTTGGTGGTCTCAGCCCGACTCCCGGTGGGTGTGCTATGCAAGGTACGCCTGTGCTTAGTACGCCCACCCCCCCCCAAAAAAAAACACCACACTTGCACGCACACGAACGCACTTTGGCCATGAGGTCTCCTAAAATAAAGAGAGGCGAAGGACCTACAGGCTGGCTGGGTGGGCTAGACTCCCTCATAGGGGGAGTCCCTCTATCCCATCGGGCTCCCAAGTGTAGCAGGTAGGGTGAGGTGAGTGGGAGGGCCCCCCTCACACCCACCATTGCCACCAGGGGCATGGAGAAGGATGGCGATTGCAAGTCCAGCTCCTCTCTCTCGACTTCACGCACAAAATACACTTTAAAAAAGAAATTAAAGAAAGAAAAAAAAAAACCTGGGGAAAATGTTTATAACATTTTTATAAGCAAAAAGGTTGTCATCTGGGGCCCTCTGGGCCCTTTCATAATTATATTATATATATATATATATATATATATATTTGTTAAAAAAATAACCAAAAAATATATAAAAATATATAATTTTTTGTATTTTTTTAAAAAAAGGGGGGGGGGTTGTCATCTGGAGCCCTGGGGATCTCCGGGCCACTGGGGACCTTCAGACCCCTAAAACAAAACATTGGCCCTTTAATAACAAAAAATATGGGGGGTTGCCACCCGGCACCCTGGGGGCCTCTGGGCCCCTGGGGACCTCCGGACTGCTAAAAAAAAATTAAATTCCAAAAGTTGACCCTTTAATAAAAAATCCTAAAAAAAACAACTAAAAAATATATATACAAAAAAAAAAAGAGGGGGGTTACCATCTGGGGCGCTGGGGGGCCTCCAGGCATCTGGGCACCTCCGGACCCCCGGGCCCCTTACAGGTTTACAGGGCCGCCATCAGGAATTTTGGGGCCCCTTACACAGCTTCAGGCATGGGCCCCCTGGAGCAGAGAACCGGGGGGGGTGCTGCCGCGAATTGAGAAGCGGGGGGGCCCTTTACAAAAAGGAGAAATAAAGAAAAATATATATAAAAAAGGGGGGTAGCCATCCGGGGCCCTGGGGAACTCTGTGCCCTTTATAAACTAAAAAGAAAAAAGAGAGAAAATATATATATATATATTTTTTTAAATATAACATTTATATAAAAAAAAAAAACAAGGGGGTTGCCTTCCAGGGCCCTGGGGACCTCTGGGCCCTTTAATAAAAAATAAAAATATAAAAAAAAAGTATAAAAGAAAATAAAAAAATAAACAATTATAAAAAAAAGGGGGTTTGACACATGGGGCCCTGGGGACCTCTGGGCCCTTTAATAATATATATATATATATATATATATATATATATATATATATATATATATATATATATATATATATATATATATATATATATATATATAATATGAAAATAAAAGAAATAAAAAAATATATAAAAAATGTATTTATTTTATAAAAAAAGGGGGGTTGTCATCTGGGGCCCTGGAGATCTCCAGGTCCCTGTGGACCTCCGGACCTCTAAAAAAATAAAAGAAAAAAAATTGGCCCTTTAATAAAAAATAAATGAAAAATATATAAAAAATATATATTTTTTTTTTAAAAAAAAGGGCTTGCCATCTGGGGCCCTTAGTGGCCTCCGGGCCCCTGGGGACCTTCGGACCCCTAAAAAAAAAAAAAAAAAAATTATTTTTTTAGGGTGGTTCCCATCCGGGCCCCTGGGGACCCCCGGGCCCCTTACAGGTGTAATGCCTGTACCCCCCTAATGGCGGCCCTGCAGGTTTACAGCCTGTACCCCCCTGGTGGCGGCGCTTGGTGTAATGTCAGCATGTGAAAAATGACATTCTGAAGGAAAAAAGCCATTTAAAACTGACTCGCGGCAATAATGAATTGTCGGCTCCCGGCAATTGCAGGAGAATTCATTCATAAAAAACACCAAAAAAAAAAGCGTGGGGGTCCCCCCAAATTAAATAACCAGACCCTTTAGGTCTGGTATGGATATTAAGGGGAACCCCGCCGTCAATTTAAAAAAAAAAATGACGTGGGGTTCCCCCCAAATATCCATAACCAGACCCTTCAGGTCTGGTGTGGAATTTAAGGGGAACTCCACCCCAAATTAAAAAAAAAATGGTGTGGAGTCCCCCCTAAAATCCACACCAGACCCCTTATCCGAGCACGTTGACCTGGCCGGCCGCAGAAAAGAGGGGGGGACAGAGCGCGCCCCCCCTCTCCTGAACCGCACCAGGCCACATGCCCTCAACATTGGGAGGGTGTTTTGGGGTACCCCCCAAAACACCTTGTCCCCATGTTGATGAGGACAAGGGTCTCTTCCCCACAACCCTTGCCCGGTGGTTGTGGGGGTCTGCGGGCAGGAGGCTTATCGAAATCTGGAAGACCCCTTTAACAAAGGGGCCCCCCAGATCCCGCCCCCCCCCTGTGTGAAATGGTAATGGGGTACCTTGTACCTCTACCATTTCACGAGGAAAAAAAATGTAAAGGGTTAAAAACGACAAGAGACGGTTTTTGACAAGTCCTTTATTATCTTCTTCTTTCCTTCGGGTTTCTTCTTCCTCCTCCTTCTTCTTCCTCTGCTTCTGTCTTGGGTCTTCTATTCCCGCATCTTGCCCGGAATGTTCTCCCATTTCTGCTCCTCCCGCTGTCCTTCTCGTCCGCATCTTCTCCTTCTTGTTCTTCGCCGGAGGCGCCGCTTCCAATTGAAATTGAAGTCTGCCGGACCACGCCCCCCTCTGACGCCACGGGCAAGCTCTTAGGAGTGTGCTCCAAGTGCGTCAGAGGGGGGCGTGGTCACAAGTCAGAGGGCGGGCAATTCAATTTGAAGCTTGTGCGCGGCTTTTTCTTTGCCAGAGTCGCCGCTTCCAATTGAATTGCCCGCTTTCTGGAACATGTGACCACGCCCCCTCTGACGCACAGGCACCACACGGGGACTTTCCTAAGAGCTTGCCCGTGGCGTCAGAGGGGGGGCGTGGTCCGGCAGACAGCGGGGATTTCAATTGGAAGGGGCGCCTCCAGCGAAGAAAAACAAGAAGAAGAAGATGCGGACGAGAAGGACAGCGGAAGGAGAGGAAGATGGAAGAACATTCCGGGCAAGATGCGGGAATAGAAGACCCAAGACAGAAGCAGAGGAAGAAGAAGAAGATGGAGGAAGAAACCCGAAGGAAAGAAGAAAAGAAGAAGATAATAAAGGACTTGTCAAAAACCGGCTCTTGTCGTTTTTTACACTTGACACTTTTTTTTTCTCGTGAAATGGTAGAGGTACAGTGTACCCCATTACCATTTCACACAGGGGGGGGGGCCGGGATCTGGGGGGCCCCTTTGTTAAAGGGGTCTTCCAGATTTCGATAAGCCCCCTGCCCGCAGACCCCCACAACCACCGGGCAAGGGTTGTGGGGAAGAGACCCTTGTCCTCATCAACATGGGGACAAGGTGTTTTGGGGGGCACCCCAAAACACCCTCCCAATGTTGAGGGCATGTGGCCTGGTGCGGTTCAGGAGAGGGGGGGGCGCGCTCTGTCCCCCCTCTTTTCTGCGGCCGGCCAGGTCAACATGCTCGGATAAGGGGTCTGGTGTGGATTTTAGGGGGGACTCCACGCCATTTTTTTTTTAATTTGGGGTGGAGTTCCCCTTAAATTCCACACCAGACCTGAAGGGTCTGGTTATGGATATTTGGGGGGAACCCCACGTCATTTTTTTTTAAATTGACGGCGGGGTTCCCCTTAATATCCATACCAGACCTAAAGGGTCTGGTTATTGAATTTGGGGGGACCCCCGCGCTTTTTTTGTTCGGGTTTTTTAAGAATGAGTTCTCCTGCAATTGCCGGGAGCCGACAATTCATTATAGCCGCGAGTCAGTTTTAAACGGCTTTTTTTTTATTTTTTTTTATTTTTAAGAATGTCTTTTTGTGCAAAGACATATTTCTAACCACAGGAAAAGTGCGCTTTTTCACCTGCTGACATTCCCCCCCCCCCCATGGTACGAATTTTAAAATAATTATTCAAATGACGTGGGGTTCTATCCAAATTCCATTACAGGCCCTTCAGGTCTGATATGAATATTAAGGGGAACCCCGCCGTCATTTGTTTTAAAAAAATGACGTGGGGTTCCCCCCAAATATCCATAACCAGACCCTTCAGGTCTGGTGTGGAATTTAAGGGGAACTCCACCCCAAATAAAAAAAAATGGCGTGGAGTCCCCCCCAAATATCCATAACCAGACCCTTCAGGTCTGGTGTGGAATTTAAGGGGAACTCCACTCCAAATTTAAAAAAAAAATGGCGTGGAGTCCCCCCTAAAATCCACACCAGACCCCTTATCCGAGCACGTTGACCTGGCCGGCCGCAGAAAAGAGGGGGGGACAGAGCGCGGCCCCCCTCTCCTGAACCGCACCAGGCCACATGCCCTCAACATTGGGAGGGTGTTTTGGGGTGCCCCCCAAAACACCTTGTCCCCATGTTGATGAGGACAAGGGTCTCTTCCCCACAACCCTTGCCCGGTGGTTGTGGGGGTCTGCGGGCAGGAGGCTTATCGAAATCTGGAAGACCCCTTTAACAAAGGGGCCCCCCAGATCTTGGCCCCCCCCTGTGTGAAATGGTAATGGGGTACACTGTACCTCTACCATTTCACGAGAAAAAAAAAAGTGTCAAGTGTAAAAAACGACAAGAGCCGGTTTTTGACAAGTCCTTTATTATCTTCTTTCCTTCGGGTTTCTTCCTTCTTCTTCTTCCTCTGCTTCTGTCTTGGGTCTTCTATTCCCGCATCTTGCCCGGCGTGTTCTTCCATCTTCTTCTCCTCCCGCTGTCCTTCTCGTCCGCATCTTCTCCTTCTTGTTCTTCGCCGGAGGCGCCGCTTCCAATTGAAATCCCCGCTGTCTGCCGGACCACGCCTCCCTCTGACGCCACGGGCAAGCTCTTAGGAAAGTCCCCGTGTGTTGCCTGTGCGTCAGAGGGGGCGTGGTCACATGTTCCAGAAAGCGGGCAATACAATTGGAAGCGGCGACTCCGGCAAAGAAAAAGCCGCGCACAAGCTTCAAATTGAATTGCCCGCCCTCTGACATGTGACCACGCCCCCCTCTGACGCACTTGCAGCACACTCCTAAGAGCTTGCCCGTGGCGTCAGAGGGGGGCGTGGTCCGGCAGACAGCGGGGATTTCAATTGGAAGCGGCGCCTCCGGCGAAGAAGAAGGAGAAGATGCGGACGAGAAGGACAGCGGGAGGAGCAGAAGATGGAAGAACACGCCGGGCAAGATGCGGGAATAGAAGACCCAAGACAGAAGCAGAGGAAGAAGAAGAAGAAGGAAGAAACCCGAAGGAAAGAAGAAAGAAGATAATAAAGGACTTGTCAAAAACTGGCTCTTGTCGTTTTTAACCCTTTACATTTTTTTTCTCGTGAAATGGTAGAGGTACAAGGTACCCCATTACCATTTCACACAGGGGGGGGTCGGGATCTGGGGGGCCCCTTTGTTAAAGGGGGCTTCCAGATTTCGATAAGCCCCCTGCCCGCAGACCCCCACAACCACCGGGCAAGGGTTGTGGGGAAGAGACCCTTGTCCTCATCAACATGGGGACAAGGTGTTTTGGGGGGCACCCCAAAACACCCTCCCAATGTTGAGGGCATGTGGCCTGGTGCGGTTCAGGAGAGGGGGGGCCGCGCTCTGTCCCCCCCTCTTTTCTGCGGATGGCCAGGTCAACGTGCTCGGATAAGGGGTCTGGTGTGGATTTTAGGGGGGACTCCACGCCATTTTTTTTGGAAATTTGGGGTGGAGTTCCCCTTAAATTCCACACCAGACCTGAAGGGTCTGGTTATGGATATTTGGGGGGAACCCCACGTCATTTTTTTTTTAAATTGACGGCGGGGTTCCCCTTAATATCCATACCAGACCTAAAGGGTCTGGTTATTGAATTTGGGGGGACCCCCACGCTTTTTTTTTCGTTTTTTTAATGAATGAATTCTCCTGCAATTGCCGGGAGCCGACAATTCATTATTGCCGCGAGTCAGTTTTAAATGGCTTTTTTGCTTTGGAGAATGTCATTTTGTGCAGAGACAGTTCTAACCACGGGAAACATGCACTTTTTAACATGCTGACATTAGAGCCCCCCATGGTACGAAATTTAAAGAAAAATTACACTTTTATTATTGCACTTTTAGCATTATTAAAATCACTGCTCCCGAAAAAACGGCCGTTTAAAAAAAAAAAAAAAGCATTGATACATGCCCCCTGGGGCAGGACTGAGGTCCCCAAACACTTTTTAGGACAAAACTTGGAGATTAGCCTTTAAAATTCACAATTAAGATTTCCCCCATAGACTTATACAGGGAGTTCGGCGGCGGCTTTACTTATCAATTACATTGCGCTGCTGCTGCGGCCGGTTCATGCGCCTAATTAAGGCTTCATCCAGCGCACTAATTAAGGCATGTACCGGCGCAGCGCAGCTTCATTAGTAAATCAGCCCCATTGTGTGTGTGTCCAGTACATTGATTAGGGTCAGGTTCCTGCTATTTGCTATAGGGACAGAAATATATAGGTGACTCTCTGCATATTTCACCAGCACTGCACCTGTCACCTGTGATATACTGTGTGTGTCCAGTACATTGATTAGGGACAGGTTCCTGCTATTTGCCATAGGGACAGAAATTTATAGGTGACTCTCTGCAAATTTCACCAGCACTGCACCTGTCACATTTGATATACTGTGTGTGTGTGTCCAGTACATTGATTAGGGACAGGTTCACGCTATTTGCTTTTAGGACAGAAATATGTAGGTGACTCTCTGCATATTTCACCAGCACTGCACCTGTCATCTGTGGTATACTGTGTGTCCAGTATATTGATTAGGGACAGGTCCCTGCTATTTGCTATAGGGACAGAAATATACAGGTGCGTCTCCGCATATTTCACCAGCACTGCACCTGTCACCTGTGATATATTGTGTGTGTGTCCAGTACATTGATTAGGGCTAGGCTCCTGCTATTTGGACATAAATATATAGGTGACTCTCTGCATATTTCACCAGCACTGCACCTGTCACCTGTGATATACTGTGTGCGTGTCCAGTACATTGATTAGGGTTAGGTTCCTGCTATTTGTTATAGGGACATAAATATATAGGTGACTCTCTGCATATTTCACCAGCACTGTACCTGTCACTTGTGATATATTGTGTGTGTGCCCAATACATTGATTAGGGACAGGTTCCTGCTATTTGTTATTGGGACAGAAATATATGAGTGACTCTGGATATTTCACCAGCACTGCACCTCTCACCTGTGATATACTGTGTGTGTCCAGTACATTGATTAGGGACAGGTTCCTGCTATTTGCTATAGGGACAGAAATATATAGGTGACTCTCTGCATATTTCACCAGCACTGCACCTCTCATCTGTGATTTACTGTGTGTGTCCAGTATATTGATTAGGCACAGGTTCCTGCTATTTGCTATAGGGACAGAAATATATAGGTGAGTCTCTGCATATTTCACCAGCACTGCACCTGTCACCTGTGATATACTGTGTGTGTCCAGTACATTGATTAGGGACATGTTCCTGCAATTTGCTATAGAGACCGAAATACATAGGTGACTCTTTGCATATTTCACCAGCACTGCACCTGTCACCTGTGATATACTGTGTGTGTGTCCAGTACATTGATTAGGGCTAGGCTCCTGCTATTTGCTATAGGGACAGAAATATATAGGTGACTCTCTGCATATTTCACCAGCACTGCACCTGCCAACTGTGATATACTGTGTGTGTGTGTCCAGTACATTGATTAGGGCTAGGTTCCTGCTATTTGCTATAGGGACAGAAATATATAGGTGACTCGCTGCATATTTCACCAGCACTGCACCTGTCATCTGTGATATACTGTGTGTGTCCAGTATATTGATTAGGGACAGGTTCCTGCTATTTGCTATAAGGACAGAAATATATAGGTGAGTCTCTGCATATTTAACCAGCACTGCACCTGTCACCTGTGATATACTGTGTGTGTCCAGTACATTGATTAGGGACAGGTTCCTGCTATTTGCTATAGAGACAAAAATATATAGGTGACTCTCTGCATATTTCACCAGCACTGCACCTGTCACCTGTGATATACTGTGTGTGTGTCCAGTACATTGATTAGGGATAGGTTCCTGCTATTTGCTATAGGGACAGAAATATATAGGTGACTCTCTGTATATTTCACCAGCACTGCACATGTCACCTGTGATATACTGTGTGTCTGTGTGTGTGTGTGTGTGTGTGTGTGTGTGTGTGTGTGTGTGTGTCCAGTACATTGATTAGGGCTAGGTTCCTGCTATTTGCTATAGAGACAGAAATATATAGGTGACTCTCTGTATATTTCACCAGCACTGCACCTGTCACCTGTGATATACTGTCTGTGTCCAGTACATTGATTAGGGACAGGTTCCTGCTATTTGCTATAGGGACAGAAATATATAGGTGACTATCTGCATATTTCAACAGCACTGCACCTGTCACCTGTGATATACTGTGTGTGTCCAGTACATTGATTAGGGACAGGTTCCTGCTATTTGCTTTAAGGACAGAAATATATAGGTGACTCTCTGCATATTTCACCAGCACTGCACCTGTCATCTGTGGTATACTGTCTGTGTCCAGTATATTGATTAGGGACAGGTTCCTGCTATTTGCTGTAGGGACAGAAATATATAGGTGACTCTCTGCATATTTCACCAGCACTGCACCTGTCACCTGTGATATACTGTGTGTGTCCAGTACATTGATTAGGGACATGTTCCTGCTATTTGCTATATGGACAGAAATATATAGGTGACTCTCTGCAAATTTCACCAGCACTGCACCTGTCACATTTGATATACTGTGTGTGTGTGTGTGTCCAGTACATTGATTAGGGACAGGTTCCCGCTATTTGCTTTAAGGACAGAAATATATAGGTGACTCTCTGCATATTTCACCAGCACTGCACCTGTAACCTGTGATACATTGTGTGTGTGTGTGTGTGTGTGTGTGTGTGTGTGTGTGTGTGTGTGTCCAGTACATTGATTAGGGACAGGTTCCTGCTATTTGCTATAGGGACAGAAATATATAGGTGACTCTCTGCAAATTTCACCAGCACTGCACCTGTCACATTTGATATACTTTGTGTGTGTGTGTGTGTGTCCAGTACATTGATTAGGGACAGGTTCTCGCTATTTGCTTTAAGGACAGAAATATATAGGTGACTCTCTGCATATTTCACCAGCACTGCACCTGTCATCTGTGGTATACTGTGTGTCCGGTATATTGATTAGGGACAGGTTCCTGCTATTTGCTATAGGGTCAGAAATATATAGGTGCGTCTCTGCATATTTCACCAGCTCTGCACCTGTCACCTGTGATATACGGTGTGTGTGTCCAGTACATTGATTAGGGCTAGGTTCCTGCTATTTGCTGTAGGGACAGAAATATATAGGTGACTCTCTGCATATTTCACCAGCACTTGCACCTGTCATCTGTGATATACTGTGTGTGTCCTGTATATTGATTAGGGACAGGTTCCTGCTATTTGCTATAGGGACAGAAATATATAGGTGAGTCTCTGCATATTTAACCAGCACTGCACCTGTCACCTGTGATATACTGTGTGTGTCCAGTACATTGATTAGGGACAGGTTCCTGCTATTTGCTATAGAGACAGAAATATATAGGTGACTCTCTGCATATTTCACCAGCACTGCACCTGTCATCTGTGATATACTGTGTGTGTGTGTCCAGTACATTGATTAGGGCTAGGCTCCTGCTATTTGCTATAGGGACAGAAATTTATAGGTGACTCTCTGCAAATTTCACCAGCACTGCACCTGTCACCTTTGATATACTTTGTGTGTGTGTCCAGTACATTGATTAGGGACAGGTTCCCGCTATTTGCTTTAAGGACAGAAATATATAGGTGACTCTCTGCATATTTCACCAGCACTGCACCTGTAACCTGTGATATATTGTGTGTGTGTGTGTGTGTGTGTGTGTGTGTGTGTGTGTGTGTGTGTCCAGTACATTGATTAGGGCTAGGTTCCTGCTATTTGCTATAGGGACAGAAATATTTAGGTGACTCTCTGCATATTTCACCAGCACTGCACCTGTAACCTGTGATATACTGTATGTGTCCAGTACATTGATTAGGGCTAGGCTCCTGCTATTTGCTATAGGGACAGAAATATATAGGTGACTCTCTGCATATTTCACCAGCACTGCACCTGTCACCTGTGATATACTGTGTGTGTGTCCAGTACATTGATTAGGGACAGGTTCCTGCTATTGGCTATAGAGACAGAAATATATAGGTGACTCTCTGCATATTTCACCAGCACTGCACCTGTCACCTGTGATATACTGTGTGTGTGTCCAGTACATTGATTAGGGCTAGGCTCCTGCTATTTGCTATAGGGACAGAAATATATAGGTGACTCTCTGCATATTTCACCAGCACTGCACCTGTAACCTGTGATACATTGTGTGTGTGTGTGTGTGTGTGTGTGTCCAGTACATTGATTAGGGACAGGTTCCTGCTATTTGCTATAGGGACAGAAATATATAGGTGACTCTCTGCAAATTTCACCAGCACTGCACCTGTCACATTTGATATACTTTGTGTGTGTGTGTGTGTGTCCAGTACATTGATTAGGGACAGGTTCTCGCTATTTGCTTTAAGGACAGAAATATATAGGTGACTCTCTGCATATTTCACCAGCACTGCACCTGTCATCTGTGGTATACTGTGTGTCCGGTATATTGATTAGGGACAGGTTCCTGCTATTTGCTATAGGGTCAGAAATATATAGGTGCGTCTCTGCATATTTCACCAGCTCTGCACCTGTCACCTGTGATATACGGTGTGTGTGTCCAGTACATTGATTAGGGCTAGGTTCCTGCTATTTGCTGTAGGGACAGAAATATATAGGTGACTCTCTGCATATTTCACCAGCACTTGCACCTGTCATCTGTGATATACTGTGTGTGTCCTGTATATTGATTAGGGACAGGTTCCTGCTATTTGCTATAGGGACAGAAATATATAGGTGAGTCTCTGCATATTTAACCAGCACTGCACCTGTCACCTGTGATATACTGTGTGTGTCCAGTACATTGATTAGGGACAGGTTCCTGCTATTTGCTATAGAGACAGAAATATATAGGTGACTCTCTGCATATTTCACCAGCACTGCACCTGTCATCTGTGATATACTGTGTGTGTGTGTCCAGTACATTGATTAGGGCTAGGCTCCTGCTATTTGCTATAGGGACAGAAATTTATAGGTGACTCTCTGCAAATTTCACCAGCACTGCACCTGTCACATTTGATATACTTTGTGTGTGTGTCCAGTACATTGATTAGGGACAGGTTCCCGCTATTTGCTTTAAGGACAGAAATATATAGGTGACTCTCTGCATATTTCACCAGCACTGCACCTGTAACCTGTGATATATTGTGTGTGTGTGTGTGTGTGTGTGTGTGTGTGTCCAGTACATTGATTAGGGCTAGGTTCCTGCTATTTGCTATAGGGACAGAAATATTTAGGTGACTCTCTGCATATTTCACCAGCACTGCACCTGTAACCTGTGATATACTGTATGTGTCCAGTACATTGATTAGGGCTAGGCTCCTGCTATTTGCTATAGGGACAGAAATATATAGGTGACTCTCTGCATATTTCACCAGCACTGCACCTGTCACCTGTGATATACTGTGTGTGTGTCCAGTACATTGATTAGGGACAGGTTCCTGCTATTGGCTATAGAGACCGAAATACATAGGTGACTCTCTGCATATTTCACCAGCACTGCACCTGTCACCTGTGATATACTGTGTGTGTGTCCAGTACATTGATTAGGGCTAGGCTCCTGCTATTTGCTATAGGGACAGAAATATATAGGTGACTCTCTGCATATTTCACCAGCACTGCACCTGTAACCTGTGATACATTGTGTGTGTGTGTGTGTGTGTGTGTGTGTGTGTCCAGTACATTGATTAGGGACAGGTTCCTGCTATTTGCTATAGGGACAGAAATATATAGGTGACTCTCTGCAAATTTCACCAGCACTGCACCCGTCACATTTGATATACTTTGTGTGTGTGTGTGTCCAGTACATTGATTAGGGACAGGTTCCCGCTATTTGCTTTAAGGACAGAAATATATAGGTGACTCTCTGCATATTTCACCAGCACTGCACCTGTCATCTGTGGTATACTGTGTGTCCGGTATATTGATTAGGGACAGGTTCCTGCTATTTGCTATAGGGTCAGAAATATATAGGTGCGTCTCTGCATATTTCACCAGCTCTGCACCTGTCACCTGTGATATACGGTGTGTGTGTCCAGTACATTGATAAGGGCTAGGTTCCTGCTATTTGCTGTAGGGACAGAAATATATAGGTGACTCTCTGCATATTTCACCAGCACTTGCACCTGTCATCTGTGATATACTGTGTGTGTCCTGTATATTGATTAGGGACAGGTTCCTGCTATTTGCTATAGGGACAGAAATATATAGGTGACTCTCTGCATATTTCACCAGCACTGCACCTGTCACCTGTGATATACTGTGTGTGTGTGTCCAGTACATTGATTAGGGCTAGGCTCCTGCTATTTGCTATAGGGACAGAAATATATAGGTGACTCTCTGCATATTTCACCAGCACTGCACCTGTCACCTGTGATATACTGTGTGTGTGTCCAGTACATTGATTAGGGACAGGTTACTGCTATTTGCTATAGGGGCAGGAATATATAGGTGACTCTCTGCATATTTCACCAGCACTGCACCTGTCACCTGTGATATACTGTGTGTGTCCAGTACATTGATTAGGGCTAGGTTCCTGCTATTTGCTATAGGGACATAAATATATAGGTGACACTCTGCATATTTCACCAGCACTGCACATGTCACCTGTGATATACTGTGTTTGTGTGTCCAGTACATTGATTAGGGACAGGTTCCTGCTATTTGCTATAGGGACAGAAATATATAGGTGACTCTCTGCATATTTCACCAGCATTACACCTGTCACCTGTGATATACTGTGTGTCCAGTACATTGATTAGGGACAGGTTCCTGCTATTTGCTATAGGGACAGGAATATATAGGTGACTCTCTGCATATTTCACCAGCACTGCACATGTCATCTGTAATATACTGTGTGTGTCCAGTACATTGATTAGGGACAGGTTCCTGCTATTTGCTATATGGACATAAATATATAGGTGACTCTCTGAATATTCCACCAGCGCTGCACCTGTAACCTGTGATACATTGTGTGTGTGTGTGTGTGTGTGTGTCCAGTACATTGATTAGGGTCAGTTTCCTGCTATTTGCTATAGGGACAGAAATATATAGTTGACTCTCTGCATATTTCACCAGCACTGCACCTGTCTCCTGTGATATACTGTGTGTGTCCAGTACATTGATTAGGGACAGGTTCCTACTATTTGCTATAGGGACAGAAATATATAGGTGACTCTCTGCAAATTTCACTGGCACTGCACCTGTCACCTTTGATATACTGTGTGTGTGTGTCCAGTACATTGATTAGGGCTAGGTTTCTGCTATTTGCTATAGGGACATAAATATATAGGTGACTCTCTGCATATTTCACCAGCACTGCACGTGTCACCTGTGATATACTGTGTGTGTGTGTCCAATACATTGATTAGGGCTAGGTTCCTGCTATTTGCTTTAAGGACAGAAATATATAGGTGACTCTCTGCATATTTCACCAGCACTGCACCTGTCATCTGTGGTATACTGTGTGTGTCCAGTACATTGATTAGGGCTAGGTTCCTGCTATTTGTTATAGGGACATAAATATATAGGTGACTCTCTGCATATTTCACCAGCACTGCACCTGTCATTTGTGATATATTGTGTGTGTGCCCAGTACATTGATTAGGGACAGATTCCTGCTATTTGTTATAGGGACAGAAATATACAGGTGACTCTGGATATTTCACCAGCACTGCACCTGTCACCTGTGATATACTGTGTGTGTGTCCAGTACATTGATTAGGGGCAGGTTCCTGCTATTTGCTATAGGGACAGAAATATATAGGTGACTCTCTGCATATTTCACCAGCACTGCACCTGTCACCTGTGATATACTGTGTGTGTGTCCAGTACATTGATTAGGGACAGGTTCCTGCTATTTGCTATAGGGACAGAAATATATAGGTAAGTCTCTGCATATTTCACCAGCACTGCATCTCTCATCTGTGATTTACTGTGTGTCCAGTATATTGATTAGGGACAGGTTCCTGCTATTTGCTATAGGGACAGAAATATATAGGTGAGTCTCTGCATATTTCACCAGCACTGCACCTGTCACCTGTGATATACTGTGTGTATCCAGTACATTGATTAGGGCTAGGCTCCTGCTATTTGCTATAGGGACAGAAATATATAGGTGACTCTCTGCATATTTCACCAGCACTGCACATGTCACCTGTGATATACTGTGTTTGTGTGTCCAGTACATTGATAAGGGACAGGTTCCTGCTATTTTCTATAGGGACATAAATATATAGGTGACTCCCTGCATATTTCCACAGCACTGCATCTGTCACCTGTGATATACTGTGTGTGTGTGTGTGTCCAGTACATTGATTAGGGACAGGTTCCTGCTATTTGCTATAGATACAGAAATATATAGGTGACTCTGCATATTTCACCAGCACTGCACCTGTCATCTGTGATATACTGTGTGTGTGTCCAGTACATTGATTAGGGACAGGTTCCTGCTATTTGCTATAGAGACAGAAATATACAGGTGACTCTCTGTATATTTCACCAGCACTGCACCTGTCATCTGTGATATACTGTGTGTGTCCAGTACATTGATTAGGGACAGGTTCCTGCTATTTGCTATAGGGACAGAAATATATAGGTGACTCTCTGCATATTTCACCAGCACTGCACCTGTCACCTGTGATATACTGTGTGTGTCCAGTACATTGATTAGGGAAAGGTTCCTGCTATTTGCTATATGGACAGAAATATATAGGTGACTCTCTGCATATTTCACCAGCACTGCACCTGTAACCTGTGATACATTGTGTGTGTGTGTGTGTGTGTGTCCAGTACATTGATTAGGGCTACGTTCCTGCTATTTGCTATAGGGACAGAAATATATAGGTGACTCTCTGCATATTTCACCAGCACTGCACCTGTCATCTGTGATATACTGTGTGTGTGTCCAGTACATTGATTAGGGCTAGGTTCCTGCTATTTGCTATAGGGACAGAAATATATAGGTGAATATCTGCATATTTCACCAGCACTGCACCTGTCATCTGTGATATACTGTGTGTGTGTCCAGTACATTGATTAGGGACAGGTTCCTGCTATTTGCTATAAGGAGAAATATATAGGTGACTCTCTGCATATTTCACCAGCACTGCACCTGTCATCTGTGGTATACTGTGTGTGTCCAGTATATTGATTAGGGACAGGTTCCTGCTATTTGCTATAGGGACAGAAATATATAGGTGAGTGTCTGCATATTTCACCAGCACTGCACCTGTCACCTGTGATATACTGTGTGTGTCCAGTACATTGATTAGGGATATGTTCCTGCTATTTGCTATAGGGATAGAAATATATAGGTGACTCTCTGCATATTTCACCAGACTGCACATGTCACCTGTGATATACTGTGTGTGTCCAGTACATTGTTTAGGGACAGGTTCCTTCTATTTGCTATAGGGACAGGTGCTGATTACTGTGTGGCCACGCTGCTGGATCCCCGTTACAAGGACAATGTACCGCCCTTAATTCCCTCACTGGAGCGTAATAGCAAGATGCGTGAGTACAAGCACAGGCTGGTAGACGCGCTGCTGGTGCAATTCCCACCTGGCAGCGGGGGCACAGTGGAAGCACAAGGCAAAGGCAGAGGAGGAGGAAGAGGTCGCCAACGCAGCAGGGGCACCGCCAGCACCTCAGAAGGCAGGGTTAGTATGGCCGAAATGTGGAAAAGTTTTGTCAGCACGCCACAACAAACAGCACCACCAGCTGATATGGAACATTTTAGCAGGAGGCAGCATTTCAGCAACATGGTGGAGCAGTATGTGTGCACACGCCTACACGTACTGAATGACGGCTATACCCCCTTAAACTTCTGGGTCTCCAAATTGGCACATGGCCTGAGCTTGCCCTTTTGCAAGAATCTAGACTCTACACCTTGATGTTCGTGGGACTCCAGAGGCACCAGCAGCTTTAAATATCTGTTTGCTGCTATGTGATGGTGTTTTAGCAGCTGCTCTCTTGATCCGATGCTTGGATCTGGCAGAAATCTTCCTCAATGTGCCTTTATCTGTACGAAACACGTCTATGCTCTGAATCAGCCACAAATCTGTTAATAGTGCGATGATCACGCTTACGTTTTTGTGAAATATCTAATGTTTTCATACCTCGTCCAAGGCATTGAACTATTTCACACTTTTCGGCAGCAGAGAGTTCCCTTTTCTTCCCCATATTGCTTGAAAATGGTGCGCTGCCTAATAATGTGGAACACCCTCCTTTAGTAGTTTTTCCTTTAATTGGGCTCACCTGGCAATCTAATTATCACAGGTGTCCGAGATTGTTTTCAGTGATCGATAGAGCCCTGAGACACAATGCCATTCATGAGTTAAACTGAAAAACAAAATATTTGATCTTTATGACACTAAAATAGAATTTGCATAATAATTTGCAACAGGGTGTATACCAAGGAGGATGTTAAAAATAATTGCTTGATGACAAACGTTTTTTGATGCACGACTAGACCCGTTGGGGTTTATCCATAAGGTGAGAAGCTAGCACACACTGGGTGGTACAGATTAGAGAAGGACACCTACAGGCTATTACCCTTAATTTGCAAAATTGGACTCCCTTTCCTCTCCCTTTCCCCTTTTTCTTTTTTGCACATGAATTTTTACACACATGTTTAGAGACTATTTTTCTCATGTTTGAGAATTTTTGATGCACTTTACTACTGGACTATTCATGCTTTAGTTTGTTGGTTAAAGTGGATGTAAACCCAATTTTTTTTTATGTCACAATGTAGAGTATAAGATTTCCTATCATCTGTGCCCAGTCTTGCCACACAGAGTTAATCCAGCACTGAGTAATCCTCTTTTAAAGTTCAGTGCAAATTAACAGAATTCCAGATAAAAACTTGCCAAATTATAAAGTCTGTTTCTCTGTTTTTGCTTTCAGTGACAAGTTATTTACAAATCTAGCTTGGACATGTTTATCATAACAAGAGGTGATCCTAAGTTCATTGTATATTACTAGGATGTGTTATGATGTTATATCACCTCATGTTATGATAAACAAATCATAACATATGATAAACATGTCCTAGCTAGATATGTAAATAATGGGCCAGATTCAGGTAGAGTTACTCTGGAGTATCAGTGATACTCCAGCCTAACTCTCACTTTGAGCCGGCGTTTCTGTTTTCAGTTAGCAGAAAACAAGAAACGCCGGGTTGGAGTTCCCATACAAGCGGCGTAATTGTATTTCGCCATCGTATCGGAACTGCAATTTTAAAAAATGGCGCTTGGGGCGTTCCCGCTGATTAACGCTGAGAATATGTTAATCAGTGAGAATCGGCAATTCACGATCGTATTCGGGCCCGACGCAGTGACTTTCCGAAGTTTCCGTAAGAGATACGCGGCGTAAAGAAAAACCAGCCCCCTAGTGGAGTATCCTATGTTAAGTATGGCCGTCGTCATCGTGTCGAATAATTTTTTTTTCGAGTCGTTTGCGTAAAACGTCTGTGAATGGGGATTGACGTCATTGACGTTCACTGACAGAATTTGGAGCATGCGCACTGACAGTCGACGCATGCGCAGTACGTTCGCCGCGGGATCGCGCCTATTTTAAATACTACACGCCCCCTACCCGCCCAATTTGAATTCCGCCGGCTCATTTTCGCTACGCCGCCGCAACTTTAGGAGCAAGTGGTTTGTGAATACAGTACTTGCTCCTAAAGTTTCGGCGGAGTAACGTAAATTACAAAAGTTACTCCAAAATAAAGATTCGCCCATCTACCTGAATCTGGCCCAATCTCTCACTCAAAGCAAGAAGAGAGAAAACTGACTTTTTATCTAGGCAGGGTTTTATCTGGAAGGCTGTTCATTTTCACTGAACATAAAAGAGGATTTCTCTGATCTGAGATTGGTCCCAAAGCTTGAATAGTAGGACTATGTGTGTTGAGACAGAAGCCCCCAGGGGGTAATTACTACAATGAAGCAATCAGAACAACAATTAACATGAGTCAATTATCTATTCAGGGAGCCGGACGAGGTGGCTAGGCGTCTCGTCTCTGACAACGGCTATTCATCTGCAGAACACAATGGAAAGGTATTTCACAAGCCACTTAGCATTCCAATAGTCCTCAATAGGCTGATTCCGTTCCAATCCACATCTAGACAGACAGAGGCATCCTGCAATATGTCCTATCCACAATGTCTCATCTTCTGCAATATATGAATATGGATTTCACGTAGAAACACTTTAATATTTCATGGTCCATGACATTACTCCCCCTGGGAAGTAGTTCAACATCCACAGTGGGACCCAAACGGGTCAACTCGAGGATGTTGGACAAGTAGTCTTAAGGTTCCAGAACTGTCTGACGGGATAAACCATCCGCATTCCCATTATGAGGCCCTGGCCGATATTGTATGGTGAAATTGTACGGTTGCAAAGCCAGGCTCCACCGGAGTAATTGTCCGTTCTCTCCCGCCACCCGGTTAAGCCATATCAAAGGATTGTGGTCCGTTATGATGGTAAAAGAGCGTCCATACACGTAGGGCTGCAATTTCTTTAACGCCCAGACTAAAGCCAAACACTCTTTTTCCACAGCAGCATATCCAACTTCACAGGGTAACAACTTGCGGCTGAGATACGCCACCGGGTGCTCTTTCCCGTCATCACCAACTTGGCTTAGTACAGCTCCCAGTCCGAACATGGAGGCATCTGTATGAACGACAAAGCGTTTGTTAGGATCGGGTGCCGCCAGTATGGGAGTTTGCGTTAGGGCGGTTTTTAACTGATGAAATGCGGTCTCGCACTCCGGGGACCACAAGACCTGTTTAGGGAGAGTCTTTTTGGTCAGGTCCGTTAGGGGTTTGGCTATGTCACTATAATGGGTTACAAACTTCCTGTAGTACCCTGCTGTCCCTAAAAATGCAAGTACCTGGGTCTTGGTTCTGGGAACTGGCCAGTTTAGTACGGCCTCTATTTTTGCAGGTTCTGGCCTCTGCTTCCCACATCCCACCCAGATATTGCACCTCAGACATCCCGATATTACATTTGTCTGGTTTGAGGGTCAGGTTTGCGGCTCGGATCCTTTCCAGCACTATTCCCAGGTGTCTAAGATGTTCCTCCCAGGTCTGGCTATAGATTGCAATGTTGTCAAGATAAGCACATGCAAAATCTTGAAGACCATCGAGGAGTTCATCTATCATCCGCTGGAAGGTAGCCGGAGCATTTTTCATCCCAAATGGCATTACCAGAAACTGGTAAAGGCCAAACGGGGTGATGAAGGCCAACTTTGGAATTGCTTCCGCATCCAAGGGAATCTGCCAGTAGCCCTTACACAAGTCAATAGTCGTCAGATACTGTCCCTGAGCTATTTTGTCCAGCAATTCGTCCACTCGGGGCATAGGGTAGGCATCTGTCACAGTACAGTCATTCAGTCGCCTATAGTCCACACAAAATCGGGTCGTGCCATCCTGTTTTAGGACTAATACTACAGGGGACGCCCAGGGGCTTGCTGAGGGTTCGATCACCCCTAACTCAAGCATTTCCATAATCTCCGCTCTCATCCCTTCTTGCACTGCTCCGGGGATCCTATAGGCTGGTTGTCTCAGGGGCTTCTGCCCGGGAGTCTCTACCTTGTGCACAGCTATGTGAGTGTATCCAGGGAGTGCCGAGAACATCTCCTGTCGGTCCTGGAGTAATTCATTTGCCTGTTCTCGTTCTTGGGATCCTAATCCGTCTCCTAGCCGTATATCCTCCACCCCCCCGGAACAGTTACTAATTTCGGGAAGCTCCAGCAGCGGTAGATATTCAGAGTCCCCGGTGGCCGGAGCGCATATGGCGGCTACTGCCTCAGCCCTTTCATTAAAGGCCTTCATCATGTTAATGTGGAACGTCCTCTTAATTTTTGTGTCGGCACAGCTGGCAACCACATAGGTGGTATCGCACAGCTGTTTTACTACCTGATAGGGACCCTGCCAGGAGGCCTGTAATTTATTTTGCTTCAGGGGTTTTAGTACCAGGACTTTCTGTCCGATATAAAAGGTGCGATTCCGCGCAGACCGATCATACCAAACCTTCTGCTGACTCTGGGCCGATTGCATATTTTCATGGACAAGATCAGTAAGGACCCCGCAGTCGCTCCCTGAGTTCCAAGACATAACTAAGGATGGGAAGGCCTTCTGGACCCTCTATCCCCTCCCACTGGGCTCTCACTAAGTCTAAGGGCCCCCTAACCCTTCGCCCATATAACAGCTCAAATGGGGAAAACCCCGTGGACTCTTGGGGTACCTCTCTATATGCAAACAGTAGATGGGGAAGGTATTTCTCCCAATCCTTCCTACTCTCCACGAAGGACCGAAGCAGCTGCTTCAGGGTCCCGTTAAATCTCTCACACAGCCCATTAGTCTGAGGGTAGTAGGGGGCGCTTTGGAGGGGTTTAATCCCAAAGAGACGCCAGAGCTGTTGCGTCAGCTCAGCTGTGAATTGGGTACCCTGATCGGACAATATCTGCTGGGGGAACCCTACCCTAGTGAATACCCGCAGTAAGGCATCTGCTACTGTATCTGCCTGGATATTGGATAAGGGAATGGCCTCCGGGTAGCAGGTGGCGTAATCCACCACCGTAAGAATATACTTCTTCCCGGTGGCACTGGGGCGGGCCAGTGGGCCTATAATATCTACCTCTATGCGGCTAAAGGGTTCTCTAATAATCGGCAGGGGTTGCAGCGAGGCTTTTGGGTGATCCCCTGTCTTCCCTACTTTCTGACACAGGTCCGGCAGTATTCTCGCACCTCCGCATGTAATCTGGGCCAGAAGAAAGCATGAGCCAACCGACTCCAGGTCTTGGCTATCCCTAAATGTCCGGCCAAGGGGATGTCGTGAGCCAGTCGCAATAGCTCCCGTCTGTATTTCTGGGGTACAACTAGCTGTTTGTGGGGGCCCTGTTGCTTCCCAGTGCCCATTCCCTCAGTGTAACGATAAAGAAACCCCCCTCCACTCTATTCTGTTTTCCCCCAGCCCACCTGGATCCTTGACCGCTCTGTCCCGATAACCAGCTAAAGTTGGGTCTCTTGCCTAACGTCAGAGGGCAAATCCCAGGACACAGTGTTGTCAGGTCGGGGTAACGTAGGAGGATTTGGTCTTACCTGGGTCCCCATAGGAGTGGAGTTGCCTTGAAGTTGTCTCTGCAGCTGGTGGTCACGGCCATGGCGGCCTCTGGGGCATACGAGGAAGTTAAATGGCCCAAATCGTTCCCCAAATGTACTTCTGCAGGTAACTAGTAATAGCGTAGTAATCCTACTCGTACCTCTCGCTCCCCTGAGCCCCAATCCAAGAGGACTTGGGCGGTGGATAAACGTAGCACCTTGCCCCCTGCTACCCAGACTGCAACAGTCTGGCCAGTCCGGGCTGACTGGGGAATCATGTGAGGCTGGATGAGGGTAATTGTAGCCCCGGAATCGCGGAGTCCCTGGGCCAGCTGTCCATTGACCCATACTGCCTGGCGATGATGCTGTCGATTATTTCCAGCAGCAGCTTGGACAGGATCCACTTCGAAAAGTTTGCCGCACGCTTCCTGAACATCTCGATGGTTGGGCTCATTCTGGAAGCAATAAGCCGCTGGTCTGGATGGATGATTAGTCTCTCGGTACCTCGTGGATTGGGTAGGGCAAGATCGTTGCAGATGACCGGTTCGGTTGCAGGTATAGAACTTAGGTCCGGTAGGAGGGTTGGGTCGGGCTGGGGGTCTAGAGGTGGACCACTGAGGTACTGAAGTTGGCTTAGAGGCTGGTAAGCTGGGCCGAGATAGTGGATAGCACTCATTTTCGCCTGACCTTCGAGAGTCCAGATATTCATCGGCCAAAGTAGCCGCTTGCTGTACCGTCCGTGGTTGCTTATCTCGCACCCAATCCTGTACTACCGGAGGAGTGTGATTAAAGAACTGTTCTAATAGTACTAGCTGAGTGATGTCCTCTACGGTATGAGCGTGGCTTCCCTGGAACCAGCTCTTAAGGTTCCGCTGCAGACGATGTGCCCACTCCACGTATGTTGGTTTGGTTTGTTTCCGGGATCCTCGAAACTTAAGCCGGCTGGCTTCGGGTGTAATGGCAAATCGGGCTAGCAAAGCTTATTTTACCCGGTCATAGTTTTTAGCGTCCTCCAGAGCCCGATATGCATCCGCTGCTCTGCCAGTTAAATTACTCGCCAGTAAGACGACCCAGTCTTGGGACAGTACTTCATGTATCTGGCATAGGGGCTGATTTACTATTGAAGCTGCGCTGCACCGGTACATGCCTTAATAGGTGCGCTGGATGAAGCCCTAATTAGGCGCATGAACCGGCCGCAGCAGCAGCGCGATGTAATTGATAAGTAAAGCCGCCGCCGAACTCCCTGTATAAGTCTATGGGGGAAATCTTAATTGTGAATTTTAAAGGCTAATCTGCAAGTTTTGTCCTAAAAAGTGTTTGGGGACCTCAGTCCTGCCCCAGGGGACATGTACCAATGCTTTTTTTTTTTTTTTTTAAACGGCCGTTTTTTTCGGGAGCAGTGATTTTAATAATGCTAAAAGTGCAATAATAAAAGTGTAATTTTTCTTTAAATTTCGTACCATGGGGGGCTCTAATGTCAGCATGTGAAAAAGCGCATGTTTCCCGTGGTTAGAACTGTCTCTGCACAAAATGACATTTTTCAAAGCAAAAAAGCCATTTAAAACTGACTCGCGGCTATAATGAATTGTCGGCTCCCGGCAATTGCAGGAGAATTCATTCATTAAAAAAACGAAAAAAAAAAAGCGTGGGGGTCCCCCCAAATTCAATAACCAGACCCTTTAGGTCTGGTATGGATATTAAGGGGAACCCCGCCGTCAATTTAAAAAAAAAATGACGTGGGGTTCCCCCCAAATATCCATAACCAGACCCTTCAGGTCTGGTGTGGAATTTAAGGGGAACTCCACCCCAAATTTCCAAAAAAAATGGCGTGGAGTCCCCCCTAAAATCCGCACCAGACCCCTTATCCGAGCACGTTGACCTGGCCGGCCGCAGAAAAGAGGGGGGGACAGAGCGCGCCCCCCCCCTTTCCTGAACCGCACCAGGCCACATGCCCTCAACATTGGGAGGGTGTTTTGGGGTGCCCCCCAAAACACCTTGTCCCCATGTTGATGAGGACAAGGGTCTCTTCCCCACAACCCTTGCCCGGTGGTTGTGGGGGTCTGCGGGCAGGGGGCTTATCGAAATCTGGAAGACCCTGTGAAGGACTTTTATGCAATTGCCTATATACTTCAGTGTAATTCTCTCCCTGCTAATTTTAATGTCTGTGTGTTATGGGGCCTGCCTCTAGCCCTGGATAAATTGGATTACTTTCCCCTTTGTAGAGGCATCTGTAAAACCTGTTTAAACCAGATTGCCATGCTGCCAGTAAGGGACAATGACCTTTCAATGCTAAGTGGCTTAATTTGTCCTGAATAGGTTACTAGGACAATGACCCTTCAATGCTTGGCTCCGACTAGTGAAATAAGTGGAGCCGGGCTTGTGAGATACATTTTATAGTCCAGTGTGTAGAGGTGTTAATTGTTGTTCTGATTGCTTCATTGTAGTAATTACCCCCTGGGGGCTCCTGTCTCAACACACATATTCAGGCTATTCAAGCTTTGGGACCAATCTCTGCGGAAACATTTTCAAGTCCTCATTTGCATGGTTTAAGAGGACCAGGGTGAAGACTGCATACTTTACAATGGACCAATAGGAAAGCAGTTGTTGGGGGCGGGATGTTCCAAATCCTGTATAAAGTGTGCTGTGTACTTTCAATAAAGTGTGTCCTGTTTACATTCAGCATTAAGCCTTGGCTCATGTGTGGATTATTCGGCGATTCCAGGGACATTCCTATAAAGGAATATTGGGTGATTTCTTTTATGGAAGAAGAAGGGAATGCTTGACGGGGATATGTTCGACTACCGTCACAACTGGTTGGCAGCAGCGGGATTTTCCCTTCTACTTTCCTTTACACCAGGATTCCAAGCAGACACTGGAAACAGTGAATGGAAGACTGGTACACCCTGCTTAAAAGAAATACACGGAAAGAACTAGTGGAAGTTCGTGGAAGGATTGCTAGCAACAAAACCGAGCGTGTCATCATAGCAGAATAAATGGAGCTAGACCAGGAGAACTCGGTTGCAGCAACGCCAGCAGTACAAGAGATGGGGACACCAGTGATTCAGGAGGAGGAATCACCAGCCAACAAGCTGATAAGAGAGAAACTAGCATGGTTCGGTCCGAACCCAACAGCGGATGTGGTGCTGAAAGTGATGGACCTGTTAGCGGAGGAGGCTAAACAAATAAGAGACGCAGAGCTACAGTTAAAACTGGCAGCAGTCCAACAAGCAGCCGCACATTCTCCAAACAGTGAGTACAGCACATCAGACACAAGGAAGATTCCGTTTAGCGCTTTTAAAGCTTTTGATGAAAAAGACTGTGAAATTGATAACTACCTGGCAGATTTTGAGAGACAATGTAACCTGCACCGAATAGATAGAGGAGAGTGGGTTTCAATATTGTCAGGCAAATTGTCAGGCAAAGCTTCGGATGCTTTCCGGACGGTGCCAGAGCAGGAGATCTATAGCTACGCCAGGGTTAAAGAAGTGCTCCTAGCTCGTTATGCAGTAACCCCAGAGTCCTACCGACAGAAGTTCAGGGACTCACGCAAAGCCACGAAAGACTCTTACGTGGAATGGGCATGCCAGTTATCCCTGTCGGCCTCTAACTGGGTTAACAGCAGCCAGGCCACCACCGCAGAGGACATTTTGCAACTAATGCTCCTGGAGCAATTTTACAATCACATCCAGACGGATGTCAAAGACTGGGTGAGAGATCGCAGGCCCATGACTCTACCAAAGGCCGCTAAGTTGGCGGAGGAATATGCGGATACTCGCAAGATGAACCAGGTCACACCACGGGTACAACTTCCACGACCAATGGTGCCCTCACACCCACCAGCCGCTAGATACCAACCTCCTAACAGACTGGTGACATCTAGCCCTCGCTATCCACGCCAGGAGGACAATGAACAACGCTGCTTCCGGTGCAAACAGCTGGGTCACTTCAAGCAGAATTGCCCCATGGATGACAACACCAGGTCAAATTGGTCTCGACCTGGGTACCGCCCACCAGCAGCAGCCCATTGTGTAGACTCGGCTTGGGATTCCCAGGAGCTGGGTCAGGAAGAACCATGGGGCACCCTTTACGAAGTCCTCATGGTACAATCTGTTATTACGGACAACAGGAAACACCATTGTCAGCTGGTCATGGTTAACGGAAAAACCGTCCGGGGATTAAGAGACAGTGGGGCGACCATCACGTTGGTACAAAGACACCTGATTAATACATCAGAGAAACCAGGGAAATCAATTGCTGTGAGAGTGGCAGGGGGGGCAGTATACCGTATTCCTACTGCACAGGTACACCTGGACTGGGGTGCAGGAGCTGGCAATGTTCATGTGGGCGTCATGAAGGACTTACCTTCTGAAGTCATCTTGGGCAACGACATTGGGCCCCTGACTTCGGCGTTCGCCTCTACCACCGCTCAGGAGGCCCACGCAGTAACCACCAGAGCGCAAAGTCGCGCTGCCGAGAGCCATCCCCTTCCTACTGAGACCCAGGTAAGCCAACCCAACCTACCCTTGACTGTAGAACCCCTACCCTGGGACACCCCAGAGGACTTTGGGCGGGAGGTGACCGGAGACCCTTCCCTCAGAAAGTATCGAGAGAAAGCCAAGGGGGGCCAAGGAGGGTTAGAGAAGGAGCAGTTTATCTGGGAGAAAGGCTGCTTGTACAGGCTCATCGAGACCCAGGGTAATGCACCAGGGCCTAAGCAAAAACGCCAGCTGGTAGTTCCTCGGAAGTACCGGCAGGAGTTATTGAGGATTGGGCACGACGTACCCTTGGCAGGCCATTTGGGAATACGCAAGACAGGGTATCGGATAACCCAGAACTTCTTCTGGCCTGGGGTATCCGACGACGTCAGGGCATATTGTCAAACGTGCAAGGTATGCCAACGTATAGGTAGAAAGGGAGACCACCCAAAGGCTAAACTAGTTTTTATGCCCATTATTGAAGAACCGTTCACAAGGGTAGCTGTGGACATTATAGGGCCCCTGGCCCAACCTAGCCATTCCGGCAAGCGGTATATACTCACCGTGGTAGACTACGCCACCTGTTACCCTGAAGCGGTAGCTCTTTCTAACATACAGGCTGAGACCGTAGCAGAGGCCCTAGTTAAAGTATTTTCCCGAGTAGGCTTTCCCAAGGAGGTCCTGTCCGACCAAGGTACACAATTCACGGCCGAGGTAACCCAGCAGATATGGAAAACCTGTGGAGTTAAATCCCTGACTAGCTCCCCATACCACCCCCAGACTAACGGCCTGTGCGAGCGCTTCAACGGAACGCTAAAGCAAATGTTGAAGTCATTCACAGGGGCTTACAAGGATTGGGAGCGATTCCTGCCGCACCTTCTCTTTGCCTACCGAGAGGTGCCGCAGGAATCGACCGGATTCTCACCCTTCGAACTTCTCTATGGGAGGCGGGTGAGGGGGCCCTTAGATCTCATCAAGGATCACTGGGAGGGGCAAACAGAAATTGAGGGGACCCCGGTTGTACCTTATGTCCTGGAGCTGAGAGACCGCATGGAAGAATTAGCCCAGACAGTGCGAGAGAACCTCCAGGCGGCACAACAGCTCCAGAAGGTATGGTATGACCGATGGGCTAGGCACCGGAGCTTTCAGATAGGCCAAAAGGTCATGGTATTAAGGCCGGTTCGAACAGACAAGCTCCAGGCTGCCTGGCAGGGCCCCTATAAAGTTATAGGACAGATATGCGACACTACCTACACGATAGCCAGTTGCGAGGATGAAGAGGTGAAACGAACCTTTCACATCAACATGCTCAAGGCCTATCAGGAACGGGCGGAGGAGGTAGCCGCTATCTGTGCACCAGCAGGAGAAGACACAGAGACCCTACCCCTTCCCGACCTATTGGGCAGTAACGAGGGGATGACCCAGATAGAGAAAGTCCAGCTAGGGGAACAGCTGGAGCCGCAAGAGCGGGCTCAAGCTGGTCGCTTACTAGAAACAAAACAGGCCACATTCTCTCAGGAGCCTGGATACACACTCCTAGCCATACACAAGGTGGAGACTCCAGGACAGGCACCCCTGAGACAGCCTCCTTACCGTATCCCCGAAGCAGTCCGGGAGGGGATGCGGAAGGAAATAGATGAGATGCTTCGGCTAGGCGTAATCGAACCCTCAGAAAGTCCTTGGGCCTCGCCAGTAGTCTTAGTGCCCAAGAAGGATGGGACAACCCGCTTCTGTGTAGATTACCGGCGCCTCAATGACAAGACAGTTACGGACGCCTATCCGATGCCACGGATGGACGAGCTGCTTGACCGTATCTCTGCAGGGAAGTATCTGACCACAATAGACCTATGCAAGGGATATTGGCAGATCCCCCTAGCAGAAGAGGACAGACCCAAGTCAGCATTCATCACCCCATTTGGCCTATACCAATTCCGGGTTATGCCGTTCGGGATGAAGAACGCCCCGGCTACCTTCCAACGGATGGTGGATCAGTTACTTGGGGGTCTCCAGAGCTTTGCATGCGCTTACCTGGATGACATCGCCATCTACAGCGATACATGGGAAGCGCACCTAGAGCACGTAGGGATAGTATTGGATAGGATCAAAGGGGCCGGGCTGACCCTGAAACCCGACAAATGTCATTTGGGTATGGCGGAGGTACAATATTTGGGCCACCGAGTAGGATGTGGTAAGCAACGGCCAGAGCCGGCTAAGATCGAGGCCGTTGCCAATTGGCCCACTCCCCACACCAAGACACAAGTCATGGCTTTCTTGGGCACAGCCGGCTATTACAGACGCTTTGTACCCGACTACAGCGCCCTGGCCAAACCCCTGACCGACTTAACCAAAAAGAAGCTACCCCGACAAGTCCTGTGGTCCCCGGAATGCGAGGTGGCTTTCCAAGCACTAAAGACTGCTCTGGTTAATGCTCCGGTGTTGATTACCCCAGATCCTAACAAAAGATTTATTGTTCACACCGACGCTTCAATGTTTGGACTGGGGGCAGTACTAAGCCAGATCGGGGAGGATGAAGGAGAGCACCCGGTGGCATACCTGAGTCAGAAGCTGTTGCCAAGGGAGATCAGTTACGCCACCATTGAAAAAGAGTGTTTGGCCTTGATATGGGCCCTCAAAAAGCTCACACCTTACCTTTATGGCCGGGCTTTCATTCTCATCACCGATCACAACCCCTTGGTGTGGCTTAACCGGGTTTCAGGGGACAACGCCCGTTTGCTACGCTGGAGCTTGGCCTTACAGCCCTATGACTTTACGATTCATTACCGCCCAGGCAAGCAAAACGGGAATGCCGATGGATTGTCACGCCAAACGGAGTTAACCTCGGACTAAAAGCTCTGAACCCGTCAACCCTACTGGACCAGGAAAGGTCCAACCGAGTTGCCGGAGCAGGGAGAAAAGGGGGGGCCATTGTGAAGGACTTTTATGCAATTGCCTATATACTTCAGTGTAATTCTCTCCCTGCTAATTTTAATGTCTGTGTGTTATGGGGCCTGCCTCTAGCCCTGGATAAATTGGATTACTTTCCCCTTTGTAGAGGCATCTGTAAAACCTGTTTAAACCAGATTGCCATGCTGCCAGTAAGGGACAATGACCTTTCAATGCTAAGTGGCTTAATTTGTCCTGAATAGGTTACTAGGACAATGACCCTTCAATGCTTGGCTCCGACTAGTGAAATAAGTGGAGCCGGGCTTGTGAGATACATTTTATTGTCCAGTGTGTAGAGGTGTTAATTGTTGTTCTGATTGCTTCATTGTAGTAATTACCCCCTGGGGGCTCCTGTCTCAACACACATATTCAGGCTATTCAATCTTTGGGACCAATCTCTGCGGAAGCATTTTCAAGTCCTCATTTGCATGGTTTAAGAGGACCAGGGTGAAGACTGCATACTTTACAATGGACCAATAGGAAAGCGGTTGTTGGGGGTGGGATGTTCCAAATCCTGTATAAAGTGTGCTGTGTACTTTCAATAAAGTGTGTCCTGTTTACATTCAGCATTAAGCCTTGGCTCATGTGTGGATTATTCGGCGATTCCAGGGATATTCCTATAAAGAAATATTGGGTGATTTATTTTATGGAAGAAGAAGGGAATGCTTGACGGGGATATGTTCGACTACCGTCACAGACCCCTTTAACAAGTGGGGGTCTGCGGGCAGGGGGCATATCGAAATCTGGAAGACCCCTTTAACAAAGGGGCCCCCCAGATCCCGGCCCCCCCCCTGTGTGAAATGGTAATGGGGTACCTTGTACCTCTACCATTTCACGAGAAAAAAAATGTAAAGGGTTAAAAACGACAAGAGCCGGTTTTTGACAAGTCCTTTATTATCTTCTTTCTTCTTTCCTTCGGGTTTCTTCTTTCTTCTTCTTCCTCTGCTTCTGTCTTGGGTCTTCTATTCCCGCATCTTGCCCGGCGTGTTCTTCCATCTTCTGCTCCTCCCGCTGTCCTTCTCGTCCGCATCTTCTCCTTCTTGTTCTTCGCCGGAGGCGCCGCTTCCAATTGAAATCCCCGCTGTCTGCCGGACCACGCCCCCCTCTGACGCCACGGGCAAGCTCTTAGGAGTGTGCTGCAAGTGCGTCAGAGGGGGGCGTGGTCACATGTCAGAGGGCGGGCAATTCAATTTGAAGCTTGTGCGCGGATTTTTCTTTGCCAGAGTCGCCGCTTCCAATTGAATTGCCCGCTTTCTGGAACATGTGACCACGCCCCCCTCTGACGCACAGGCACCACACGGGGACTTTCCTAAGAGCTTGTCCGTGGCGTCAGAGTGGGGCGTGGTCCGGCAGACAGCTGGGATTGTCATATTATATAGCACCCCCCCCCCCCCGGTTCTCTGCTCCAGGGGGCCCATGCCTGAAGCTGTGTAAGGGGCCCCAAAATTCCTGATGGCGGCCCTGTACACCTGTAAGGGGCCCGGGGGTCCGGAGGTGCCCAGATGCCTGGAAGCGCCCCAGATGGTAACCCCCCCCCTTTTTTTTTTGTATATATATTTTTTAGTTTTTTTTTAGGATTTTTTATTAAAGGGCCAATTTTTGGGATTTCATTTTTTTTAGCAGTCCGGAGGTCCCCAGGGGCCCAGAGGCCCCCAGGGCCCCGGGTGGCAACCCCCCATATTTTTTGTTATTAAAGGGCCAATGTTTTGTTTTAGGGGTCTGGAGGTCCCCAGTGGCCCGGAGATCCCCAGGGCTCCAGATGACAACCCCCCCCCTTTTTAAAAAACAAATACAAAAAATTATATATTTTTATATATTTTTTGGTTATTTTTTTAACATGTATATATATATATATATATAGGGCCAGATTCAGGTAGATGAGAGCATCTTTGCTCTGGAGTAACGCTTCTCATTTACGTTACTCTGCCGAAATTTTAGGAGCAAGTGCTCCTAAATTCAGGAAGCACTTGCTCCTAAAGTTGCGGCAGCGCATCGCAAATGAGCCAGCGGAATTCAAATTGGGCGGGTACGGGGCGTGTAGTATTCAAACTAAGCGCGATCCCGCGGCGAACGTACTGCGCATGCGTCGAGTGTCAATGCATCCCAGTGCGCATGCTCCAAGTTCTGTCAGTGAACGTCAATGACGTCACGTCCCCATTCATGAATGTTTTACGCAAACGACGCGATTTTTTTTTTCCGACGCGATGACGACGGCTATACTTAACATAGGATACTCCACTAGGGGGCTGCTTTATCTTTACGTCGGGTATCGCTTCCGGAAACGTCGTAAAGTCACTGCGTCGCGCCCGAAAACGATCGTAAATTTCCAACTCCCGCTGATTAACATATTTTTTTCAGCGTTAATCAGCGGGAACGCCCCCGGCGCCATTTTTAAGTTGAAGTATCGATGCGATGGCGAAATTCAATTACGCCGATCGCATCGGAACTCCAACCCGGCGTTTCTTGCTTTCTGGTTATAGAAAACAAAAACGCCGGCTTAAAGTGACAGTTAGGCTGGCGGATCACTGGATACGCCAGCCTAACTCTTCATGAATCTGGCCCATATAATATAATTATGAAAGGGCCCAGAGGGCCCCAGATGACAACATTTTTGCTTATAAAAATGTTATAAACATTTTATATTTTCCCCAGGTTTTTTATTTTTTTATTTAATTTATTTTTTAAAGTGTATTTTGTGCGTGAAGTCGAGAGAGAGGAGCTGGACTTGCAATCGCCATCCTTCTCCATGCCCCCGGTGGCAATGGCGGGTGTGAGGGGGGGCCTCCCACTTACCCCACCTGCTACACTTGGGAGCCCGATGGGACAGAGGGACTCCCCCTATGAGGGAGTCTAGCCCACCCAGCCAGCCCTGTAGGTCCTTCGCCTCTCTTTATTTTAGGAGACCTCATGGCCAAAGTGCGTTCGTGTGCGTGCAAGTGTGGTGTTTTTTTGGGGGGGGGGGTGGGCGTACTAAGCACAGGCGTACCTTGCATAGCACACCCACCGGGAGCCGGGCTGAGACCACCAAACTCAATTCACATGTAGCCAAGACCGGAATCCGAACAGTTGGCTGCAGAGGTGAACGGCTTGTCAGCGCAGTGCCATTCACGTTGAGCCACCGCAGCTCCCACCCCATGTTATTTTTTTTTGAGATTTTTGGTAGTTATTTTTTATTAAAGGGCCCAGAGCTCCCAAGGCAACCCCCTTTTTTATTATTTTATATATATATATATATATATATATATATATATAGATATTTTAATTTATTTTTCATTAAAGGGCCCAGAGGTTTATTTTTATTAAAGGGCCCAGAGGTCCCCAGGGCCCCCGGATGGCTACCACCCTTTTTTTAATATATATTTTTCTATATGTATTTTTTTGTAAAGGAACCCCCCGCTTATCAAATTGCGGCAGCCCCCCCCCTTCTCAATTTCAGGCGGCAGCCCCCCCCCCCTGTTCTCTGCTCCAGGGGGCCCATGCCTGAAGCTGTGTAAGGGGCCCCATAATTCCTGATGGCGGCCCTGATTGCCCCCCCCACCCCCCATGGTACGAAATTTCAAGGAATTTTTAACTTTTATTGTTGCACTTTAACCACTTCCATACCGCGCCTATTCTGGCACTTCTCTCCTTCATGTAACAATTATATTTTCTTCCTTGAAAATTACTCAGGACCCCCAAACATTATATATATTTTATTAACAAACACCCTAGGGAATAAAGTGGCGGCCATTTTTTCGTACACATTTCCAACGGTATTTGCGCCAAAATTTTTCAAACGTTTTTATTTTTTTTGGCTTTCAAAAAAAAACCTGTTTCATGAATGACAAAATAAGAAAGCAGTAAAGCTAGCCCAATTTTTAGGGATAAGGTAAAAGATGATGTTACACCGAGTAAATAGATACCTAACTAGTCACGCTTTCATATTGCGCACACTCATGGAATGGCGCTAAACTTCGTTATTAAAAATCTCTATAGGCAACGCTTGACTTTTTTTCTCAGGTTACCACTTTTGAGTTACAGAGGAGGTCTAGTGCTAAAATTATTGCTCTCACTCTAACGCACGCTATGATACCTCACATGTGGGGTTTGAAGGATGTTTACATATGTGGGTGGGACTTGCATGCGTGTTCGCTCCTGAGTGCGAGCTACTAGGGACAGAAGCATTTAAATTCCTTTTTTATTTTATTTTTTAACTTAATATTTTCATTTTTGCACTTGTTTGTCCCTTTTTTTGTATTATTTTTCACTTTTCTTCCTATTACAAGGAATGTAAACATCCCTTGTAATAGGATTAGTGTGTGACAGGTCCTCTTTATAGAGAAAGGCGGGGTCAATTAGACCCCACATCTGTCCTCCAGGCAGGAAAGCATGGAATTGGTAAAAAAAAAAAAAAAACATCTCATGCTTTCAGCTGCGATCATGTTCGTTCAGCACAGTAGTGTAGTGTGTAGCATGTTCACCTAGCAGCAAAAGGGTTGCTGGTTCGAATCCCGCCCGTGACACTATCTGCCTGGAGTTTGCATGTTCTCCCTGTGCGGGTTTCCTCCCACAATCTAAAAACATGCTGTAAATTGGATCCTGTCTAAATAAGCCCTAATATGCAGTAGGATATTTAGGTTTTGTGCTTCCCTAGGCCTGACCAAATTTTGGCACCCCCTAATAGAAAAATGACCCACCCTTCCTGTCAAGGCCACACCCTGTTTTTTTATGACCCACCCAGGAATTTTCAGGGGACACACACAAGTTCTGTGGGGGGGGGGGGACCCGGGGGGCCCTTAATTTGCCTAGTTTTTCGATCACTTCCTGTTTGGCTATGGGGCAGAAAGTGAAGGCCAATCTCCCCAAACTGACAGGGATAATACAAAATAAACTGACAGAGCTTCTAACCCCCCCCCCCAACTCTATCCAAAATGAAAGAAATCAAAAAAATAAAAGTGATGATTATAGTTCCAGTTTAACCCCAAATTTCAGATCATTTTATTGAGAGGCTTAAGAAAATATAACCATGCCAATAGGCCAGGATCCAGCGTTGCTAATATGTATGAATGTGTGTTAGGGACCCCCACAAACACCACCCAATGTTAAATCAACAATTTTCTTGTTTGTTTTGGGGATGCCTGCACCCCTGATAGGGTAAAGACACCTCACAAATGTTGTCACTTTCTACTTAATACATTCACTTCCTGTCACATAGCCAAACAGGAAGTGAGGGAAACACCTGAGTAATGTTTTGTTGGGGACACAGATCAATCTAAATAGTTTCCCATTTGGAAATTGCATTTTGCTGTGTACACCCCAAATTAGTAGGAATCTTGGACTTTGGGGTCCATTTACTAAAGGCAAATCCACTTTGCACTACAAGTGGACAAGCAAGGAAGAAAAATAAAAACTTGGCGGGATTGGAAGTAAAAACCATCAGTGCTTCCCTTCTGATTTTCATTGCCTACGCTTCTACTGCAGAGCGGCTTTGCCTTTACTAAACCCCAAAATAACTAATCATTTGGGGTGTACACTGCAGTGCAATTTGCTTAATGGTGACACTAGTTAGATTGACCTGTGTCCCGAAGAAAAGACCATTGGTAGGGTTTTAACCTCACTTCCTGTTCAGCTGTGTGACAGGAAGTGAAGCCAATTTTAGGAAAAGGGACACAAAGCCCAACCTAAAAACACTAGCAGGGGTTCTAACACTCAATTGGCTTCCCTCAAACAACCCACAATTAGAATAGGATTGTCTTGTGCTAGTTTCAAGCACAGCGCTGTAAATCAGCACTTCAAGCCTGTCCACCAATACACCACCCCCCCCCCCCCCTCCAACAGGCCATGTTTGCAGCTTTTCCTACATCTTGCACATGTGCTTTAAAAAGTCAGTCTGGACATCAATTCTAGGAAACAATACTTACCGCTTTGTCTTCCTTTTCTGGTGACTAAACATTTCATGCATACACACCAGGAAAGAGCTTAGAGACAAATCACACTTGATGGTTTAGGCCCAAACTATTTCAGCTGCAGCGGTTGAAATCCATAGCATGAAAAAAATATCACAAAACAAACTTCAAAATTTGAAAGTAATTTTATTGGTCCACAAAACAAGGAAAGCAAAACAAAAAATTACAAATAAACACACCAAAAAAATATAAAAAAAACTAAAAACAAAAAAGACCAACGTTTATTTCACAGTCATTGGAAAATAAATCATGCTTTTGAAATAACAGGATAGACCCACAGGATTAAAACATTAGTCATTAACATCTTGAGAAACATTTAGCAAAATTAGGCAGCAGACAAAACATCAAAAAAAAAAAAAAACTTGCTCCAAAACATCTCTGTTTCGCTCCGCCATTACTTCCAGCCAGCAAATCTGCCCCCTCTGAGGGCAGCTGACACGTGCACTATCCACGCTTTTTATAACATGTGTGCTAATGAACCAATTGGAAACACATGAAGAAATGTCAGCCTCTAGTTTGTGTGCACTTGTAACTGCTTACACCTGTTAAGGATGTCCTTAAATTACTAAGCCAAAAAAACAGCTTTCTGAGCATGCTCAGAAAGATGCATGTCATTTTCAGGCTCAGACAACCAGCTTATTTTTCTAAGTGTTCAAGCATGCCCAGTTCACTCGAAATGCAGTACCAGAATCAAATCTGCAATGGCGGATGAAAGCATTAGAGGTGTTTAATTTTTTTTTGGTCCCCCTGAACTGATGCTTTACAAGCTGAAGGGGAGGTCTTATAGAATTTCCCTAGTAGCTCGCAGTCAGAAGCGAACAAGCAGCATTTTTTTGTTTCCGGTTACCAGTTTAGATTTACAGATGAGGTCTAGTGCTAAAAGTATTCCTCTCGCTCTTACGCACGCTATAATACCTCACATGTGTGGTTTGAAGGATGTTTCCATATGTGGGCGGGCCTTAAATGTGTAAGTCCCGCCCACATATTGAACCCCCGTTCAAACCCCACATGTGAGGTATCATAGCGTACGTTAGAGCGAGGGCAATACTTTTAGCTCCTCTGTAAATCTAAACTGGTAACCTGAAAAACATAAAAAAGCATAAAAAAGCGTATTTTCAAGTACTGAAGTTTGGCGCCATTCCATAAGTGTGTGCAATATTAAAGTGTAACATGTTGGGTATCTATTTACTCGGTGTAACATCATCTTTCACATTATGGCCATAAATTGGGCTAACTTTAGTGTATTCTTAATTTGTAACCACTTGAGCCCCAGAGCATATTACTGGTCAATGACGGGGCCAGTTTTTGCATTTCAACACTGCGTCATTTTGACTGACAATTGCGTGACCTTAACCCATGTGACAGTGATGTGATGTGACATCACTGTCACATGGGTTAAGGTCACATGGTGGCATAACCACGCCCACGCCCTATGCCAATATAAGTCGGTGCCCGCCGCTCAGAAGGCATTTCAGCGCCGGACCTCGCCGTGTCAACATCGAATGGAAGAAGAAGCCCGCGAGTGTCACCCCGCGGCGGAAGACAGCGACGAGAAGCCCGCCGCCCTCCCCCATAAGCAGGAAGCTTCATGGTGAAGGGGGCGGCGGCGAAAACGACTAGAAGTCCGGAGTGGGATGTGCGACCCTCACTCTGGCCGAAGACTTCGAAGCCCGCTGCCCTACCCCCACAAGCACGGAGCTTCGTGGTGAAGGCGGCGGCAGAAGACGGCGACACAGCGACAAGAAGCCCTGGCCCCCGCAGAAGAGCCAGGCAGAAGAGGCTATCGAGAGCCCCCCCCCCAGCAGAAAACTACGAAGCCCGGCGGAAGACGACTAGAAAACCGGGGTGAGATGTGCGACCCTCCCCCCGGAGAAAACTTTGAAGCCCGCTGCCCTCATCAAGCAAGCACGGAGCTTCGTGGTGAAGGGGGCCGCGGCGGAAGACAGCGGCGGCGAAGACCGGGGTGGGTTGGCGGAAGACCCCCGGAGCTGGCTAATAAATTATTTTATTCTTGTGTGGTTTATTTGTGTTAACACTTTTCCCACCAGGTGAATGGGTAGGGGTACCATGTACCCCATACTCATTCACATAGGGTGGGGGGCCAGAATCTGGGGGCCGCCTTATTAAAGTGGCTCTCAGATTCTGATTGGCTCCCGCCCGCATACCCCGACAACCAATGGCCAGGGTTGTCAGGAAGAGGCTCTTGTCCCTATCGACATGGGGACAAGAGTGCTTTGGGGTGGGGGGGCAGTGCCCCCCTCCCTCAAAGCACACACTCCCCCATGTCGAGGGCATGTGGTCTGGTACGGCTCAGGAGGGGGGGGGGCGCTCGCTCGTCCCCACCCCCATTCCTGTCCGGCCAGACTGCATGCTTGGGATGAGGGCTTGGTACGGATCTGGGGGGGAACCCGACGCCGTTTTTGGCGTGGGTTAACCCCTAATGTTCCGGACCAAGCCGAAGAGCCTATTGTACCCCTGGGGGGGAAGCCGCGCCGGTTTCAAATTTGAAATTTGGCGCGGAGTTCCCCTTCAGTGTCAGCGCAGCCCGAGAACAGCTCGGAGCTTCCCGTGCGTTGCTTCACGCAGTGCAAACACTGCTACGCCCCTTGGTATTTACCAAGAATTTCCCGGCGTACTGAAGAGGCGCACGCAAAGCCCCGATTTCTCCCTCTGCGCATGCCCAGTATGCAAATGAACCTTCCGATGTTCTGGCGTACTTGGCAAGCGCACGGGGATCGGGTCCCAAAAGTCACTTTCGCTTTCAATTCGGCCCGCCACACACGTTCAAACACATGTCACCTCACTTCCCCTGCATCACCCCCCTCCCTCCCCTCATAAACTCCCGCCCTAATCCCCGATGTTTACATTACTAAATGCCGCACGCCAGCTCTGTACTGGCGTGCTGTGCGCCCTCTCCTGGGCGCATTAGGCAGTTTAGTAAATGAGGAAACACGCTGCACTGCAGAACACAATGGAAAGGTATTTCACAAGCCACTTAGCATTCCAATAGTCCTCAATAGGCTGATTCCGTTCCAATCCACATCTAGACAGACAGAGGCATCCTGCAATATGTCCTATCCACAATGTCGCATCTTCTGCAATATATGAATATGGATTTCACGTAGAAACACTTTAATATCTCATGGTCCATGACATCTACATTGTGACATAAAAAAAAAAATGTTTTTGGGGGTTTACATACCACCTTTGATGTTATTTAATTTGTACTCTTTCCACATTGGGATGCATTATATGTATATTTTCTAGCTATTTATATTCATATTATATTAGCACTTTATTCAAGTTATTGCTTATAGTATTTAGTGCTGCTTCATTATATCATATTCAATAGTTTCATAATGTTAGAAATAAACAAGGTAAAAGTTATCAGTATATGTTATTGTAGCGCCCCCTTACTTTCAGTACGGGCGCTATGCTAAAGTTAATGGGGAATGGGGGAGTTATTTTTGCTCCCATTCATAATTATGCAAAATGTGGGCTGCTGTTATTCAGAACTGTCCTGTGGGCCAGTCTGCGCTCCAGGGGTTTTGTTCTCACTCCTGAGCGACAGGTAGTGCTAGAGGGGTTCTGTCAGACTCACTTTTCCCCAGCAGCCAATTGGAGAAGTTTCACCTCACAAGGCATGTTGGGGGAGGGTATATCTGGGGCAGACGCCATTTTACTGTGTCTTTCGCGGGTTCCAGGTTCCAGGTGCGGCACCCACCTTCGGGTGTGCGCATCCAACGGACCCCGGCAACATGGCCTACCTGGCCGGGGTCATATGCTACGCGGAGTTCCATGCGGATGCTGAAAGGGGCCCCAGTGACTTACTGGGTCCCCAGCTACACTAAAACGGATCCCAGGCTGGATGCCATTAGGTGGGGGATCGGCTTGAGGAGAACCCGGAGGCAGGTGATCCAATAGGGCTTGAACAAACCATCGGGGATCCTGACTAAATTCACTGGGAGGATTCGCTCATTCCAAATCACGCTCATTCAAGTACTAGGCCTGTGGCAGAGGCCCGAGCCAGGCCTGTGGCAGAGGTCTGTTTCTCCCATCAATCTAAGTGACACTTCGGCTGCCAGGCTTGTGGTGCTTCACCCACTCTGGCTAGAGTGGCGACGAACTGTGCTATTATTGAAAGCAGGCTTGCTTTGCCTAACTATCCTGGGCCTGATACTGCAAATGTTCTCTTCTGCTTCATCAACCTTTTCTATCCCACTTCGTGTTGATGTTGGCCATGTTGGGACTTGGAAATAAAGCATTCAGAAAACCCATTTGCTGACTGGACATTAGCTCACTACCTGTACTCACTACTATCACCCCTAGAGAAGCCACCTGAGGTAACTTAATACGCCAATCCCAAAACAACCAGCGGCTCCTGAATGGGGTAGCGCTACATGATGTATTAGGCATATGGATCTGGCCAGTCTCAGTACTTCTGCATGAACACATTGAATTTAACCACTTCAGACCCGCGCTATAGCCGAATGACGGCTACAGTGCGGGTCTGAATATCCAAGCCGCCGTCTTTTGACGGCCGCCCCTCTGGGCGTTCCCAGCGCGCGCTCCAGAGCACGCTGTGGGGAAGCTCTGTGTTGGCCGTGTCCCTTGGACACAGCTATTTACAGATCGCGGCGAATGGCCAATCAGAGTGTCCGTTTGCGATGCGATCATAAACATATGAGATCATCTCTCATTGCCGTTTTACACAGAGACAGCGTCCTGTCTCTGGAGAGGAGGAGACCGATCTGTGTTCCTTGTACAAAGGGACACAGATCGGTCACCCCCCCAGTCACCCCCCCTCCCCCAACAGTTAGAACACATCTAGGATACACATTTAACCCCTTCCTCACCCCCTAGTGTTAACCCCTTCAATGCCAGTCACATTTATACAGTAATTAGTGCAAATTTATAGCACTGATCGCAGTATAAATGTGAATGGCGCCAAAAATGTGTCAAAAGTGTCCGATGTGTCCGCCATAACGTCGCAGTACCAATAAAAATCGCAGATCGCCGCCATTTCTAGTAAAAAAAAATAATCAAAAATAATAATTCTGTCCCCTATTTTGTAAGCGCTATAACTTTTGCGCAAACCAGTTGCTTATTGCGATTTTTTTTTACCAAAAATATGTAGAAGAATACGTTTTGCCCTAAACTGAGAAAAAAAATGTGTTCTTTTTTTAAATTGGGATATTTATTATAGCAACCAGTAAAAAATATTGTATTGTTTTTTCAAAATTGTCGCTCTTTTTTGTTTATAGCGCAAAAAATAAAAACCGCACAGGCAATCAAATACCACCAAAAGAAAGCTCTACTTGTGGGGAAAAAAGGACGTCAATTTTGTTTGGGAGCCACGTCGCACGACCGCGCAATTGTCAGTTTAAGCGACGCAGTGCCGGAAGCTGAAATTTCACCTGGGCAGGAGGGGGGTATACAGTATGTGCCCAGTAAGCAAGTGGTTAACTTATGTTTTTGTCACCAAAATATATCAAACATTTATAAACTCTACTTTACCAATGAGTGGAGATGGTCCATATATTCAGAACACTTACCAGTCTAGGGCTGTAGGCAGGGCCGCCATCAGGGGGGTACAGGCAGTACACCTGTAAGGGGCCCGGGGGTCCGTAGGTGCCCAGATGCCTGGAGGCCCCCCAGCGCCCCAGATGGTAACCCCCCTCTTTTTTTTTTATATATATATTTTTTAGTTTATTTTTTTAGTATTTTTTATTAAAGGGCCAATTTTTGGAATTTAATTTTTTTTAGCAGTCCGCAGGTCCCCAGGGGCCCAGAGGCCCCCAGGGCCCCGGGTGGCAACCCCCCATATTTTTTGGTATTAAAGGGCCAATGTTTTTTTTTAGGGGTCTGGAGGTCCCCAGTGGCCCGGAGATCCCCAGGGCTCCAGATCACAACCCCCCCCTTTTTTTTTAAAAAAATACAAAAAATTATATATTTTTTTTTCTTTTTTTGTTATTTTTTTAACATACATATATATATATATATATATATATATATAATATAATTATGAAAGGGCCCAGAGGGCCCCAGATGACAACTTTTTTGCTTATAAAAATGTTATTTTTTAAAGTGTATTTTGTGCGTGAAGTTGAGAGAGAGGAGCTGGACTGCAGGAGTTGCAATCGCCATCCTTCTCCATGCCCCCGGTGGCAATGGTGGGTGTGAGAGGGGGCCTCCCACTCACCCCACACTACCTGCTACACTTGGGAGCCCGATGGGACAGAGGGAGTCTAGCCCACCCAGCCAGCCCTGTAGATCCTTCGCCTCTCTTTATTTTAGGAGACCTCATGGCCAAAGTGCGTTCGTGTGCGTGCAAGTGTGGTGTTTTTTTTGGGGGGGGGTGGGCGTACTAAGCACAGGCGTACCTTGCATAGCACACCCACCGGGAGCCGGGCTGAGACCACCAAACTCAATTCACATGTAGCCGAGACCGGGATCCGAACCCTTGGCTGCAGAGGTGAACGGCTTGTCAGTGCAGTGCCATTCACGTTGAGCCACCACAGCTCCCACCCCATGTTATTTTTGTTTAGATATTTTTTTAGTTATTTTTTATTAAAGGGCCCAGAGCTCCCAAGGCAACCCCCTTTTTTTTTTATTTTTTATATATATACAGTGCAGAAAATAAGTATTTGAACACCCTGCTATTTTGCAAGTTCTCCCACTTGGAAATCATGGAGGGGTTTGAAATTGTCATCGTAGGTGCATGTCCACTGTGAGAGACATAATCAAAAAGAAAAATTCCAGAAATCACAATTTATGAATTTTTAACTATTTATTTGTATGATACAGCTGCAAAGAAGTATTTGAACACCTGTCTATCAGCTAGAATTCTGACCCTCAAAGACCTGTTAGTCTGCCTTTAAAATGTCCACCTCCACTCCATTTATTATCCTAAATTAGATGCACCTGTTTGAGGTCATTAGCTGCATAAAGACACCTGTCCACCCCATACAATCAGTAAGAATCCAACTACTAACATGGCCAAGACCAAAAAGCTGTCCAAAGACACTAGAGACAAAATTGTACACCTCCACAAGGCTGGAAAGGGCTACGGGGAAATTGCCAAGCAGCTTGGTGAAAAAAGGTCCACTGTTGGAGCAATCATTAGAAAATGGAAGAAGCTAAACATGACTGTCAATCTCCCTCGGACTGGGGCTCCATGCAAAATCTCACCTCGTGGGGTCTCAATGATCCTAAGAAAGGTGAGAAATCAGCCCAGGACTACACGGAGGAGCTGGTCAATGACCTGAAAAGAGCTGGGACCACCGTTTCCAAGGTTACTGTTGGTAATACACTAAGACGTCATGGTTTGAAATCATGCATGGCACGGAAGGTTCCCCTGCTTAAACCAGCACATGTCAAGGCCCGTCTTAAGTTTGCCAATGACCATTTGGATGATCCAGAAGAGTCATGGGAGAAAGTCATGTGGTCAGATAAGACCAAAATACAACTTTTTGGTCATAATTCCAATAACCGTGTTTGGAGGAAGAAGAATGATGAGTACCATCCCAAGAACACCATCCCTACTGTGAAGCATGGGGGTAGTAGCATCATGCTTTGGGGGTGTTTTTCTGCACATGGGACAGGGCGCCTGCACTGTATTAAGGAGAGGATGACCGGGGCCATGTATTGCGAGATTTTGGGCAACAACCTCCTTCCCTCAGTTAGAGCTTTGAAGATGGGTCGAGGCTGGGTCTTCCAACATGACAATGACCCGAAGCACACAGCCAGGATAACCAAGGAGTGGCTCTGTAAGAAGCATATCAAGGTTCTGGCGTGGCCTAGCCAGTCTCCAGACCTAAACCCAATAGAGAATCTTTGGAGGGAGCTCAAACTCTGTGTTTCTCAGCGACAGCCCAGAAACCTGACTGATCTAGAGAAGATCTGTGTGGAGGAGTGGGCCAAAATCCCTCCTCCAGTGTGTGCAAACCTGGTAAAAAACTACAAGAAACGTTTGACCTCTGTAATTGCAAACAAAGGCTACTGTACCAAATATTAACATTGATTTTCTCAGGTGTTCAAATACTTATTTGCAGCTGTATCATACAAATAAATAGTTAAAAAAATCATACATTGTGATTTCTGGAATTTTTATTTTTGATTATGTCTCTCACAGTGGACATGCACCTACGATGACAATTTCAGACCCCTCCATGATTTCCAAGTGGGAGAACTTGCAAAATAGCAGGGTGTTCAAATACTTATTTTCTGCACTGTATATAGATATTTTTATTTATTTTTCATTAAAGGGCCCAGAGGTTTATTTTTATTAAAGGGCCCAGAGGTCCCCAGGGCCCCCGGATGGCTACCACCCTTTTTTTAATATATATTTTTCTATATTTATTTTTTTGTAAAGGAACCCCCCGCTTATCAAATTACGGCAGCCCCCCCTTCTAAATTTCAGGCGGCAGCACCCCCCCCCCTGTTCTCTGCTCCAGGGGGCCCATGCCTGAAGCTGTGTAAGGGGCCCCATAATTCCTGATGGCGGCCCTGGCTGTAGGTACAGTATACTGAAGTTGTTTTACAACTTCAACAGCTTGCCTGGAGAAATGTGTGTTTTCCACTTCTGATATTTTTCTGAACAGATTAAGAACAGAATAAGAGAAAAAGACAAAGATGGCACTTAGCGTGGTGTGTAAATGTAAATAGATATTTATTTATTTTCAAAAGGAACAGGTAAGTGTATTTTGGGATGCCATGCTTAGTTGATATCTGTTTTATTATGTTGGCTCTCTTTGTTTTTTGGGCATAATATGTATCAGTAGGTCAGGATCATTCACCTTGGAGCATGCTTGACAGTGGTATACACACCAGGGAAAAAAAACATACATAAAACACAAGTTTTTATATGATTATTCACAGAACAGTAAATTTGCCTGCCATTTTAAATATTTAAAGTTAGAACTGCATTAAAGCGGAGCTCCACCAAGAATTTTTTTTTTTTAAATGCTGCAAAAAAACTGAAGTGCCTGTTGCTAGGCAGATCGTCCTAATCTGCCACTTCTGTTCCTCGGCTGCCTCCTGTGGAATGGTGGAGCGGTGTCTTCTGGGACCTTGTGTGTGTCCCAGGAGACATTATTTATTCACGTTGCGCTGTGCGGCTCGCGCATGCGCAGTAGGGAATTGGGCGGTAAAGCCGCAAGGCTTCACTTCCTGATTCCCTCACTGAGGATGGCGGCGGGACAGCCGAGACCCGAGGGTTTTATCAGCTTTGGCTGCCGTTGTATCAGGCACCCTGGACAGGTAAGTCTCCTTATTAAAAGTCAGCGGCTACAGTGTTAGTAGCTGCTGACTTTTAATTTTTTTTTTTCTAACCGGACCTCCGCTTTAAATGCCTGCTATTACAATGTTAGTCTGGAAACCCTGTTTAGAGTGTCTCTCTTTAACTAGTCTTACTGAAGCAAAACTAGATTAGGAGAGGCACAAAGAGGAGAGTTTATTTTATTGCTGGTGGCTATAGTCACTGGCAATAATCCCATGTAAAAGTACAACATGCTGGTTGTACGCAAGTCAATCGATGGATCAACTTAAGTACAAAGATGGTTCGAATCTCGACAAGTCGATTCCGGGCAATTGCTTTAGGACAAAAGAAAATTACAGCGCTAGGATGTATTTTCTCTTTTTTCAACCCTTTGTACACCTACAGTATGTTGAATGAGTGCGATTGTAGACTGCTTGTTTTAATTACCCATTGTATGCAACTCATGCTGGTAAGAGATATTTAGCAGCTAAAGTGATAAACTCCAACACTTTATGACCAGAGCAAAATCTGCATTTTTGCAGTGTGCAGATTTAATTGCTAATATTGTTTTTAAAATATATTTACACAGCAGTTATTTTCAATTTTTTGGGGGGATAGGTTCTTTTGGCTTTGTTTTTTTGTTACACGCATGTGTGTGAAAAAAGTATACAGTACCTCTAAAAAAATAACATCATGACAAATAAATATATTTTGTAAACTATAACATCGTCTTGTGGCTGAAAATAAAAATAGTGGAAAGTTAGGGAACACAGGGGTGAGGTGATGGACAACAAAAATATGTCCTATTGCAGGAAGGCTACATGAATAGTGTTAAAATAATAATAGCACTGTATGTGGTAGTGGTACAATTCCTTCAACTGCCTGCTTCATTAACCTACTGTTTAAGACCAGTATTGCATCTTTTGGTTCTTTACATCAGCATTTATGAGTGTATCTATCCAAGATCCAGCCATACAACTTGTAATGCTCATGGAAATAGTACAATGTAGACAAATGCACAAAGCAGAGGCCCAAGAAGTGAAGCATGTTCATATTTATTGCAAAGAATGCAAAAACAACATAACATTCATAAAAGCCCTGACTGACAGTCAGAAATGTTCATACACTTTTGCTTAGCAATTTATCAAGAAGTACCATTTAATTGGCATATTCATTTGCTTAATTTTTTAATAGGGTTATCAAGAGATGATAACATAGTGGTTTGTCTAAATAGTATATTTTAACATTTCCATTAAACACAAGATGTTTGATAAAAAAAGAACATTTGGAACTTTCAGAAACTAGGCAGAACCGCTAGTGGCTAAATCCACAGATGAAGTATATATTTGTTAGCTATTTTAAATGCCAAAGGTTTTCCAGTTCTGTCCCTCCAGTCCTGAGGTTATACATGTCTGACATGCAGTACAGCCAGGCTGTGACCTGAATTTTCTCTGCTGTAGGTAAAACGGAACTCCAATCAAAAAGTTAAACACACAGATGAAACATACAGTATATAAAGTGTTTTATCTGCCAAAATATGATATACAGTATCTCACAAAAGTGAGTAAACCCCTCACATTTTTGTAAATATGTTATTATATCTTTTCATGTGACCACACTGTAAAAATTACACTTTGCTACAATGTAAAGTAGTGAGTGTACAGCTTGTAAAACAGTGTACATTGTCTGTCCCCTCAAAATAGCTCAAAACACAGCCATTAACCACTTCAGCCCGGACCATATTGCTGCCCAATGACCAGAGCACTTTTTGTGATTCGGGACTGTGTCGCTTTAACTGACAATTGCGCGGTCATGCGACGTGGCTCCCAAACAAAATTGGTGTTTTTTTTCCCCACAAATAGAGCTTTCTTTTGGTGGTATTTGATCATCTCTGCGGTTTTTATTTTTTGCGCTATAAACAAAAATAGAGCGACAGTTTTGAAAAAAATTCAATATTTTTTACTTTTTGCTAAAATAAATATCCCCCAAAAACATATAAAAAATATTTTTTTCCTCAATTTAGGCCGATACGTATTCTTCTACATATTTTCCGTAAAAAAAAAAATCATAATAAGCGTTTATTGATTGGTTTGCGCAAAAGTTATAGCGTTTACAAAATTGGGGGTAGTTTTATGGCATTTTTATTAATATTTTTTTTACTAGTAATGGCGGAGATCAGCAGTTTTTTTCACTACTGCGACATTATGACGGGCACTTCGGACACTTTTGACACATTTTTGGGACCATTGGCATTTTTTCAGCGATCAATGCTATAAAAATGCATTGTAATACTATAAAAATGCCATTGGCAGTGAAGGGGTTAACACCTTGGGGCGGGGAAGGGGTTAAGTGTGTATACATTGTATGAACAGAAGATCAGCGTTTCCCCCGCTGACAGGAACGGGAGCTTTGTGTTTACACACAAAGCTCCTGGTCCTCGCTCTGTAATGAGCAATCGCGGGTGCCCGGCGGCGATCGTACCCACCAGGCACGCGCGCAGGACTCAGGGCGAGCGGGGACGCACGCGCACTGCCGCCGGCGGCGCACACGCGCACTGCCGCCGGCGGCGCACACGCGCCCCCTAGTGGCCGCTTTAATGCGGATGTATAGCTACACACTCTCGCCCAGGAGAGCCACCGTCCCGCAGTAATATGACGGCGGGCAGGGCTGAAGCGGTTAATATTACTGGCAACAAAAGTGAGTACAGCTCTAAGTGAAAATGTCCAAATTGGGCCCAAAGTATGAACACCAATATTTTCAAGCACTGCCTTAACCCTCTTGAGCATGGTGTTCACCAGAGCTTCACAGGTTGCTACTGGATTTCTCTTCCACTCCTCCATGATGACATCATGAAGCTGGTGGATGTTAGAGACCTTGGGCTCGATGCCCCACAAATGCTTGAGGGAGTTATTGGTTAGGGTGGGGAAGGGGTTATTGTTTAAGGTGGAGAGGCGGGGAGGGGGTTATTTTTTAGGGTGGGGAGGGGATTAATGTTTAGGGTGGAGAGGCAGGGAGTGGGTTATTGTTTAGGGTGGAGAGGCGGGGAGGTGGTTATTTTTTAGGGTGGGGAGGGGGTTATTGTTTAGGATGGGGAAGGGGCTTATTGTTTAGAGTGGAGAAGCAGAGAGGGGGTTATTGTTTAGGATTGAGAGGCAGTTATATTTTAGGGCAGAGAGGCAGGGAGGGGAGATTATTTGTTTAGGGTGGAGAGGCAAGGAGGGGAGGTTATAATTTAGGGTGGAGGGGCAGGAAGGGGAATTATTGTTAAGGATGGTTTGGTAGGGACGGGGGTTTGTTTAGGATGGAGAGGTAGGGAGGGGGTTATTGTTTAGGGTGGAGAGGCAGCAAGGGGGGTTATTATTTAGGATGGAGAGGCAGGGAGGGGATTATTGTTTAGGGTGGAGAGGCAGAGAGGGGGACCACTGTTTAGGGTGCAGAGGCAGGGAGGGGGTTATTGTTTAGGGTGGAGAGGCAGGGAGGGGGACTATTGTTTAGGGTGGAGAAGCAGGGAAGAGTGGTTATTAGTTAGGGTGGAGAGGCAGGGAGTGGGACCTTTGTTTAGGGTGGAGAGGCAGGGAGGGGGTTATTGTTGAGGGTGGAGAGGCATGGAGGGGGTTATTGTTTAGGGTGGAGAAGCAGGAAGGAGGGTTATTAGTTAGGGTGGAGAGGCAGGGAGGGGGTTATTGTTTAGGGTGGAGAGGCAGGGAGGTTTTTTTTAGGGTGGGGAGGCAGGGAGGGGAAATGCAGGAAGGGAGCAACAGCAAAAACAAAGAACTGCAGATAAACTCTGCAGCTGTTGCAATCCTCTCTGCTAGGGATGAGCTTTATGTTCGGGTCAAACATGAGTTCGACACGAACATTGGCTGTTTGCCCGTTCGTCGAACAGCGAACAATTTGGGGTGTTCGCAGCACATTCGAAAAGCCTTTTTAAAAATCCATGGGAGAAATCTAAAGTGCTAATTTTATAGGTTAATATGTAAGTTATTGTCATAAAAAGTGTTTGGGGACCTGGGTCCTGCCATGGGTCCTATATCAATGCAAAAAAAGTTTTAAAAACAGAAGTTTTTTCGGGAGCAATGATTTTAACCACTTAAGGACCCCTTCACGCGATATACGTTGGCAGAAGGGCACGGCTGGGAACAAGCACGTACCTGTATGTCCTCTTTAAGAGCCCAGCCATGGGGTCGTGAGCGCGCCTTCGGCGGCCCGCTTGCGACCCAGTCCGAAGCTCTGTGACCACGCCCCCTGGACCGCCGAACCCGATCGCTGATGTGTCCCGCGATTGGTCACAGGAGCTGAAGAACGGGGAGAAGTGTGTGTAAACACACTTTACCCGTTCTTCATTGTGGCAATGTCAATGATCGTCTGTTCCCTGATATAGGGAAAGATGATCACTGACATTACATGTCCAGCCCTGCCCCCTACAGTTAGAAACACATATGAGGTCACACTTAACCCTGTCAGCGCCCCCTAGTGGTTAACTCCTAAACTGCAATTGTCATTTTCACAGTATACAGTGCATTTTTATAGCACTTTTCGCTGTGAAAATGACAATGGTCCCAAAAATGTGTCAAAATTGTCCGATTTGTCCGCCATAATGTCGCATAATGGAGAGGCAGGGAGGGGGTTATTGTTGAGGGTGGAGAGGCAGGGAGGGGGTTATTGTTTAGGGTGGAGAAGCAGGAAGGAGGGTTATTAGTTAGGGTGGAGAGGCAGGGAGGGGGTTATTGTTTAGGGTGGAGAGGCAGGGAGGTTTTTTTTTAGGGTGGTTAATGTCAATGATCGTCTGTTCCCTGATATAGGGAAAGACGATCACTGACGTTACATGTCCAGCCCTGCCCCCTACAGTTAGAAACACATATGAGGTCACACTTAACCCCGTCAGCGCCCCCTAGTGGTTAACTCCTAAACTGCAATTGTCATTTTCACAGTATACAGTGCATTTTTATAGCACTTTTCGCTGTGAAATGACAATGGTCCCAAAAATGTGTCAAAATTGTCCGATTTGTCCGCCATAATGTCGCAGTCATGAAAAAAAATCGCTGATCGCTGCCATTAGTAGTAAAAAAAAAAATATTATTAAAAATGCCATAAAACTATCCCCTATTTTGTAAACGCTATAAATTTTGCACAAACCAATCGATAAACGCTTATTGCGATTTTCTTTACCAAAAATAGGTAGAAGAATACGTATCGGCCTAAACTGAGGAAAAATAATGTTTTTTTTGGGGATATTTATTATAGCAAAAAGTAAAAAATATTGTTTTTTTTTTAAATTGTCGCTCTATTTTCATTTATGGCGCAAAAAATAAAAACCACAGAGGTGATCAAATACCACCAAAAGAAAGCTCTATTTGTGGGGGAAAAAAGGACGCCAATTTTGTTTGGGAGCCACGTCGCACGACCGCGCAATTGTCAGTTAAAGCGAAGCAGTACCGAATTGCAAAAAGGGGCAAGGTCCTTGACCTATATAATGGTCTGGGTCAGTGGTTAAATGAGTTGTAAATAAAAATTGTTTTTAGAGACCTGATTCCTTTTAAAAATTATTAAAAATAGATAAAAATCAATCATATAATGTACCTGTAGTATCTAGTTTCCATTTTGCATGTTGTTTCCTGCCTCTCTGCCTTACAGAGCATACAGAGCCATAGAGCAGTGATGGTTTGGAAAATGAAACTAGAAACTAGACACACAGTAATCACACCTCCTTGAAGTTAGTGACCACAGAGAGAAAGCTCCCAGCACTGTGGTCATCAGTAAACAGACAACCAGGAAATGTGGAGATCAGAGAAGAATTACAGCAACTTGAGAACAAAAACAAACAATGAGGACATGAAAACAGCACTGCATTAAGGTATTAAGATAAAAAAAATCCTTTACAAGCCCTTTAATAATGCTTAAAGTGAAACAATAAAAGTGAAATATTCCTTTAAATTTCGTACCTGGGGGTGTCTATAGTATGCATGTAAAGTAGCGCATGTTTTCCTTGTTTATTACAGTCTCTGCACAAAATAAAATTTCTAAAGGAAAAAAAGTAATTTAAAACTATGCGCGGCTATAATGAATTGTCGGGTCCCGGCAATACTGATAAGTCATTGAAAGTCTTTAAAAAAAAAAAGCGTAGGAGTCCCCCCAAATTCCTTTACCAGGCCCTTCAGTTCTGGTATGGATATTAAGGGGAACCCTGCGCTAAAAAAAAAAAAAAAAAAAGGTGTAGGCTTCCCCCCAAAACTCCATACCAGACCCTTATCCCAGCACGCAACCTGGCAGGCTGCAGGAAAAGAGAGGGGGATGAGAGATCGGCCACCTCCTCCTGAACCGTACCAGGCCACATGCCCTCAACATGGGGAGGACGTCCCCATGTTGATGGGGACAAGGGCCTCATCCCCACAACCCTTTCCCGCTGGTTGTGGGGGTCTGTGGGCGGGGGGCTTATTGAAATCTGGAAGCCCCCTTTAACAATGGAGACCCTCAGATACTGCCCCCCTATGTGAATTGTAACGGAGTACCCCTACCATTTTACCCAAAAAAGTGAGAAAAATGCAAAAAGAACACACACCAAATGGGAAAAGTCATTTAATAAAAAAATTAAAAATTCAGCACCGTAATCCTTCTAAGATCCCGATCCCGGACCCGCCACTACGAACGATACTGCCTCCACCGGATGACGCATGATGCGCGAGCTGTCTGACAGCTCTTTTATAACCGAGGGCGGGCCACCGTGACATGGACGGGTGACCCCGTCCCCTCTAGTACAACTGGGTTTCCCATGACGCGTCAGAGGGGGCATGGTCACACGTCACGGGTGGCCCCGCTCTCGGTTATAAAAGAGCTGTCAGACAACTCGTGCATCATTCGGCCGAGAGGTGGTATCGTTCATAGCGGGGGGTGGGACCGGTATCGTAAAAACAGAATTTTTTTTGCTTTTTTTTTGCATTGATACATGTCCCCTGGGGCAGGACCCAGGTCCCCAAGCACTTTTTCTGACAATAACTTGCATATTAGCCTTTAAAATGAGCACATTTGATTTTTCATGTTCGTGTCCCAAAGACTTTAACGGTGTTGCCTGTTTACATGTTCTGCTGCAAACTGAACCAGGGATTTTCGGCTCACCCCTACTCTCTGGCATTTACAGTGCTATAATGAGAGAGATCACCTCCGATCCCCGCACTCACCTTCAGGATTATTGTTTAGGGTGGTGTGGCAGGGAGGGGGTTTTGTTTAGGGCGGAGAAGCAGGAAAGGGGATTACTGTTTATGGTTATTGTTTAGGGTGAAGAGGCAGGGAGGGCGGCTGTTTAGGGTGGAGAGACAGGAAGGGGGGTCATTTAGGTACACTACACTCGGACTCAGCACTTCCAGCTCTGCGCCCATCCACAACATCTGTGATCTGCTCCCCGCCTCACATCACAGGGTCCTGGTCGCAGTCAAGTCTCCGCACTCCACAACACTGGGAGCCAGCTCCAGGAAACTTGAAGTGACACCGCAGTGCAAAAATAAAAATAAACCCGCCCAGTTGTCCTCCGGTCCCGGCTAATAAAAAAAAAAGGACAAGAGTCACAGACAAATGAGAGTAGAGTGGGATGTTTGCAGGCGCATCGCTTGCGCCCCAAACACTCCCTAAACACGGAAAATCAGCTTCTCAGCTTACAATCAGCTGATTGCAAACTGGGAAGCTTCCCATAGACTGCCGGACACACTTAAAGTGACCATACCATGCAGAAATTTTACAATTTGGGCTACGTCACAGGAAGTAAAAAAACATTTTGTGCTACAGGAAAAAGGTAACAAATTATTCTGGAAAACAACCTTTATGGGAGAGGAAGTTGAGTGTAACTTTAGGTATCAAATATACTTTAAGTAACAAACTCTTTAACCCTTTTGTCCCTCTCCCCTCCCACTATCCCAGCCTGTGAGTGGACAGTGAAAGTTGAAAAATCAGACTGATGAGCTATTTCTCACTCTGTTCTCTGTTCATCTGTCAACATGTTTCTTGTTAGTTCATGAGCACTGCAACACAACTGATAGGTTTCTTGCGCTGCTTCTTCTCTTGCCCAGTCTGGGCTCTGCAGTGTACAGAAAAGCAAGAGGCTGATACCAGGCCAGATTTTTCTTTTGGTGGTGCTTGATCACCATTGTTTTTTTTTCTTTTTGCAAGCTTATTTTAGAGCTTATTTTTTTTTTTTTATATCTGTCTGGATTTCAGCTTTAAGCATTACAGGTAGATCCCATGCTCCAAGTTTGAAACTAGACATTGAAAGAGCAGCAGCTGCAGTCTGGTAAGCTAATCACCCTACACTCTCTAAAGGGCCGTACACACGGGATAAAAAAATTGGGTGACATTCAATAGAAACTGGCTGACATTCAGCCCGTGTGCATGACGGCCTGTGTGTACGGCAGACCTTTTTTGGTCATGCCATTTCTGTCTAAATGGCATGACTGAAAAAGGTCTGTTGATCAGCATCCAATTAGCGCTCTTAGCCAATGACCAGCGTGTTCTGGCGGGGGGGCTTTCCCCCTGTCAGAACCCAAAAGCTCAGCGGGGGAGATCGCTGTACTAACAACGCATAGTTAGTATTGGGGCTCCTCCCGAGCTCTTCAGGGTTTTTTCATTCAACCCAGCAGGTTGAACAAAAAAAAACAATGAATAGTGTGTACTAGCATTTACAGTCCGCGTGTTGTCAGTCTATTTCCATGCAATACAAATTACCAGTTCCTAATGCTGCTCCTTCCTTTTCCAGTCTCAGTGATCCTATATAGAGGATTACTAGAGGCATATTTCAGGACATATTCAGGTATTTACACTAATTGTATTTAAAAACACAGTTAATGCTTTTATTTAATGCATTAGCTTGTGTTGTTTATACCTGGATAAAGGTTGAATAAGTTAAAGGATATCTTGGACAAGATCCAAATGAGTGGTCAAATGTTGTTAATATCCAAATACAACAATCTCTTTAAGGTCATTACAGAGGACATGGGGGCACTCTTTATGTCTGGAGGAAAATAGATTTCACCTCCACATACAGAAAGGTTTCTTCACAGTAAGAGCTGTGAAAATATGGAATAGACTCTCTCAACTACTTCTGGCCAACTCAGTAGATTGTTTTAAAAAAGAGCTGGATTCCAGGCAAACTGTTTTGCATATACCTGACAACATCTGGATTCTGATGGAGAGGCTGTGGGCCTGGGGTGCCTTTTTACACCTGTGGTGGGATTGCCCCATTATCCAACCTTTCTGTGTGGAAGTCTGTAACCTAATTACTAGAGTTACTCAACACCAGATAGCAGACGACCCACTGTCTATGCTACCTCATGACACACATATGTCTGCAGGGACTTATAAACATTCACTGATGCCTTACCTGCATGATGCTGGCAGTTGCCTCATTCCGATCGATTGGAAGTCATCAGTATGCCCCTACAGTAAGAGAATGGCTACTGAAGGTGCAGGATATAATGGATGGACTTTGGGATTTTTTTCAACCAGACTAACTATGTAACTGATAACTACACCAAGTTTTATAACATTTGGGCTTTGTGGATAGATTTCTGACATGTTTTCTCTGACACGTTTAAACAATTAATATAGTAATTATCTGCATTTACTTGGACAAGTGTTGATCCTACCACTTCTTATTGTAGGATAAGTCAACAGGGGAATAGCTAGGATGTACAATGGTTCTTGTTCTCGTGACTGTTTTTTCCTGGGACTTGGGATGGCTATTTGTCTCACCCTACTACCTTTGTTAATGTATTGCCCTCTATCCCCCTTTCCTTGGCACCCTGTCCCCACTTTTTTTACCATCTCCCTCTATATGACATCCCCCATTGCTGGGCCTATAATTTAAGGTATGATTTCAGTATTGTTTTGAGAGTTTGATAATAATGAAAACCCTTTCACTTGGATTACACTTTAGAAGTATTGTATAACAGATGGATCTAAAGTCTTATGTTGTGAATGTCTGAGCTGAACTGAGTTGGATGCATTTCTAAATGCGCAAAATATAACTTGATACTAATATTTACAATAACACCAGTTGGGGGGGGGGGTCTACTAGGTAGTGAGAAAGGATTTTTTTTTTCCTCCGTTGGTGCAAATTGGATCATGCTCTGTTAGAGGGAGGAGGGTAGACCACACTATTAATGATGATAGAGATAGGGGGATATCTCAAGTTTTAATCCTTATTGTCATTTCATATTGCATCAATTACAATTTTTATTCTGAACTTTACACAATAATATGTGACATACGCAATAAAGAGTGTAAGAGTGTAAGAGTATACTATATTATGATAGCAAAAATTAGATTTTTGGCCATTTCCCCAACAATTTTACTTTCAACAGGCAAACAATGAAAAGATCACATACAAATGATAATATATTTACACAATGAGCAGGAATTAAAGTTATAGTTACACAATGTAGAGAAAATAACTTTCTCATAAAAAAACAAAAGAATCAAACAGAGCATAAATTGGAGTATTGTGTTTTCATTCAAAACACAATTGCATGGATTAATGATCCACAGCAACCTGAATTTAACAGTTTGAATCATGTCCTAGTTTTAAGGGATCAAATTATTGACAACAAGTAGAGAATAGATCAAGAATTCCTTACAACTAGCAATGAGATTGTTTAATTCATTATCCACCATATTTTAAATCCCATGGTTGTTTGGTATTAGGAAACAACTAAAACAATGGGTGCTAGATTGCTGCAGGCTGTTCAATTTCAACCTTTCTTTAGGCCTGATTCACACCTATGCAGGTTGCAGTTGGAATATTGCAGGTGCATTTTGCATTTTCCAATATCAGCTTTTCATCCATTCAAGTCTATAGAACCAAAAAAAACAGTCCCTGGCCCTTTCCATAAAATGCACAGATGTGAACTACATTCATAGGAAACTATGTTAAATGTACTGTAGTGTGTTTCTGCAAGAATTAAAATACGCAAAAAATGCATAGGTGTTAACCAGGCCTTAATAGAGCAAGAGTTGAGTCAAAGCTTCAAGGACAACCATGGGAAACAATGAGGTTGATTTACTAAAACTTGAGAGTGCAAAATCTGGTGCAGCTATGCATAGAAACCAACCAGCTTCCATTTTATTTTTTTTGGTCAAAGCTTAATTTGAACAAGCTGAAGTAAGAATTTACTTAGGTCTAACTAAATTAAACAAACCAAAGCTCTAAACGTTTTCTAAGGCCGCGTACACACGACCAAATCTGTCTGCTGGAAACGGTCTGCCAGACCGTCCCAGCAGACAGATTCGATCGTGTTTACAGGCGAGCAGACGGATTTGGCCAGCCGACAGATTTGAAAGCATGCTTTCAAATCTGTCGGCTGGGAACCCGTCCGCCCGACATGTCTGCTGGTTAGTACGCTAACCAGCAGACATGTCTTCTCGCACACGCGTCGAATGGATTCGACGCATACGCGGAAGTGATTTACTTCCTGGTGCGGTAACGCGTCACCGCGCCGTCTGCCGGCAGGGATTTTGGTTTGATCGTGTGTACACGATCAAACCAATACGTCCCCAGCAGACAGATTTGTTCAAATCGGTCTGCCCGACCGATTTGAACAAATCTGTCTGCTCGTGTGTATGGGGCCTAAAGACAGTTCAAGTATATGTAAATGGAGAGGGAAAATAAGGAGGGGAGTGGGTGGAAAATGATCGTAATGAGCAGATGCTTACAGAGTGGCTAATCTCTGTGGATAAATAACAAACCTGCAAGGTTTTACAACTTGCTAGATCAGTTGTAACCATCAACACAATTTAAAGGACCCAATTGTATATAAGAAAAAAATAGGACAGTAGGAATCAGCAGATAAAATAGCTTCCACTGATGTTACTGCTTATTTTCAAATACATAATTGTAAATGTTTTTATTTTCTGATAAAACACATCTGAGCCCTGGGTCTACTTGTACTTGGGCTCTGACCAATGTAACTGTAATATAAATTCAACTTTCATATACTGTACTTAAAATGTATCCAGCAACCAAACCCATTCCAAGCCAACTTCAGACTGCGCTTCTATCTTTGTGGTAAAGTGCATAGTTTCAATTGCAGATCTCTACAATGACTTTAAGAATCATTGTGTTCATTAAAGCAACGCATGGCTGACTTGTATTTGTGGGTGCTGTGTTTACTTTAATTTAAATCAGCAGGTTATCTATGGGTGACTCCCTCTGGCCTACCCAAATGTCTGGATCTGCTAATACTAAACAGTAAAATGTACATCTGGTTTGGTCAAAAAAGGACATCACGTAGGTGGAGAAACCGAGCATAGCTCGTCATTTATTGGTTGTTCAGTGGGCAAACCATACCCTTGATTAACTAACAGCTGCTAGTAAAAGCACTAGCATTGTTGTCTAAGCCACATATGAAAATACTTATAACTTTTAAAGCATAAAGTTTCTTCATGGAAATTCCATACTGCTAATAGTGATAAGAACATACTATATTGGAACATTTTCCATGTTTGAGGTCCACCGTTTTTACTATGTTTACAGATCTATTATTATTATACATATTTGTTTATAATTTTTTATTAATGAAGAGAACAACAACCTATTTTCAGTTCTAAAACATAAAATGATGTAATAAAAAATATTTGTTAACCTTGTATATTCACTAATTCAGTTAGTACCCAAAGAGGTGCTCCCAAAAAATGTGGGCAGGAATGTATGCTGTACATATCATACTCTATTGGTTTGAGTGTATTGAAGGGCAGGTAAGATGTATTAATTCAAACAGCAGCACTACTGGTCAATTTTTCAGGTAGGTGTGTTACAACTCCCCTTTCTGGAGCTGCTGTTCCATGCAGTAGGTTTACAGTTGTAAAAGTTGCTTTTTATTTCATTAACACTCCATTGCACTGTAGGAGTAGTAGACAGAAATATGATTTACGGTACATGCTCATTTACGAATGACATATTATAAAAACAATACAGAAAACCTCCCTTGGTGTTTTTTTTTTTTTTGCTCCCCACTTTTCACTAGTCCAACTCAAAATATTTCCATTAATGGACAGTTTTGCACACAGACTCTAATCCTTCTCCTGCAATAGTGATTTCTTAATTTTCATTTTGATTCATGTTATAATGAGCTGCTTCAAAAAAATAAGCATTTTTCGAAAAAGACTAAAAATAAAAAACATTTAATTTGCTAAGGGCAACATGCGCACCTATGTCATTCTACACATTTATCTCCTTATCATTCAGTTAATGTAGCTAAGAACAACATCCCATGTGCTTTAGCCGTTAGCAACCAATAAAGTCATCTTTCATTGTTCTGATTATACTGTCCTGTAAAAAGCTGAAATCTGACCTGTCGCCTAAGGTTACTGCACAAATTGCTCTCAGCACCGTATTACTAAATAATGTGTTCCTGATATACTGGCATTTCAGTTGGCTTATATTTTAAAATAAATATTGTATGTTAACTTGATCTCATATAAAAAGTGATTTTTAGGCATGATTTAAAGCATTAGCAATTGTTGGGCATGTAAAAGGATATTACCATTTTTTAGGTATTTTTAAGTATGCCCAAAAATATAAATGCAGACTGATGCATTTTGAGGGATAGGGGTGAGCATGTTGACAGCAGTCATGCTTATTACAGAAAAAGAGAATTATCATGCAGAAAACCTGTTACAAACATCTTAGGGATGTCTAAGGCCTTGTACACACGATTAAATGTGTCTGTTCAAATCGGTCGGACCGACCGATTTGAACAGATCTGTCTGCTGGGATTTTGGTTTGCTCGCGTGTACACACGAGCAAACCAAAATCCCCGCCAGCAGACAGAGCGCTGACGTGTCGGTGACGTGGCGGTGACGTTGACGCCGCCACGTCACCGCACCAGGAAGTAAAACACTTCCGCGCATGCGTCGAAACCATTCGGCGCGTGTGCGAGAAGACATGTCTGCTGGTTAGCGTACTAACCAGCAGACATGTCGGGCGGACGAGTTCCCAGCCGACAGATTTCAAAGCATGCTTTGAAATCTGTCGGGTGGCCAAATCCGTCTGTTTGCCCGTACACACGATTGAATCTGTCTGCTGAAACGGTCTAGCAGACCGTTTCCAGCAGACAGATTTGATCGTGTGTACGAGGCCTAAGTTACTGCATGTATGTTTTTTCTTTTAGTATCAATTGAGTTATTTCACAACCCTCTGTAACACTCAAAATGAACTCATCCTTCAAAATACAACATTTACATAAAATTTCTCTGTGCCACTTCTTGAAGAGGCAGTAATATTTTTTTTTTTTTTAATTTTAAATACCAAAAGTGCAATAAATATATATACATACTGTAGATAGGGAAGATACACACATTTAAAATAGTGCACTGTTCCCTGATAACATTTACCTTCCATATGTAAAAAACATAATTTGTATGACTTCCAAATAAATGAAAAAACAAGGAAAAAGACTACATGTTTAAAATGTCAACAAGTGACCGAAAATAACTTCTAAGATATTTGTACAAACATTGTCTTTATATATATATATATATATATATATATATATATATATATATACTCACACACACATACATACACAAACATAACATCATCAGATTAATACATTGTTGATATTAATTGATTGTATCAAATTAATGTCATTTACATATATTAGCAGCTTTCATTAAAAGTGAGCCTTGTGCAGGATCACAATTGTGACACCCTATGTCATTAAGAAGAAGACTGTATTGAGAACTCCAAAGAAACTCATCTACCCATGCTGCTCACCTAGTTATTTTGCTATTTGTTGCAGCAGAAAATAAATATGATACTGTCATTTACTAATTATTTGCAAATCATTAAAAAATGTCACCTTTGGTTTACAGCCTTGTGCTAGTTATCCCTTTAGACGATATCCACTAGAAAAGACAACAGCACCTACATAAGTCAGTTTAAGTAGCATAAAGTCTTTTCAAGTCACAGTAAAATCTCCCAGCATTTTTGTTATATTTTTTAAAAAAGGTACAAAAATAAAGCTTTATTCCTCATTTTCAAATGTAAAAAATATTCTTTAGGTGCATTAAGTTGAAGCTATGACATCGATTTCATAGCTTATTTAATAACATGCTTTTAGCCCTAGCACAAAACTATAATTACATTACATTGCCTCTTTTAATTGTGCAGTTTAATTTATTGCATTTGACATTATATTATTTTGGTATAAATAATTTGCTTGTTACCACATAATGATCTCTTGTTTTTGCTAGTGAAGACACTTTATTAAAGATGCCAGTTCATGGTTTCTTAACCTTGCTTTGTGGGGCGTATTCTTTTAGTCCTCTTTGTTACTGTAGTATATTTGAAAGGCTTCTGTAGCTCCACCACACCTTTAGGATACCTCTTCATAAAATGAACATCTTGCTGATTTTCTTGAGTTTTCGGGCCTTTGCGTGGCCTTCCTTTTTTTGTAAATCCAACATACCAGCCAGTGTATTTAGCAGACATCAAAGCTGTGTAGTTATTTTCTAACACTTTTTCAATAAAGACACACTCCTTGCTAGATCCATCGGGCTAAAAATTAACAAAAATAAATAAATAAATAAACAACAACAAAACTGCAGTGCACAATTGCTGTAGCTATTTACAGAGAACAACAGAAATATGGAAAGTGTCCTAGATAGTTTTGAAGGTACAAAAGCTCAGTGTTTGCCATGGTCTTCCTGGCTTCACAATCTAGTAAGTCACTGACCAGGTAAAATTATGCAAGAGAGGTGAGACTTTTATGACTTTAATGGCTGTTTATTTTCCTAGGCATATGGTTTACTAGGAAGTGAAGTCAAGATCAGGTTGAGTACCTTTAGAAAACAATTTTCACCAAATTTCAATCCTCACAGGTTCAGATTAAATTGGAGTTCCACCCAAAAATTAAACTTCCACTTTTTGAAAGCCTCCCCCCCTCCGGTGTCACATTTGGCACCTTTCAGGGCGGAGGAGGAAGCAGATACCTGTGTAATCCAGGTATTTGCTCCCACTTCCTCGCATAGATCACTGCGGTGATCCCAGTGACCTACGCCACTATTGGCGCCTACATTGTCCTCCCCCACTATTTTCTGGGAGACACACAGGTCCCAGAAAACAGCAGGTACCAGTGAGGACACCCAGCACAACTTGCGCATGCGCAGTAGGGAACTAGGAAGTAAAGCCGCGCGGCTTCACTTCCTGTCTCCCTTACCGATGATGGCGGCGGCAGCAGTCGAGATCTGACACACAGATCGGCTTCAGCAAAAGTCAGCAGCTGCAGTATTTGTAGCTGCTGGCTTTTAATATATTTTTTTGGCGGACCTCTGCTTTACTAAGCTATAAAATTCTTTGCCAACAACATAAATTGTCACGTAGAATTTCACCCAATTGCACTTAGTTACCCAACTCACTAGTTTTAGTAAAAACATTTCTGTCATCGGTAAGCTCCTCTCTTTTGAATAGCCATGAATCAGAACTGTCCTATCATATGCTAGGTGCATTGCTATTGAATTCTCTATTGTGAATGTTAGTGAGTCACAATCTAAGCAGCAGGAGCTCTAGGCACCTTCTTACCAGATACATTTACCAAGCTAAATATCTCAAGCTTAACACTCATATGAATAAATCAAAATAATGAAACATTTCTCCCCCTTGTTTATAAGGGGACAGTATGGTGATTAGGGAGACACACTCTGAAACCAGTTAGCTTCTGCAGCACTTTCTGGAAAACTCGAAGTTCTGTAACGCAAGTTTCAGGGGTGCACCCTGTTTTAAATGCTTGTTTGTAGAAACAAACATTTTGTATAATAAAGATTAAAGACACAATCCAAAAAATAAATAAAAATGTTATCCCAAACCAGGGGTAGGCAAAATTTTCTAAACAATAAAAATAAGCATCCAATCTGCTCACGCAGGGGCTTGGATGACAGAGTAAGGGTTCTATCACACAGGCAGACCCAGTGATGATCCATTCCTTTAACACCCGCTTGCTCAGCGGGGATCGCTCTGTTGATCCCCGCTGAGCCGGCAGATGAAAGTCGGTCCCTGCACATTGTGCAGGGACCACCCTGTCAGATCTCCGCTCTCCTCTATGGGGGATCGGATGAATATGGACCGTTCCGATCCGTAGACAGATGAAAAAATAGAAATGGAGCATAATGGACACTGATGAGATCAGGTGTCAGCGAATGTTCATCCGCTGACACCCACTATCCCATAGAGATACATGTATGTCCATTTTTCATCCGAAAACAGATGGATGAAAAACGAACATACAGTCCACATGTGTGAAAGGGCCCTAAGGCTTCACATACAGTCAAACAATTAAGAGAAAACAGTGACATTGATTATATGCAAGAAACCCAAACAGTTGAGAAACAGGTGTAAAAATTATATCCGCGTTTAGAAACTAAAACAAAACAGCAGCTGTGCATTGTATAACCCAGATACCAGGCACAAACAATATGTAAATAAGAAGTACAGTGCTAAAAATATACTTGCAAAATATAACACAATACATATAATAGGTGCAAAGATTACTAAAGTGTATTCAGTGCAATCAATAGTGTATGAACAATATAGAAAATCCATAGCAAAATATTGCATAAAAAGGAATATGCAAAAGAAATCAATACATGTACTAATTAAACTGCAATAGGTGCCATCAATTGTGCAAAACCTAAAATTCAGCTAGAGGTTAATTTAAAGCATAAATACCAGTGCAATATACAAAAAGGGTGCAGATTTCTGCAAAAAAAACATATGAGACTAAAGTCGATGTGTAAAGTCCATTGCTAAAACATGTTGAAATTAGGGATGAACACCCCCCTGTTCGGTTCGCACCAGAACCTGCGAACACACCAAACGTTTGTGTGAACTTTAGAATCCTATTAAAGTCTATGGGACTCAAACGTTTGAAATCTAAAGTGTTCAGTTTAAAGGCTAATATGCAAGGTATTGTCCTAAAAAGTGTTTGGGGACCTGGGTCTTGCCCCAGGGGACATGTAAAGTTTTAAAAATGGAAGTTTTTTTCGAGAGCAGTGAATTTAATAATGCTTAAAGTGAAACAATAAAAGTGAAATATTCCTTTAAATTTCGTACCTAGGGGGGGTGTAAAGTAAGCATGTGAAATAGCACGTTTCCCGTACTTAGAACTGTCTCTGTGCAAAGCGTAATTTCTGAAAGAAAAAAAGTAATTTAAAATTGACTACAATGAATTGTTGGCTCCCGACAATTCAGAGAGAATTCATTCATAAAAAAGAAAAAAAAAAACGTAGGATCCCCCCAAATTCAATTACCAGACCTTTCAGGTCTGGTATGGATATTAGGGGAACCCCGCCATCAATTAAAAAAAAAATAACGTGGGGTTCCCCCCAAATATCCATTTCAGACCCTTCAGGTCTGGTGTGAATTTTAAGGGGAACTCCACCCCAAATGTAAAAAAAAAATGTTGTGGAGTTCCCCCAAAAATCCACACCAGACCCCTTATCTGAGCACGCAACCTGGCCGGCTGCAGAAAAGAGGGGGGGCGCTCTCTCGTCCCCCCCTCTTTTCTGCAGCCGGCCAGGTTGCGTGCTCAGATAAGGGGTCTGGTGTGGATTTTTGGAGGAACTCCACAACATTTTTTTTTTACATTTGGGGTGGAGTTCCCCTTAAAATTCACACCAGACCTGAAGGGTCTGAAATGGATATTTGGGGGGAACCCCACGTTATTTTTTTTTAAATTGATGGCGGGGTTCCCCTAATATCCATACCAGACCTGAAGGGGATTTGGGGGAACCATACCAGGCCACATGCCCTCAACATGCCCGGTGAATGATTTGGAGTTCTGCGGGCGGGGGGCTTATCAGAATCCGGAAGACCCCTTTAACAAAGGGGACCCCCAGATCCTGTCCCCCCCTATGTGAATTGGTAATGGGTACATTGTACCTCTACCATTTCACGAAGGAAGTGTAAATAGTTGTAAAAAAACACACACACACACCATGGAAAAAAGTCCTTTATTAAAAAAAAAAAAAAAATCCAGCGATGGTAATCCACTCTCATCCCCGCTGCTTGCTCCAACGTTGCCGGTATCCAGCGAAGGGTGATCTCCTCTCCGGTCCTGCGATGAGAAGATCGTCCGGGAGACAGGGGGCCGGCGATGCTGGGCTTTGGATCCCGGACAATCTTCTCATTGCTGGACTGGAGAGGAGATCACCCATCGCTGGATACCGACAACGTTGGAGCAGGGAGCGGGGACCGAGAGTGGATTACCACCGCTGGATTTTTTTTTTAATAAAGGACTTTTTTCCACAGTGTGTGTTTTTTTTACAACTATTTACACTTCCTTCGTGAAATGGTAGGGGTACAATGTACCCCATTACCTAATTACATAGGGGGGCAGGATCTGGGGGTCCCCTTTGTTAAAGGGGTCTTCCAGATTCTGATAAGCCCCCCACCCGCAGACCCCCCACAACCACCGGGCAAGGGTTGTGGGGATGAGGCCCTTGTCCCTATCAACATCCTCCCCATGTTGAGGGCATTTGGCCTGCGTGCTTGAATAAGGGGTCTGGTGTGGATTTTTGGGGGAACTCCACACCATTTTTTTTTTACATTTGGGGTGATTTTCTCTTAAAATCCACACCAGACCTGGAATGGATATTTGGGGGGAACTCCACATCATTCTTTTTTTTTAATTGACGGCGGGGTTCCCCTTAATATCCATACCAGACCTGAAGGGCCTGGTAATTGAATTTTGGGGGACCCCACACTTTTTTTATTTTTTATGAATGATTTCATTCTGAATTGCCGGGAGCCGACAATTCATTATAGCCGCGAGTCAGTTTTAAATTACTTTTTTTCCTTCAGAAATGACACTTTGTGCAGAGTCAGTTCGAAGTACAGGAAACATGCGCTTACTTTACACCCCCCCAGGTATGAAATTTAAAGGAATATTTCACTTTTATTGTTTCACTTTAAGCATTATTAAATTCACTGCTCCCGGAAAAACTGCAGTTTTTAAGGCCGGAATCACACTTGTGCGGTGCGAATTTCAGCTCTGTAATCTCTGCAGATAGATAAGGGCAGTGTTCAGCAGATTAGCAACATTTTAGCTGCGAATTTGGAGACCTGGGAGAAGTTCCGGGTGAGAGGAGAGTGGGGGAGAAGTGTATTGAGCTGCATGACAGAAATTCCTGAAGAGAAATAAACACATCTGCAAATCAGCTGCGTACCCATAGAAGATAATGGGCCTGAATTCGCACCTGAGCCGCACCGCAAGGCATAAAATCCGCACACGTTTTTTCTGCAATGCGCAGTGCGAATGCATCGCACATATGTGAACCAGCCTCATTGAAAACAATGTATTTAGAAATGTTCTGCGTATTAGATGTGGTTTAAGCCGCAACCAATTCGCATAGGTGTGAATCCGGCCTAAAACTTTTTTTTGCATTGATACATGTCCCCAAACACTTTTTAGGACAATAACTTGCATATTAGCCTTTAAAATTAGCACTTTATATTCTCCCATAGACTTTAACAGGGTGTTCCACGGCTTTTCGAATTTGCCGCGAACACCCCAAATTGTTCGTTGTTCGCCGTATAGGCCGTATAGGCGAACAGCCAATGTTAGAGTCGAACATGAGTTCAAAGCTCATTCCTAGTTGAAATGTTGATCAAACACCCAGCTGTGTGACAGCCATCACCAAAGTAAAATAGGAGGCTTACCAGAAAGCCTGTGACCACTCATAAAGTGCTTGACTGGATCTCTGATCCACTGAAGAAAAGCCTAGGTGCTCTCTCCGGTGTCATTAATTTGTATCTTTAATTTGTAAACCAGAAGGCTCTCAACAGACCAGGAAAAAGTGATAAAAAACAGCAGTAGATCAGCTAGCTGATCAGGGGCGGACTGACCATTGGGGCCCTCGGGCACTACCCGAGGGCCCCGTACAACTAGGGGGCCCCATCAGGGTTGCCAGGCTCAATAAAACCAGGGACAGTATGTAAAAATCTGTGTTTTTTTACATCTTTTCCTGATATGTCCAAAACCAACATGCTTTTGATGTGAAAATCCTGAGATTTTAGCTGCCCTGCCTCCTGGCATGGTGGCCATCTGTAAGCCTGTGTGCCCCATAATCTTCTATTGCCCGGGGGCACCATGACTTGTCAGTCCGCCCCTGTAGCTAATGTATATATGTAATAAAAGACTCCACATAGTGTGATACTGTATCAGCTTCGAATTTAATAAAAAGTAATGCACTTACATCAGATTAGTAGAATGCAGACAGATACATAAATCCAAACAAATCCCATGTAAATGGCCAGATAGCTATTGTGCATGAACAGTACCGTGTGTACGTATCAGTCCCGACGATCGTTTCTTCATAAATTACATCATCAGGGGTATGCCAATAATGTAATTTATGATGAAACGATAAAGAAAAAAAGGAGGGACAAGAGCCTCAAGAAGAGTAGAAAGAAAAAGAAGAAAAAAATTCAAGGGAAGGGAAAGGGGGGAGAAGGGGAGCTGGCAGAAAGAAGAGAATGAGGGAAAGGACAAATTGGACATGGACTCGGGAACGCCAGGAATGTCAGTCACGAGCATCCAATGCTAGCTGTATGAAGTGAAGGGAAGGTGCATGAAAGACAAGGTTCTCAAATCTTCAGAAATTTGGCATGATGGTCCTTGAGAATGCCAAACATCTGTTTGTTGAGCATTAGAGCCGTCATATGATCTCTAATGCCCTGGAAAGAAACCGTAGGTTTCTGCTAGGCCTGGCCAATTGGCAATTGTCCTCTTGGTAGAAAAAACAGATATGTTGCCAACTTTTGCTGACGAGCATAGAGGCTTGGTTTATGGCTCTGTTTAGGGCAGTGCAGAAGGACTAATTTAGCATCCTTTCGGATAGTCAAATGAACTAGAGTGTGTTGTAGACTCGGGACCAAAAGCCTGTCAGACGTGGACAGATGTGTGTAAGACGTTCCCATGATCGCCACAGCCCCGGAAACAGCGGTCATTAGAGCTAGGATTGGCATAGGTAATACGAGCTAGGACCCAATACCATCGTAGGAGTACTTTATATGCCGCCTCTAGAGTGACAGCGTTAAATTAACATTTTGCTTCAGGGGACCATGCCTTGCTTCAGTCTGTTACGTCTATCTCGGATGCCAAGTCCCGTTTCCAAACATATTAGAGAGAAGTAGGGGATACTCTATGTAGCGGGGTCATCCTGTCAAAGCCTTACGACAGGTCATCCCCACTGGACTTACATTTCCATTTGTAAATATGTTAGAGATAGTTTAAAAGTTATGCATTGCAGGCCTACAAGTAGTGGAGATATGGACTCCATAGACTCTAGAGAGAGACGGACTACATTTCCTGCAATGCTTTGCTTTCCAGGAGGATGTGACATCTCGCTAGACCGGTGGAGGAGGTTATTTAGGGAAAGGGAGTGGCGCCTTTTTCTCTCTCTGGGACCCACCTTCTCTCCTGTGCGGAGCGGCTGACAGAGACTACCGTGTCTTAGGCCAGAAGCCTGGGCCTAGATTTGAGAAAGAACCTGACATCCAGATGGAAGCAAAATCTTAACTCCAAGCCAGTATTACCGGAAGATTGAAGAGGCTGTCAAGCTGATAACCGTAGCAGTGGAACCTCCTCGGCCGGGATCCTGTGTGTTCTGGAGCGACACCTGAGCAGCGGGTTCCATTTTCTTCTTCGTGAGGAGGAATCAGGCGGATCGGCCTGTTGGGTGAGAGAGCACTTGCTCAACCTTTGACTACCTGGTTATCATAGACACCCAGTCTCTATTTACCAGCTACGGACACACGTCTGGCCTGTAGCTAGGAAACTCGGAGGCCTAGTTAACTGTCTCGGTGTTCATAGTGGTGACTGACGCTGACGAGCGATCAACACCACCACGATCTACTGCCATAGACGTTCTGTTGTATGATTTCTTTCCTATAACCGTTACCTGTGATGTACAATTTAAAGTGCACCTACCGGCCGCTACATTGAACATTGACTAGTCTACAGGAATGTCCGCTAGGGACGCTCGCGAGCAGAGACTGATCTTGAGTTTAGGCGGGTGGTACCACTCTTAGGTATAAAATTCTTGTTAACTTACATTAATTACTGATTCTTGCAAAGGCCTTGTTAATCAGTTTGGGTTGCTGTTGATTGACTGTGGTTGTATTTAAACCTTATGCTTGTCGTTTTTAAGTGCCATACAGTAAACACACCCCTTTACAGTCAATCATATTAATGTGTGGGAGAAAGGAGTCACCGCTCCAGGTGGGATCACTAAATGGTTACAGGTGGTGCAGGATACCGAGGGTGCTGGCAGTGCACTAAGCAAAATGAAGACAAAGAAAAATGGATAGCCACACTCCAAAACCTGATGGGTGGTCTTTTATTCAATAGACAGCATGTACAAAAATAGGGTCACAGCAGTAGAAACAAGGAACAGCCGACGTGTTTCGCACTGGATCAGTGCTTATTCATGGCTAATGAAGCATTAAAACTGTTAGGTATATATAGAACATAGGGTGAACATGTGACCAATCTCAATTAATTGCCCGGGAGGAGCCTATGATATTAGGACAACCCCTGATGCCAATGAGATAGTCACATTACACCTGTGCACACCAAAGCAAGAAAAAACAAACAAATACACACAAATGTGAAACCAATAATCAAAATGTATAAATAATAGCACATTATAAACATAATGCACATATAAAATACTGTATATGTGGTACATACATAGTACTACAGTGACACAAAATGGTAAAACATGAGGCAATGATGAATGAAATAAAATAAAAGCTTAAAGACGATGCAATTCAAACCACAATAGGCTGTAAAAAGAGCATAAGATAAACTATGCAAATGAAATGTATAATGGTGATGGAACAAATAAATATGAATACAAGTGAAAATAAATGTGAATGTGTGTGTCGATATGAATGAAAACATATGTAATGAAATAAAGCACTAGATCTATCTAACAACTTGGTAAATGGCAGAAAGAATAGATCTATGTGTGTATTGGAGATGGATTCATCCATTATGGTGACGTGCATATAAACATAATTGAGAATGTGGATGTAAAGGGTTACCCGAAATTAAATGACAACAATCGGGAAAAATGCACCCATAAATACATCCAATCATAAAAAATATATTCATACATAAAAGAAAAGAGTGGCAAATTGTGTCAAAGCATGTAGACACATCGTAGCCAAATATGAAAAGTGTGAAAAAGGTGAATGAAAGTGAAATGGAAATAATTAATAATGGGCGTCACTGAAGTGAGAGACCAAAACATAATGTGATCAAAGGTGTCAGCAAATGTGAAAAACTTCCGTGTAGGGATGCTGGTATATGTATTCTAAAACATTTGGGTCAAGGCAAAAGAGAAAGGTAAAAAGGTTCTCAATATGAGAATGTAATGTAAACGAAGTCCAAAGCTGGCCCAATGAAATAGTGAATTTTTAATTTTATATATAGAATGATAATAATGTCTGCTGAAAGTAAAAGGACCCATTGGCTATAACAGCAGAATGATGTATATAAAAAAAGAATATATAATATATATATATATATAAAATACACCTATATAAAAAAGGAAGGAAGTTAATTAAAAGGTTGTCTTCTATGGGTGGAATGAAAATTAACCTATGACAAACACATGTATAGGGATCTAGAGAGTGCATCCGAAAGAACTTAATTAGGCTGAAAATAGAGCTGGTTAACTGAAAGCCAGTATATTGTGTTCCATTAGTGCGGAAGGATGCTCCCAAAAATTATATAAATATATACATATGTAGGCGTGTATACATATATATGTTATGTTGGAGGTAGAAAAATGTACATGGCTACATATGATCCCTAACATTGTTTGAAAAGGTGTATAATGCACAGGAATTAATTGTAAACCAACGCACACAAAACTAGGTGTTTGTGGAGATAGTACATATAGAACATCGATGTGCATGCATATGGATACAACTAATACTAAGTAAAAAAGAAACAGTAAAAAATGCAAAATAAGGTCCGAGATATCCGTGTAATCGGGTTGCATTGTGTGCATAACCATAGATATACCCGAGTATAGGACATGAAAAGTTCTAAAAAAGAGAAGATAAACAGTAGAGTAAATCGTATGTCTATAACTGCAATATTCATAATTACGAGGTGTACATCGTTTATTAACCCACCAATATGCCTGGGGTCCTGTCGATTAATTAATTATAGGGGAAATGAATCCCATATGAATGGGAAAAATTCTATAGAAAATGACTTTGTAAAAAAGAGACACAGGGCTGACGGCAAAAAAGTGGGTAGATACAAGCAGGTACTGGACACTTGATGCAAAAGTAAATGTAAACACGGATAAGTTGGTATATAACATTAGGACCGAATAACGCAGGAACTCCCATAGAGTAAAATGTGTGTACAGCCGAATGTGAAGCCACATGAGGCTGACACAATACATATATGAACAGGGGAGTGACATGAAGTGCTAGCTTGTGCATAGAGAACAACAGAGAGGAGACCAAAAAGTTAGAGTTTGTTATAGGTAAGTGTGTATAGCGCAAGGTTTGAGTCTTGTATATCACTAGTCATAGTAGTGAGAAACGTCCCATTGGAAATTCAATCCCCTGGGCATTCTAGTGCCCAAGAGGAGAATCCAAAGAACCTCACGCCTGCACAGTAATCTAAACTTGTCACCCCCTCTTATAGGACGAACAATTTTTTCCATACCCTGAATGCGCAGGCTGGAGATGTCTTTGTGATGGACTGAATTCCAATGTCTGGCTACATTTGTGTTGTGATCTTTCTCTATATCATAGAGATGATCCCCCAATCTGTCTTTGAGCCTCCTGGTCGTGCGACCTACATATTGTAAATGGCATAAGTCACATGTAATAACATAAACCAGGTATGCAGTGTTGCAATTAATAAAACGCTGAATGTCATAGTCCTTATTTTCTGAATGTGAATGTACTGAAGTACCAGAAAGGATGTGTTTGCAATATCTGCAGCTCCCAACACCACATTTAAAGGTACCTTTAAATGACAACCATTGTTCTTTAGTTGTTTTACTCTGAAAGAGGCTTGGAGACAGAATACCCCCCAGAGAGGCGGCTCTCCGGCTAACAGTTTTTATACCCTGCGCCAAAATAGACCGATAGATAGTATCGTTGTACAGGACCGGAAGGTACTTATTGACTATATGTCTAATGGTGTTAAATTCGGGGCTAAACGGGGTAGAAAAAATGGGAATGGTGTCATTAAAAGACAACCCTTTGTTAGAGCTTTTATTAACAAGTAGGGACGATCTAGGGATGGAACTGGCTCTAAGGAGTGCCTTGTTAATAATTTTGGCAGGGTATCCCCTGGCTTTAAATCTAAAAGCCATATCTGAGGATTCCCTGTCAAAATCTTCCATATTACTGCAGATGCGTTTTAGCCTAAGAAATTGGCCAAAGGGAATTCCCTTGATTGTGTGTTGGGGGTGGGAGGAATCTGCGCGTAAAAGGGCATTACCCGCCGTGTCTTTTCTGTGTAAGCTGGTAGTGATGACCCCATCAGCGCCGGTGAGTCTGACATCCAAAAAATCAATACTGATGGGCTGTAAATTGCCAGTAAAACGTAAATTAAGATGGTTGTCATTAAGATACAGTAGCCAAGAATCAAGGCTGGCAGACTCATCGGAGCTGATAAACAGCAGGTCATCAATGTAGCGACAAAAGAACATGGTATCTCTGCGTCGGGGACTATCGCATCCAAAGATGCGGGACCTCTCCCACCAGCCCATGTATAGGTTGGCTAGGGAGGGTGAAAATTTGGCTCCCATAGAGGCCCCGCATCTTTGGAGGTAGTAGTCCCCATCAAACATGAAATAATTGTGAGTGAGCAGGTATTCCAGAGATAAAAGAATGAACTCTTGTAATGCCAGTGAAAAATTGCCTGACTCCTTTAAAAAATGGTTAACAGCCTGTAGGCCTAAATGGTGCGGAATGCAAGAGTACAAGCTAGCTACATCACAGCTAATCCACCTAAATTGTTTGTTCCATACAAAGCCATCAAGCTTCTGAAGGAGCTGTTTGGTGTCACGTAGAAAGCCGGGAAGCCCGATGACTAGGGGTTGTAGCTGTCCGTCAATCCATTCACCCAGTCTCTCATTTAGGGACCCAATACCTGCTACTATGGGTCTCCCCATTAGGGGATTCAAGCCTTTGTGTATTTTTGGCAGGTGATGAAAAACCGGAATGACAGGGTGACTGGGGATGAAGAGATTTCTGTCAGATTCAGAGAAAATGCCCGCTTGCACCCCTCTATCGAGAATGACAGAGAGTGCTTTGGTGAATGGAATGGTTGGATCGGCTCTAAGGAGCTGGTATGTATTGGGGTCTGACAATTGGCGGATAGCCTCTTCTCTATATGTGGAGGAATCTAGGACGACTACAGAACCCTCTTTATCAGCATTACGAATAGTAATAGTCACATCAGTCCTCAAAGAATTAAGAGCCTGTTTCTCAGTCTGAGATAAATTATTGGAGGATTGTTTGCTGCGACAGGTACGGGCCAGGTGTGTGAGATCCCTCTCCACTAGTGATTGAAAGGAGTCTAAATCCTTGCCCCTGGAGCCTAGTGGATAGAAATTAGATCTCATCTTAAAAGAGACAGTGTTATAATCATCCACCGGGTCAGCGGGACTGGGATGAGACTCAGTAAACAAATCTGTGAGGTCTTTCAGAGCACAAACCTCTGTAAAGAGAGAGGGAGATGGGATCGACTCACCTGACCCGGAGCTGTCAGCAAGACTATCCTCTGAAGCAGATGGTGAAGAAAAAAAATGTTTTTTAAGGGTTAATCCACGTGAGAATTTGTTCACATCAAGGATCGTCTGAAAAAGATCAAAATGTCTCGATGGACAAAAGTTCAATCCTTTGGAAAGAAGTCCAATTTCAGCAGCATTCAGGAGTCTTTTTGAGATATTGACAACGTTAGATGTTATTTCTGGGTGGCTCCCCACAAAGCATATGGGATGCTTTTTGTCTTTGTGTCTCTTACCACCCCGTCGGGTTTTCTTGAAGGTGGGTTTTTCTTCCTGGGTTCTTTGTTGGACCCGCGGGGGTATCCCCCGGATCGTGTGGTATCGTTAGTGGAAGACCGTGCTTGTATGATGCCCCGATCGGGTGAGGACTCGGAGCCTGATGTCGCTAGGGTGTCATAAGCGACCTCGCTGTCAATATCTGAGAAGCTGACTTTTACTTTCAGCAGACATTATTATCATTCTATATATAAAATTAAAAATTCACTATTTCATTGGGCCAGCTTTGGACTTCGTTTACATTACATTCTCATATTGAGAACCTTTTTACCTTTCTCTTTTGCCTTGACCCAAATGTTTTAGAATACATATACCAGCATCCCTACACAGAAGTTTTTCACATTTGCTGACACCTTTGATCACATTATGTTTTGGTCTCTCACTTCAGTGACGCCCATTATTAATTATTTCCATTTCACTTTCATTCACCTTTTTCACACTTTTCATATTTGGCTACGATGTGTCTACATGCTTTGACACAATTTGCCACTCTTTTCTTTTATGTATGAATATATTTTTTATGATTGGATGTATTTATGGGTGCATTTTTCCAGATTGTTGTCATTTAATTTCGGGTAACCCTTTACATCCACATTCTCAATTATGTTTATATGCACGTCACCATAATGGATGAATCCATCTCCAATACACACATAGATCTATTCTTTCTGCCATTTACCAAGTTGTTAGATAGATCTAGTGCTTTATTTCATTACATATGTTTTCATTCATATCGACACACACATTCACATTTATTTTCACTTTTATTCATATTTATTTGTTCCATCACCATTATACATTTCATTTGCATAGTTTATCTTATGCTCTTTTTACAGCCTATTGTGGTTTGAATTGCATCGTCTTTAAGCTTTTATTTTATTTCATTCATCATTGCCTCATGTTTTACCATTTTGTGTCACTGTAGTACTATGTATGTACCACATATACAGTACTTTATATGTGCATTATGTTTATAATGTGCTATTATTTATACATTTTGATTATTGGTTTCACATTTGTGTGTATTTGTTTGTTTTTTCTTGCTTTGGTGTGCACAGGTGTAATGTGACTATCTCATTGGCATCAGGGGTTGTCCTAATATCATAGGCTCCTCCCGGGCAATTAATTGAGATTGGTCACATGTTCACCCTATGTTCTATATATACCTAACAGTTTTAATGCTTCATTAGCCATGAATAAGCACTGATCCAGTGCGAAACGCGTCGGCTGTTCCTTGTTTCTACTGCTGTGACCCTATTTTTGTACATGCTGTCTATTGAATAAAAGACCACCCATCAGGTTTTGGAGTGCGGCTATCCATTTTTCTATGTCTTCATATTAATGTGTGGAGTGAATTTATTTTTCTCGCCTAGAGGGGTCGTATCACCGCAGCAGGTAATTCATTGTCATATTGCTATTGTATACTGCGTGTCTGTTATTGTGACTCCAACCCAGGAGCGGTCACAATATCCCACTACTAGACTTCTGATGTGTCAAGGGCGGGTTCGAGCTGATTAAACAGGGGTGAGCTAAGCTAAAGAGAGTAGATCCCAAAATCAACCAGCGGCTCCTTCGGGGGTAGCGCTACATCTACTATTCAGGGAAGCATAAAGGGTGGAGATGAGACCAAGTGATCATGGGGAGGGCTGGAATATGTGTTTAAAGGATGTTTTTCAAAAAGGGGTAGGTAGAGGTGTGACAGAGGGATGATATCCAATGTTGGAGTTAGAGGTAGTGAAAAAACTCCAATTGAGGAGACTCATGAGTCAAAAAGTGCTGAACTTGTGAAAACCATGGGCAGTCCACCAGGAAAACGCACAAGGTTGGTCCATGCCCTGGGGAGATAAAGGATTGAAACGGATGGGCAGGAGAGGCAAGAAGGGAGACATGAGATTGCCCGAGTATCTGAGTCCCACATTTTCAGGCTATGCTGAATAAGAGGGCTAAGGATGGGCAGGCATAGTTTATCAGGAAGCCAAAAGGGGTGCACAGTTAGGGGCTCCAGAAGCACCCATAGGGTAATTTCTATTGCAGTATAGAGTAGGGACAGCTGACAAATCGGAGCCGCTAAATAGTATTTGGTGACATTCGGAACACCCACTCTGCCTTGGAGTTAATGCGTAAAAAGGGTAGCTCTAGACTCTAGGGGTCAGATTCTCGTACTTTTGCGTTGTTTGTGCGTAGCGTAGCGTAACCCACTTACGCTACGCCTCCGCACTTTTTACGGGCAAGTGCTGTATTCTCAAAGCACTTGCTCCGTAATGTGCGGCGGCGTAGTGTAAATTGGATGGCGAAATGTCGCGTAATTCGAATAGGGAAGGAGGGGGGCGTGCTGTATTTAAATTAAAAGCGCCCCAGCGCCGAACGAACTGTGCATGCGCCGGCCGGAAACGTAGCCCACTGCGCATGCTCCATAATACGCCGCAAATACAGCCCTATTCGCGACGAGTTACATAAACGACGTAAACGACGGAAAAACACGACGCTGTCCCGATGTCCATACTTAACATGCCTTATGCCGGACCTACGCAAGGTTAACCCTCATATAGCAGGGGTAACCTTACGCGTACGCAAACTACGTAAACTACGTCGACGGCGCGCAACTTCGTTCGGGAATCGGCGTATCATGCTCATTTGCATATTCGACGCTGAAATCGACGGGAACGCCACCTAGCGGCCAGCGGAGAATTTCATCTAAGATCATTAGATCCAAATCTATGCGTAACTGATTCTAAGAATCAGTCGCATAGATACACAGGGCAAGAAACAGAGATACGACGGTGTATCTGGAGATACACCGTTGTATCTCTTTTGAGAATCTGGCCCATGGATTCTTATTAGCCCAGATGAAGTAAAGGATCCTATTCAGTACTAGACGTAGATAACAGAAAAGAAACCCGTACAGGCAAAGTGCAGAAGAAGTACAACATTTTTGGCTAAATTTGGATTTTTATAGAGTTAATATAGCCTATCCAGGTTGAATAAGGACATTCCCAGAATCAGAGAGCACAGAGAGCTGGGAAGAGGAAAATTAATAAGCAGCAAAAAGAGAGTTATAGTTGGGTGTCAACCTATTACCCAGATATTCGATAGAGAAGCATCTCCATTGAAAGGGGAAGTGGAATTGTAGACACACAACTAAATCAGGGGAAAGAGTAATAAGAGCTATCATCTTTATTAAATGAATACGAAGGCCAGAAATGGCTGAGAAACATGAGAGGATTTTCTGTAGGTTAGGGTGGGCGATAAGGGGGTTAGTTAGGGTCACAAGCGCATCATCCACAAAGAGGCTTAACTTTTAAACATGGTCCACATGGGACACCAGTTATATTTTGGTCCTAAGTAAGTGCGGGCACAAAGGGTTCGAGAGCTAAGATGAAATGGGCAGAGGAGAGGGAGTAGCCCTGCCTAGTGCCCTTATGAATCAAAAAGGGGACAGAGAAGTAACCAGCATATTTAACGATGGCTGACGGGACTGAATACAGAGCCATAAACCAAGTCAGAAAGACTTCTCCAAAACCCCAGCAGCTCAATACAAAATTCAAATATTCCCACGACAGGGAGTCAAGCTCCTTACTGATATCTAGGGAAAGAAGAAAGTCAGGGTTTTTACGATGGTTGAGGAGATAAATTAGATGGACTACTTTCGGAAAGTTGTCACAAGCCTGCCTACCCAGGACAAAACCCATTTGGTCCCTATGGACCAAGAGGTTTAGGTACTTATTGATGTGAGTGCCCAGGATTTTAGCCAGGTTTTTTAGATCCTCATTGAGAGATTGGCCAAAATACCTGTGGCTCTGAGGCATCATCCATCGTTTTGGGAAGCATTGCTATATGAGCTCTGAGGGTGTCTGGGGAGGCATTCCTGTTTGAGTGCATTGAAGCAATTGGTCAGGTAGGGTGCCAGAAGGGATGACATTTACTTATATTACAAACCAGAAAATCCATAAGGGCCTGGAGCAGTGGAAGGCTTCAAAGACTTTTTCACCTGGATCGACTCGAACATCGTATGTTCGACAGTTTGTCGAAATACAAACGTTACGGCCCGTTCGTGCCAAATTTGATTGGCGTGTCACGGCCCATAATTCACTGCAGTGCATTGCTGGATGATGATTAGCCAAGCATGCATTATGACCTGCATGCTTGGCCAATCACAGCTTGCAAAAAACGGAGAGCCACAATTGGCCAAAGCCATGGCGGCTTTGGCCAATTATGGCTCAGGGGGTTTAGTACACACCCCACACTATAAAAGGGCGCCTGCAGGTCGGCCTTGTGTAGTGTGTTGCGGTGGTTAAGAGAGAGAAGACAGAGAGAGAGTGTCATTTATTGCAGGTAGATAGAGCAGGCAGGCAGACAGGCTAGTCAGTTAGAGAGTTACAGTGTGTAGAGCATATATATGCATCCCAGGTGTTGTATATATATTTATACACTGTATAGTTTAGCTAGATCCGCTCTCCCTAATTTACTGACAGGCAGGTAGGTGATTGTGCTAGCTGCAGTATTCTCATGTGGTGTACTGTACTCATGTGGTGTACCTAATGTAAAGCTGGTGTTTCTCATATTTACTCCTAGAAGCAGAGATCTTCTCATATTAATACTACAGACAGGGTATATTGCTGCAAGTACTTTCATGTGGTGTACTGTATGTGTCCTCTGCAGTGTGCACCTAAAGCTATGTGGTGTGTGTACTGTCCGTGTCCCTGTGCACATTGTGCACCTAACGTAAAGCTGGTGTTTCTCATATTTACTCCTAGAAGCAGAGATCTTCTCATATTAATACTACAGGCAGGGTATATTGCTGCAAGTACTTCCATGTGGTGTACTGTCTGTGTCCTCTGCAGTGGGCACCTAAAGCTAAGTGGGGTGTGTACTGTCTGTGTCCTCTGCAGAGTGAACTAAAGCTATGTGGTGTGTGTACTGTTTGTGTCCTCTGCACATTGTGCACCTAACATAAAGCTGGTGTTTCCAATATTTACTCCTAGAGGCAGGGCTCTGCTCATATTAATACTACAGGCAAGGGATATTGCTGCAAGTACTTTCATGTGGTGTACTGTCTGTCTCCTCTTCAGGCCATTAGTATGTCTGGAAGGACAACAAGGAGAGGCAGAGAGTCACCAGCCGATAAAGGAGGGCAAGCAGGCTCTGCGTCTAGAGGCAACAGTGCTGGTCTTGGACATGGTGCATCCTCATCAGCACGTGGCCGTGGGAAACGCTCGTCCTTTTTTTCGGCAGCTGGCCGTGTTGAGCCGCAACATGCCGAAGACTTGGTAGAGTGGATGACCAAGCCATCCTCATTCTCCTCATCCTCTCTCACCCATGCTCAGGGTAGTTTGTCTGGCAAAGCAGCTGCCAACGCAGCCTCTTCCCTCTGCTCAATGGCATCAGTCACTCTTTCCCTAGCCCCACCATGTCCATCCTGAGAAGTCCCCCGAACTGTTTGACCACAGTGTTGGGTACATGCTGCAGGAGGATGCACAGCGTTTTGAAGGCTCTGATGATGGTACACAGCTAGAGGAAGGCAGTAACATGACCCCAGAGAGAATGGGTACCCAAAAAGGACAGCAATTTGGCAGTCAAATTCCCCCAGCTGCAGCATACTGCCAGGTTTTCTACAGTGATGAGGAGAGAGGGGATGATGAGGTCACTGACTATACATGGGTGCCTAATAGGAGAGAGGAGGAGGAGGCACATCTCCAACGAGGCAGGATGCCCTCCAGGGGCCAGCTTGAGGGCAGCACACCGACTGCATCACAACGCAGAGCTATGCATGTGCAGGGCGCTGCTGTCTCTCAGCGTTATTCCAAAAGTTCTTTGGTGTGGGTCTTTTTAGAGACGAGTGCATCAGATCGCACCGCTGCTATTTGCAACATATGTCTCAAGCGTATCTCGCATGGCCAAAACATCACCTGCTTGGGCACCACATGCTTGACCAGACATATGTCGACCTGCCATGCAGTTCGTTGTCAAGCGTACCTCAAAGACCCACACCAAAGAACAAAGCAGACCTCTCCTTGCTCCTCATCAGCTGGAATCTCCAACCCCACTATACCCTCAGTCCTCTCTGAAGCCTGCACTGATAGGACTGAAGGTGTAGAATTAGGTGTGTCACAGCCAAGTACTTGTGGGCAACCTACTATCGGTACACCGATGGCAGATTGTACCAGGCAAATTTCCTGCTGCAGCGCCAAAAGAAGTTCTCTCCCTGCCATCCACATGCCCAGCGGTTGAATGCTAGCTTAGCTAAATTGCTAGCACTTCAACTGCTGCCTTTTCAGTTGATAGATTTTGCCCCCTTCTGTGAGTTTGTGGAATGTGCGGTACCTCAGTGGCAAGTTCCCAAACGCCACTTTTTCTGAGAGAAGGCGATTCCGGCTCTCTACCGACATGGAAGGCAATGCCCATGCCTCGCTGGACAGGGCGGTCAGTGGTAAGGTTCATATTACCGCTGACTCAGCAGGCATAGACAGGGACTTTACCTATCTTTCACGGCGGATTGGTTGACACTGCTGGCAGCTGGGAGGGACGCAGGACAAGGTACAGTAGTGTTGGAGGTTGTTCTGCCACCACGCCTCCAAAATGCTACTACTGGTTGTGACACACCTCTCTCCTCCACCCCCTCCTCTTTTTCTTCCTCTGTGGCCTCTTCCTGTGCTGATGTGTCCTCGGAACCAGCGGTGCTCCGTAGGTGTTCAAGGGGCTACGCAGGTACGCAGACAAAGAGATGCCATGCTTGGGGGACAGGAGCCACACTGAGCCAGAGGCTCTGTCAGCTCTGCAGGGGCAGGCTCAGAGGTGGTTGACGTCACACTAGCTTAAGCCAGAAATGGTGGTTTGCGACAATGGAACCAACCTCCTCTCCGCCCTGTGACAGGGACAACTGACCCATGTGCCTTGTTTTGCTTATGTCCTTAACTTGGTCGTGCAGTGGTTCTTGAGCAGGTACCCGAGCTATCAATGAGTATCTGTGCCAATATGGCAGCAGGATAGGGTCAGGGGAGCTAGTTTTTTTTCCCACACATGCACTGTCCTGTCACCATTTGAGGAAGCCACGAGGATTGTCAGCAGTGACAGTGCATGCATCAGTGACACTGTCCCTCTTATTCACCTGTTGGAGCACACGCTGCGTGGAATAATGGGCAGGGCCCTTGAGGCAGAACAGAGGGAGGAAGAGGAGGACTGTCTTAACTCTCAAGGCCCCCTTTATCCAGACAGTGTTCCTGCTTGTCCGCCTATCACACTGGAAGAAGGAGGAGGAGAAAGAGGAGGATTGTGTCAGCATGGAGGTGGGGCCTAGCACTCAGCATCAGCAGCAGTCTTCAAGGGTTCAATTACAGTCCCAAGAAACCCATGGACTTGTACGTGGCTGGGACGAGGTGGCTGCAGATCATATTGTCCTCAGTGACTCAGAGGACTCGGCACCGTACACCTCAGCAAAACTACGTTGTATGGCCTCCCTGATCCTGCAAAGCCTGCGGAAGGATCCTCGTATTCGTGCTATCAAGGAGAGGGATCATTACAGGCTGGCAACCCTCCTTGATCCACGTTACAAGAGTAAGGTTGCGGACCTTATCTTGCCGGCACAGAGGGAGGGAGCAGAAGATGAAACATCTTCGGGAAGCCTTGCAGAAAGGTCTGTGCAACACATTCCCAGAGACTGGGAGGTTACAAAATCCTGGTCCTGGACAATGTGTTGCTGAGGCTTGAGGTTGCAAGCACCAGTGGCCTAGTACTCCCTGGTCGTACATCCAGCACTGCAGTAACACTTGGTGACTTAGTGTCTTGCTGCCACCAAGAAGACAAAGACAGGCCCACCGTGCCCATAGTGTCTTTCCTGCATAATCTGCCATTCACTGGCCAACCTGGAATTCAGGTGGAAATAATTGATTTTACGGCACTAGATTTTTATTCACTGTTTTTCACGGAAGATCTCTACAGATCTATTGTGGACCAAAGTCATTTGTATGCTATTCAATACGTTGCCATAATCCCCAGTCCTTCCTTGCCAAAGAATGGAAATCAATTACAGTTTCCGAAATTAAGACCTTTCTGGGCCTATCCCTCGACATGGGCATAGTTAAATTGAGTGAGCTGTGGTTATATTGGTCCATTGACCCAGTTTACCATTTGCCCGTGTTCTCTGCCTCCAAGCCCAGGGCATGATACAAGCAGATCTTGCGGTTCATTAACTTCAACAACAATGAACTTTGTCGTCCTCGTGGAGACCCTGAATTCGATTGGCTCTACAAAATTTGGCCCCTCGTAAACCACTTCAACAAACGTTTTGCAGCCTTGTATACTCCCTATCAAGTTGTCTGCGTTGACGAGTCCCTCATTACATTTTCTGGCCGCTTGTCTTTCAAACAGTACCTTCCCAGCAAGCGTGCCATCTATGGGGTCAAGATGTATAAGCTCTGTGATAGGGCTACAGGCTATACATGTAGTTTTATGGTTTACGAGGGAAAAGTTAGTCACGGAGAGCAGGAGAACTGCCCAGATATCATAGGGAGTGCTGGCAAGATAGTGTGAAACTTGGTGTCTTATTCGGAAAAGGGTACCACTTGTATATGGACAATTGTTGCCACTTTTTAGTCACTTGTTTGATCATCAAATTGGCGCATGTGGCACCATGCAACCTAATCGCCGGGGCTTTCCCCAGAGGCTTGTAGATTCCTGTCTTAGGCTGGGGGAGAGAGCCTGCTCAAGGTGTAATAATTTGCTCGCTGTGAAGTGGAGAGATAATAAGAATGTTTTCGTTCTCTACTTCCTTCACGCAGACACGACAGTCCAAATTGTATGGCAACTTGTGTTGTGGAGAAACCCCTCTGTGTCCACGATTATAACAAAAATATGGGAGGGGTGGACCTCAACGACCAGTTGTTGGCGCCGTACCTAGTTGCCCATAAGGCCAGATGCCGGTACAAAAAAGTGTCTGTGTCAGAGAACCAACTGTGAACTGGCAGACCTGTCTTGCACGGCCCAACAAGCACAATGCACATGCGCGCGCAGACGCGTGCATCGCACACACGCTCACAGACGTGCGCAAGTGCTCGCAGATGCGCGCACACGAGCAACAACACTGTGAACTCATTCTTTACTGCGCATGCGTGTGCGCCAGTACGCACGCAATGCAGGCGGGACTCCTGGCATCAGTGCCCTATTTAAAGCTTGCTGCAGCAGTGACCAACTGATGCATGATCTTCAGCCCTGGATGTTTTCCTGTACCTTGTGTTCTTGTTCCTTGAGTTCCCGTTGATGACCCGGCTTGCCTGACCAGACTTCTCCGTGCATGATCCCTGGCTTGTTTCTCGGCTTATCCTTTGTCCTGTTCCTGTCTGCTGGTTCCTGTGTATGACCTTGGCATGCCTTCTGACCTGTTCCAGTCTCTTCCTGCTTCCTGTGTATGACTACCGGCTTGGCTCCTGACTCCGCCCCTGGGTTTCCTGCCACTCTACCTTATCTGGTACTTCTGTGGTACCCCTGCTGGACTACGTATCCTGGTACACATTTGATCCCCAACATCGCTCCAGCAAGTCACAGCCGGCAACTTCTGCACCCCTGGGCATAGCATCCCCTGTCTCACCTCCAGGGGGCGTTCTGCACTTGAGTCGCAAGGGAAGCCCTCTCAGCACTTCAGCCGTTGGTAAGGTACGTGACAGTATGTATATTTATTTATTTTAATTGGCTTTGCTCAACGGACTGGATATTTCCTTAAATTCCAGGAAGATATCGTCCGAGCCCTCCTGTATCCAGGCGGTGCTGCACCTCACCATCCCCAACCAAATGCAATAAGCCGGCTGCATGAGAGACATTTTCTGTATGTCCACCCTGGTACCCCTACCCAATGAGCCCCCCAAAGAAAATGTAGTGTCTGTATAAAGGGTGGATATAGGCGTGACACCCGTTATTATTGTCCACGCTGTCCTGACAATCCTGGTCTTTGCATTGGTGAATGTTTTGAATGCTACCACACACTAGTGCAGTTTTAGCATAGGGTACAGCATTTCACAGACTAGGACACACTTACACAGAGTCTCCCAAGATGCCATTGCATTTTGAGAGACCCGAACCTGGACACGAACTGTTACAGTTACAAAAAAAGTGTAAAAAAAAAAAAGTAAAAAGAAAAAGAAAACATTAAAAAAAAATTGTTGTCATTTATTGTTCTCTCTCCTATTGTCCTGCTCTTTTTTGCTGTATTCTATACTGCAATGTTTTATTGTCATTATGTTTTATCATGTTTGATTTTCAGGTATGTAATTTTTTTTTATACTTTACTGTTTACTGTGTTTTATTGTTAACCATTTTTTTGTTTTTAGGTATGCCATTCAGCTGCAGCGTGGATTCATTTATCTTGACAGCAACAGCTGTATGACTCACAGCGCCCTTTTGTAGACAGGGAGAGGAGGGGTCACTCTCCCCGAAAACAGATACAAGATCCCAACTGCTCCCCTAGGAGACGACTCCAAGAAGACAGAACAAGAACACGTTCAGAACAAAGAGAGGAAACAGAGCAGGAATGTTGTAAATTTAAGTGGTATAGCATTAACCACAGAAAAACTTTCAGTACTCGATAAGGGACTGAAGCATGCACCAGTTAGGAATCTCAATTTATTTGATACCTACATTGGGATACAAAAATATATAAGAAAAATTAATATTAAAAAATACATTTTAAGCAACCCGTTTCCAAAACGGAGTATATCTATACCACCTCCTATGGTGGCAGCACATAGCACTTTACGAGAACTACTCGTGTATGTATGTGACTTCTGCTTTCTTCTCAGCATGAGGGTCTCACTCATCTGTACCGGTACATTTGAAATAAATGACCTTGCTTCTAGAAGTTTGACTGATCACAGGGGAAGTATTATCATAACATTTTGGTCTTTCGAGCCAGAAACCAATGCGTAAAGCCCGGGTCCAATGGTTCTGATCAATCAGAAATCGGTGAGTATTGGATCTCAAAACTCACTGAGAAAATAAGTCCCCCCACTTAACATTAGTGGTCAAATATAGGCCGATTGCTACCGGGACCCGGGTCCAACTATCTGGTTGCGAACTTGCCATGATCCAGTCCTTCTAGTGTGTTTCGGAGGTAAGATACTTTAAATTACTTAATTTTTTTTTCTAAGTCTATTTTTTTTCTTTTTTTTCTTTTCTGCTTGATTCTGGTTATGAGCTATAGATGAGTTGTAATAACAGACATTGGGATTGATTGTATAAGATCTTAATAGTCCGATGATGTCACAGGCATTTTGGGCGTTGCCTGAGGTAAAATGGAAGTCGCCTGCTGTCTAGCACAGATAAAAAAAAAGATTTGAAGGGTATACTGAATGTCGAAGGTTGAGGACCCGACAATTTAAGCACTTAAAGTAGCTGAGTGATCTAAACAGATTGCTAGGCCTACTTTCTTCTTGGTGATCACTATACTATACTAGGTGGTGTAGTACCATCTCCTTCTCTCTTTTTCTAATGGTTAACCTTACTGCACAAATTTTTTGAACAACAGTACTGCAGAGATGGGTTTTAACATTTTTTTTATTCTCCCTATAGTGTGGGGTGTTTTGATATTCTTGATTTTCCTGTATTCTTATTGTTATCGTGACCCAAGGGTTGCTACCCCAGTGTTTTACACATTAAAAGAAAGCCTGATTAATGCTAACGATGGTTAACTTGCCTGTCAAGGCAGTTATATGTTTTGTGTGTCTGCAATTTTGTGGTTAAACACTGGACTCAATCCCCCCAACCCCCCTTCAGACATTTGTATTGTTAAGGATAGGGATGAGCCGAACACCCCTGGGTTTGGTTCGCACCAGAACGTTCGAACAGACCGCGGGTTCGCGCGAACATTTTGAACCCCATTGAAGTCTATGGGACCCGAACGTTCGAATTCAAAAACGGTAATTTTAAAGACCAAAATTCAATCAAATGTTGGAAAACGTCGTTCAGAACCAGGGTCTTGCCCCAGGGAACATGTATCAATGGAAGTTTTTTTTTTTTAAACGGACGTTTTTTGCGGAGCAGCCATTTTAATGATGCTTAAAGTGAAAAAAAAAATCCTTTAAATATCACACCTGCTGGGTGTCTATAGTAGTGGCACGTGTTTAGAAATGTCCCTGCACAACATGAAAGGACCAAAAAAAAAAGTAATTAATGCTACTTGCGCAAGTTCTGTGTGGCAACATTATGTCGAATATTTTAGCGGTGGTGGGGGGCCATTATTGTTGTGTGAAAGATTTTTTTTAGAAAAAAGGGCACCCCTCAAACATACTGTAATTGGAGCGCAACAAGGAGCCACGTGCAAAGTATTGCATCAAAAATTGTTATTAGGCGCCCCTGTTAAACAGGGGCAGAAAAATTGTGCATTGGGCACAACACAACACTTGCAACCCCTCCCAATAACTCCAATTGGAGCGCAACAAGGAGCCACGTGCAAATTATTGCATCAAAAATTGCTATTAGGCGACCCTGTTAAACAGGGGCGGAAAAATTGTGCCTTGGGCACAACACAACACTTGCAACCCCTCCCAATAACTCCAATTGGAGCGCAACAAGGAGCCACGTGCAAATTATTGCATCAAAAATTGTTATTAGGCGCCCCTGTTAAACAGGGGCTGAAAAATTGTGCCTTGGGCACAACACAACACTTGCAACCCCTCCCAATAACTCCAATTGGAGCGCAAAAAGGAGCCACGTACAAATTATTGCATCAAAAATTGTTATTAGGCGCCCCTGTTAAACAGGGGCTGAAAAATTGTGCCTTGGGCACAACACAACATTTGCAACCCCTCCCAATAACTCCAATTGGAGCGCAACAAGGAGCCACGTGCAAATTATTGCATCAAAAATTGTTATTAGGCGCCCCTGTTAAACAGGGGCTGAAAAATTGTGCCTTGGGCACAACACAACACTTGCAACCCCTCCCAATAACTCCAATTGGAGCGCAAAAAGAAGCCACGTACAAATTATTGCATCAAAAATTGTTATTAGGCGCCCCTGTTAAACAGGGGCTGAAAAATTGGGCCTTGGGCACAACACAACACTGCAACCCCTCCCAATAACTCCAATTGGAGCGCAACAAGGAGCCACGTGCAAAGTATTGCAACAAAAATTGTTATTAAGCGCCCCTGTTAAACAGGGGCTGAAAAATTGTGCCTTGGGCACAACACAACACTTGCAACCCCTCCCAATAACTCCAATTGGAGCGCAACAAGGAGCCACGTGCAAATTATTGCATCAAAAATTGTTATTAAGCGCCCCTGTTAAACAGGGGCTGGAAAATTGTGCCTTGGGCACAACACAACACTTGCAACCCCTCTCAATAACTGCAATTGGAGCGCAACAAGGAGCCACGTGCAAAGTATTGCAACAAAAATTGTTATTAGGCGCCCCTGTTAAACAGGGGCTGAAAAATTGTGCCTTAGGCACTGGTGGCGGAGCCCAGAAACACAACATTTCTTACTAGCTATCAGCAAGAAAAGTGAGGAGGAGAAGGATATTCCATCAGCAGCATAAGAGGACAGTCACTCAGCATCAGCAGTCTAAAAGGGATCCGACATTTCAACAAAAAATATATTATTCATTAATATCAGCATCAGGTGCTTGGTAGCTGGTGTTGATCCAAGCCTGATTAATTTTGATGAAGGTCAGTCGATCAACAGAGCTGGTGGAGAGGCGCACCCTGTGATCAGTGACAAAGCCTCCAGCAGCACTGAATGTCCGTTCTGAAAGAACACTGGATGCAGGGCAAGCCAGTAGCTCAATTGCGTACTGGGCAAGCTCTGGCCAGTGATCCATCCTCAAGACCCAGTAAGCCAGAGGATTTTCGGTGGGGAAGGTGTCCAAGTCGGATCTTGCCCCTAGGTATTCCCAGACCATGTAAACCAGACGCTGGCGATGGTTGCTGGAATCGGTCAGACCTTGGGGCTGTGGACTAAAAAACTGCCTGAACGCATCGGTCAAACGACCACCTTCTCCACCGCCCCTTCTGTGACTCACCGAAGCCTCAGCAAGACGTTGTCCAGAGCCAGGTTTTGGTAATCCCCCCGGTTCTGGGAACGCATTGCACAGACCCTTCTGCAAGGCCTCCCGCAGAAGTTTCATCTTCTGCTCCCTCTGCGATGGCAACATAAGGTCCGCAACCTTACTCTTGTAACGTGGATCAAGGAGAGTCGCCAGCCAGTAATGATCCCTCTCCTTAATAGCACGTACACGAGGATCCTTACGCAGGCTTTGCAGAATCAGGGAGTCCATGCAGCGTAGGTTTGCTGAGGCATTCGGGCCACAGTCCTCTGGGTCACTGAGGACGACAGGATCCACAGGCACCTCGTCCCAGCCACGAAAAACTCCACGTGCTCCTTGGGACTGAAAATGATCCCTTGAAGACTGCTGCTGCTGAGTGCTAGGCTCCACCTCCATGCTGCTGATACAATCCTCCTCCTCCTCCTCCTCATCCTCTTCCTGTGTCCTAGGTGGGCAAGCAGGACCACTGTCTGGGTAAAGGGGGCCTTGAGAGGTAAGGAAGTCCTCCTCTTCCTCCCTCTGTTCTGCCTCAAGGGCCCTGTCCATTATTCCACGTAGCGTGTGCTCCAACATGTGAATAAGAGGGACAGTCTCACTGATGCATGCACTGTCACTGCTCACCATCCTCGTGGCCTCCTCAAATGGTGACAGGACAGTGCATGCATCCCTGATCAAGGCCCACTGGCGTGGGGAAAAAAAACTAGCTGCCCTGACCCAGTTCTGCTGCCATATTGGCACAGGTACTCATTGATGGCCCGCTGCTGCGTGTGCAGCCGCTGTAGCATGGCCAACGTTGAGTTCCATCTGGTCGGCATGTCACAAATTAGGCGGTTCTTGGGCAGGTTGTATTCCCTTTGGAGGTCAGTCAGCCGAGCAGTGGCATTATATGACCTCCGGAAATGCACACAGACTTTCCTGGCCTGCTTCAGGACATCCTGCAAGCCCGGGTACCTGCCCAAGAACCGCTGCACCACCAAATTGAGGACATGCGCAAAACAGGGCATGTGGGTGAGTTTTCCCTGTCGCAGGGCAGAGAGGAGGTTGGTGCCATTATCGCTGACCACCATTCTAGGCTTCAGCTGGCGTGGCGTCAACCACCTCTCAGCCTGACCCTGCAGAGCTGACAAAACCTCTTCCCCAGTGTGGCTCCTGTCTCCCAAGCACACCAGCTCTAGCACCGCATGGCATCTCTTGGCCTGCATTCCTGCGTATCCCCTCGTGCGCCTACGGAGCACGGCTGGTTCGGAGAAAACATCCCCACAGGAAGAGGCCACAGAGGAAGAAGAAGAGGAGGGGGTGGAGGAAAGAGGTGTGTCACAAGCAGTAGTAGCGTGGTGGCGGAACAACCTCCAAAACTACTGGACCTTGCCCTGCGTCCTTCCCAGCTGCCAGCAGAGTCACCTAATGCACCGTAAAAGACAGGTAACGTCCCTGTCCATGCCTGCTGGACCATGAGTCAGCTGTAATATGCACCTTACCACTGACCACCCTGTCCAGCGAGGCATGGACATTGCCTTCCACATGCTGGTAGAGAGCCGGAATAGCCTTCCGTGAGAAAAAGTGGTGTTTTGGTACTTGCCACTGAGGTACTGCACATTGCACAAACTCACAGAAGGGGGCAGAATCTACCAACTGAAAAGGAAGCAGTTGAAGTGCTAGCAATTTCGCTAAGCTAGCATTCAACTGCTGGGCATGTGGATGGCTGGAATTGTACTTCTTTCGGCGCTGCAGCAGCTGGGGCAGGGAAATTTGCCTGGTACTATCAGTAGATTGACCGCTACTACTAGCTTGTGACACACCTATTTCTACACCTTCACTGCAGGCTTCAGAAAGGACTGGGAGTCTACTGGGGTTGGAGGTCCCAGAAAGGCAAGGGGGGGTACGCTTTTGTCTTTGGTGTGGGTCTTTCTGGTGTGCTTGCCAACGAGCTGCATGGCAGGTCGACATATGTCTGGACAAGCATGTGGTACCCAGGCGGTTGATGTTTTGGCCACGCGACATACGCTTGCGACATAAGTTGCAAATAGCAAAGGTACGATCTTGTGGACATGTTTCAAAAAAGGCCCACACCAAAGAACCTTTGCTGTACCGGTCAGACACAGCAGCGCCATGCACAAGCGCCGTAGATGTGCGCTGTAATGCAGTGGGTGTGACCATAAGCTGACCCCTGGAGGGCATCCTGCCTCTTTGGAGATGTGCCTGTGCCTCGTCGTCCTCCTCCTCTTCCTCCTCCTCTATTTATCAGGCACCCAGGTAGAGTCAGTGACCTCATCATCCCCTCCCTCCTCATCACTGTCAACAACCTGGCAGTATGCTCCAGCTGGGGGAACATCATCACTGACAAATTGCTGTCCCTCTCGGCCACCCCCTCTCCCTGGGCTCACATCAATGCCTTCCTCTATCAGTGTTCCGTCATCGGAGTCTACAAAACGCTGCGCATCTTCCTGCAGCATGTACCCCACACTGTGTTGAAACAGTTCGGGGACTCCTCAGGAGGACATGGTGGTACTAGGGAAGTATTGTGTGAAGCCATTGTGCAGAGGGAAAAGGATGCCTTGGCAGCTGCTTTGCCAGATAAACTTTGATCTGTCTGTGTGAGAGAGGATGAGGAGGATGAGGACGGCTTGGTCATCCACTCTACTAATTCCTCTGCATGTTGAAGTTCAACACGGCCAGCTCCTGAAAAGAAGGACGAGCGGCCACGGCCACGGCCATGGGCTGAAGAGGATGCACCACATCCACTACAGCGTTACCTCTACATGCAGAGCCTGCTTGCCCTCGTGACTCTCTGCCTCTCTTTGTTCTCCTTCCAGACATATTGAAGTGCTCAGGTGGTATGTAACAGCACAAGCGGAGTGACACCAAATGCGCTCAGGTGATATATAACATCACACGTACAGTGGCACTATCTGTGCTCAGGTGGTATATATCAGCACACGTACAGTGGCATTATCTGTGCTCAGGTGGTATATAGCAGCACACGTACAGTGGCACTATCTGTGCTCAGGTGGTATATACCAGCACACGTACAGTGGCACTATCTGTGCTCAGGTGGTATATAGCAGCACACGTACAGTGGCACTATCTGTGCTCAGGTGTTATAGGAGCACACGTACAGTGGCACTATCTGTGCTCAGGTGGTATATAGCAGCACACGTACAGTGGCACTATCTGTGCTCAGGTGGTATATAGCAGCACACGTACAGTGGCACTATCTGTGCTCAGGTGTTATATAGGAGCACACGTACAGTGGCACTATCTGTGCTCAGGTGGTATATAGCAGCACACGTACAGTGGCACTATCTGTGCTCAGGTGTTATATAGGAGCACACGTACAGTGGCACTATCTGTGCTCAGGTGGTATATAGGAGCACACGTACAGTGGCACTATCTGTGCTCAGGTGGTATATATGAGCACACGTACAGTGGCACTATCTGTGCTCAAGTGGTATATAGCAGCACACGTACAGTGGCACTATCTGTGCTCAGGTGGTATATAGGACCACACGTACAGTGGCACTATCTGTGCTCAGGTGGTATATAGCAGCACACGTACAGTGGCACTATCTGTGCTCAGGTGGTATATAGGAGCACACATACAGTGGCACTATCTGTGCTCAGGTGGTATATAGCAGCACACGTACAGTGGCACTATCTGTGCTCAGGTGGTATATACCAGCACACGTACAGTGGCACTAACTGTGCTCAGGTGGTATATAGGAGCACACGTACAGTGGCACTATCTGTGCTCAGGTGGTATATACCAGCACACGTACAGTGGCACTAACTGTGCTCAGGTGGTATATAGGAGCACACGTACAGTGGCACTATCTGTGCTCAGGTGGTATATACCAGCACACGTACAGTGGCACTAACTGTGCTCAGGTGGTATATACCAGCACACGTACAGTGGCACTAACTGTGCTCAGGTGGTATATAGGAGCACACGTACAGTGGCACTATCTGTGCTCAGGTGGTATATAGGAGCACACGTACAGTGGCACTATCTGTGCTCAGGTGGTATATACCAGCACACGTACAGTGGCACTAACTGTGCTCAGGTGGTATATAGGAGCACACGTACAGTGGCACTATCTGTGCTCAGGTGGTATATACCAGCACACGTACAGTGGCACTAACTGTGCTCAGGTGGTAAATAGGAGCACACGTACAGTGGCACTATCTGTGCTCAGGTGGTATATACCAGCACACGTACAGTGGCACTATCTGTGCTCAGGTGGTATATAGGAGCACACGTACAGTGGCACTATCTGTGCTCAGGTGGAATATACCAGCACACGTACAGTGGCACTAACTGCGCTCAGGTGGTATATACCAGCACACGTACGGTGACCTGAAATGCGCTCAGGTGGTATGTCACAGCACACGTACGGTGACCCCAAATGCGCTCAGGTGGTATGTCACAGCACACTTACAGTGACCCCAAATGCGCTCAGGTGGTATGTCACAGCACACGTACGGTGACCCCAAATGCGCTCAGGTGGTATGTCACAGCACACGTACGGTGACCCCAAATGCGCTCAGGTGGTATGTCACAGCACACTTACGAATGATGATGAAGAAAAGAGGGAAGGACGGCCGCACTCCAAGGATTTTCAAACGAAAAAAGTTGTCTTTATTGTAAATCCAAAAACATGTACAGTCACAGCAATCACAGAAAACAGGACAGCCGACGCGTTTCGCACTCGATCAGTGCTTAGTCATGGCTATGGTATGGTGCTAACACAAAAACATTTATACTAAACCCCAAAATACCAAATGAAACATGTGACTCCCTTCAGCCTATAGCAACTTAAAGTTAATTAGTTGTGATAGACATCCTGAATGGGTGTAATCAGAGTGTGCAGGCTGAAAGTCAACACTAACATGAAAAAGGTAACCCTTAAAGAACCTCTGTATGTGTGGATGTGAGGATTGCAGGAAAATGGGAAGGGATATATATATATATATATATATATATATATATATATATATATATATATATATATATATATATATATATATAAAGGTGAATGGGAGAGTGGATGTAAAAAATAGTGAAAAATAAAATAGACTGGTTTTGAGTGTCTATATATTTATATATATATATAGCCGAAATAGTGTTTAGGATGCTGAAGCAGTCATATGGCCCGCAAACCAAAAAAAATAAAAAAATTATATAAATTTTTTTATTATATATATAAAAAAAAATATATAAAATAAACTAAAATAAACACAAAAAAAAATTAAACACAAAAACAAGAAAAAAAAAATTCAAATAAAATTAAACACAAAAAAAATAAAAAATAAATAAAAATAATGATAAACACAAAAAAAAAAAAATATAATAAACACAAAAACAAGAAAAAAATAAATAAATTAAACACAAAAACAGAAAAAAAAAATTAAACACAGAAACAAGAGACAAAAAAAAAATATTAAATAAATAAATGTAAACACAAAAACAAGAGAAAAAAAAAATAAAGAAAAAAATGTAATGTATACGTGAAAACACGTGTCCATGAACAGGTGTTCATTAATACAAATGTGTCTCATTCATATATTCATGTGATCGTGAAATGGATGAAGATCAAGTGAATGAGTAAACAACACGAAGAAGAAAAAAAAAAAAAAGGCCTTATTGGGGTATGGTAAAAGGATGCAGAGATATATTGATGTCCTAAATGTAGAAGTATCTTTTAAAAAAAATGAAAAATGAAAAAGGTGATAGATTTACTACGGGGCACCTTTATATATAACGGCCAGGACCCAAATGTGTGCGAGTGGATGGCATGAGCAATATTAATGAACCATAGAAGAGCAATCGATCATGTCATCTAAGTGTATCGCTTTTCAAAGGTCCGGCTGGACTGCAACTGTTATTCTGGATGTACCAGAGACTACTTGGGTGCAATCGGCATGTTTTAATGGATCTACATGTAAAAATGAACGTAATTTTAAAACGCATATAGATTTAAGACCCAGAAAAAAAGGGGGGGGGGGAGGAAAATCCTCTTTAAAATCACACTCAATGAGTGTGTGTGGTTAATGCATATGGGTATAAACATAGCAAGGTAACAAGAAGGGGGGAAAAAAGGGGAATGTAAAAATAATGTTATGGTAATATGTTATAATGTGTATATATATAAAAAATTAAATATAAAAACAGATGAGAAAATATTTTTAGTATTTACTCTTATGTCATAGTCAGTGCATAACATCGGGCAGTCTCACTGAAGAGAAAAGACCGCACCGACTCCATACAAAAGTGACATCACACGGGCTAATTGGAAAACGGGAAGGGAGACGAGGGAAAAGGAATGGGGAAGAGGGGAGGGAAAGGGGGAGGGGAATTGTAGTTAGGCGAACACGGACTGAAAGGGAGAATGCCGATAATTAGTATAAAAGGGAAACCTGTAATCTAAACAGGAGAGTGGAATATTATATACGTCGGCATATCTAAAAAGGTCCCGTGTATAAACATATTCGCCTAACATAGCCCGAATGGAGCCACGAGCGCAGAACCCTGATATCATATAGGGATAAATCACAACTGGTGCTGTGTGTATAATTTCAACATGTAATGAAGAAAAAGGGGAAGGTGAAGAAAACAGATGGAAAATAATGAGAGAGGGCACAGAGGACAATGTAAAGGAATGTGTGCATATGTATGTGCGTTTGGAGCATATGTAATGTGCAAGACAAATCGCACAATAATTTCTAATATTTCGTTAAGAGGTAGAAGTGGTCTGAAAAATGCATGTATTATAATGGTACAGTACAATACAATATAGTACAATGTGGTGTAATGCCTGAGTGGTATAGTATGGGCATAACATGCATAAAGATTCATTGATTGATCACCTTAAAATAAACGAATAAACAAATAGATGAACTATAAGTACAACATTAGAAGTAGTGCATGACATATATGGGAAAAATATAATAGTGGTTTCACTCATAGAAATGGGAAACATCCCATTCAAAGTTGAGTCCCCTAGGCAGTCTAGAATTAAGGTGAAAAATCCAAAATACTTCCCGTTTGCACAGGAGTCTGAATGTATCACCGCCTCTAGCTGAACGTGTAATTCTTTCTATACCCTGTATGGATAAACTGGAAATGTTTTTATGGTGTATAACATTCCAGTGCCTAGCTACGTTGGTCCCATGGTCCTTTTTGATGTCATATAAATGATCGCTGAGTCTGTCCCTTAATCTTCTCGTGGTCCTACCGACATACTGGACATTACAGGTACTGCAAGTGATGACATATACAAGGTACTTTGTGTTACAATTAATAAATTGTTTAATATTGAAGTCCCTTCCGTTGGAGCATGAATGCACCACTTGTCCAGTCCCAATAATGGGGCAATACCTGCAGCCATTCTTGCCACATCTATAGGTACCCTTGCAGTGTAACCAAGTTAGGGAGCTGTGTCTGGTTTGAAATAGACTGGGTGACAGGACCCCCCCCCCATGTGGGAGCTCTGCGGCTCACTGTTCTAATGCCTCTAGATAGAATGGATTGGTACGTATCGTCATTGAGTAGAACTGGTAGGTATTTGGTGATGATGTGTCTGATCTTATAGAATTCCACACTAAATGCGGTGGAGAAAATGGGGACAGACTCGTTGGAAAGGAGCCGGGTGTTCCTGACCCTGGAGCTTTTATCAGTTAGCAATGAAGCTCTGGGGATACGGTCCACTTTGAGGATGGCGTTATTGATCACTTTAGCTGGGTAACCCCTAGCTCTGAATCTAGAAGCCATCTCCTTGACTTCTCTAGAGAAATCTGTGGATGAGGTACAAAGACGTTTGAGGCGGAGGAACTGTCCAAAGGGGATGCTTTTAATGGTGTGTGGGGGGTGGGATGAGTCGGCTCGCAGTAAAGCATTGCCCGCTGTGCTTTTCCTGAATAAGCCTGTAGATACTAGACCGTTGTTACCTGTGAGCTTAACATCTAAAAAGTCTATGGTCACAGGTTGTAAAATACCGGTGAACCGCAGATTTAAAGTGTTGTCATTCAAGAAATATAGCCAGAGGTCGAGGTCTGCAGATGCATCAGAGGTGATGACAAGCAGATCGTCGATGTAGCGACAATATAAGATGGTATCGGCTCGGCGGGGGCTATCGCATCCAAAGATGCGGGACCTTTCCCACCATCCCATGTACAGATTGGCCAGGGATGGTGAGAACTTAGCTCCCATGGAGGCCCCGCATCTCTGGAGGTAATAGACCCCGTCGAACATGAAGAAGTTATGGGTAAGCAAGTACTCAAGAGCCAGGACAATGAACTCCTGTAAAACTAGTGAGTACTTGCCAGACTCTTTTAAAAAATGAGAAACTGCTTGCAGACCTAGATGGTGAGGAATGCTTGAATAAAGACTGGCTACATCAAAGCTCATCCATCTAAAGTGTGTCTCCCAGGAAAACCCATTGAGCTTGGATAGTAGGTGTTTGGTGTCTCTCAGGTATCCTGGGAGTTCGCATACAAGGGGTTGTAATAAACTGTCTACCCATTCCCCAAGTCGCTCGTTAAGCGAGCCTATGCCGGCCACAATGGGTCTACCCGTGAGGGGATTCATGCCCTTGTGGATTTTGGGTAGGTGGTGAAAAACTGGCATTATGGGGTGGGACGGAACAAAAAGCTTACTATCTGAATCTGAAAAGATCCCGGCGCATACACCTCTGTCTAATAGTGAAACAATAGCATGTGTGTATGCTGCCGTGGGGTCAGATTTTAAACGTTGGTATGTAAATTGATCAGATAGTTGACGAATAGGCTCATCCCTGTATGTGGATGAGTCAAGTACAATTACCGCCCCCCCTTTGTCCGCATTTCTGATTGTGATGTCAAAGTCTGATTTCAACGATGTTAAAGCTTGTTGTTCCAAGCAAGACAAATTGGGCGGGTGGTTAACCTTGTGACAGCTGCGGGCCAGGTGGGTCAACTCTCCTTCAACAAGTCTCTGGAACATGTCTAGTTCACTACCCCTAGATCCAAGTGGGTAAAACTGGGATCTAAGTTTAAATGTTATGGCCATAGGCTCATCCACAGGATCAACAGGGCAGGGATCCGATTCAAGCAATAAATCTGTAAGGTCCAAAACACCGCAAACATCTTTAAATAACAGCGGAGAAGTGACTGACTCACCTGACCCAGAGCTGTCCTCAGGTGTATCACCAGGGTTGATTGAAGGGGTGAAGAAATGTTTCTTGAGAGTGAGTGTCCTTGCAAATCTGTTAACGTCTAAAATAGTTCCAAAGAGGTTGAAATGGTTGGTTGGACAAAAGTTGAGTCCCTTGGATAAAAGTCTCAGTTCCTCAGTGGTGAGAATTCTTTTGGAAACATTGATGACATTAGAAGTTACTTCCTCGTTGCCCCCCTTAAAGCATATGGGGTGTGTTTGCTTTTGGTTTCTCCTGCCCCCCCGTCTGGTCTTTTTATGATAGGTTTTCTTTTCTTTGTTCCTTTGGGTCCGCGGGGGTATCCACCAAATCGTGGACCCTCATCTGGGGATAATGCAGGTGTACTGATGTTCCGGTCTGGAGATGACTCTGACCCCGACGTGGCATAAGTGTCATAGGCTGTTTCATTCTCTGGGTCAGAGAAGCTCACCTTTTTTGTTCTGTTTTTCCGGGACCGTTTGGGTTGATAGGGGAGCTGTGTCCAAACATACACATTATTGGTGTCATAATCTGTGCGATCTCTCAGTTGTTTCCCCTTTTTGGTGTCAATGACATGTTTCTCTAATTTATCCAATTTGCTGTTTAGTTTAGCGTCCAGATCTGCAAAGTCAGGATGTGTCTGTAGCATCGTTAGTTCCTTTTGGATGGCAGACATCTCCGTTTGTATTTTGTTGACTTGTTCTAAATTGGATTTGATGAGGATACCCATCAATCCAAATGAACAACTGTTGACCGTGTCTGTCCATTCCTGTTTCAAAACCTTGTTGCATAGTTCTGTTGTAGGGAATTTCTTAATGCGTAAACCCCGAGGTATTTGGGAAGTAGTGATGTAGTTGGACAGAAAGTGAGTATCCCAGTAAAGTTTTATCTCCTTCACCATGTGTTGTTCAAGCTGTCTAAACATGGCTAGGAGTGATACTTCACTATCCTGACTTGGTGCCGAGATGGTGTAGGTGCCCAATCTGAACGGATTTTCCGTGGATGGTTTTAGGGTTCTGCTGAAACCTGGATCTGTGGTTGTGGCTGTAGACGAGGACATGTTGTTATCCATAAGAAGACTGGTAATCCAAACTAATCAATAGGAAATTCCAAACAGGTACTCCCGAGCTGGTGATAATGAGATGCAAAATCCAAAAAAGACAAAAGAAAATAAATCACCGCTCCAGGTGAGACCTGTAGACGATCAAGGATAATTAGATTACCAAGGTGCTGGCGATGCAAATAGCAATGATGATGAAGAAAAGAGGGAAGGACGGCCGCACTCCAAGGATTTTCAAATGAAAAAAGTTGTCTTTATTGTAAATCCAAAAACATGTACAGTCACAGCAATCACAGAAAACAGGACAGCCGACGCGTTTCGCACTCGATCAGTGCTTAGTCATGGCTATGGTATGGTGCTAACACAAAAACATTTATACTAAACCCCAAAATACCAAATGAAACATGTGACTCCCTTCAGCCTATAGCAACTTAAAGTTAATTAGTTGTGATAGACATCCTGAATGGGTGTAATCAGAGGGCCAGATTCTCAGAGGCGTTACGACGGAGTATCTCAGATACCCCGTCGTATCGCCTTTTTTTTTTAGTCGTATCTATGCGTGTGATGCTGTGCATCACTTTTGCATAGATACGCTTCTACATCCGACAAGTGTAATCCAATTACACTTTCGGATCGTAGGTGTAATGACAACTCCGGCCACTAGGTGGCCTTTACGTTGTTTTTTCATTTGCATATGCAAATGAAGTAGTACGCCGATTCTCGATCGCTTTTACGCTGCCCCGTCGTCGCGTACGTCGTTTTCGTTCGCGTAAGGTTACCCCAGCTTCTATGTGGAGTAACCTTACGAGGTCCCGTCGGATGCCGTCGTGTCCCGTCGGATGCCATGTTAAGTATGGCCTCGGGACCGCGACGTCGATTCTCAATGGGGCTGGCGTACGCTGCGATTACGTCGTTTACATTGAGAAAATGTGACGTCCTTTGGAGCATGCGCACTGGGCTTTTTCCCCGGCCGGCGCATGCGCAGTTCGTTCGACGCGGGGGCGCGCTTAATTTAAATACAAGCCGCCCCATTTGAATTGCGCGGGTTTACGCTGCGCGATTTACGCGACGTAAGCGAAACCTACGGAGCAAGTGCTTAGAGAATAAAGCACTTGCTCCAGTACGCAGCGGCGGCGTAGTGTAACTGGCTTACGCTACGCCGCCGAAAATATTGGAGAATCTGGCCCAGAGTGTGCAGGCTGAAAGTCAACACTAACATGAAAAAGGTAACCCTTAAAGAACCTCTGTATGTGTGGATGTGAGGATTGCATGAAAATGGGAAGGGAGATATATATATATATATATATATATATATATATATATATATATAAAGGTGAATGGGAGAGTGGATGTAAAAAATAGTGAAAAATAAAATAGACTGGTTTTGAGTGTCTATATATTTATATATATATAGCCGAAATAGTGTTTAGGATGCTGAAGCAGTCATATGGCCCGCAAACCAAAAAAAATTAAAAATTATATAATTTTTTTTATTATATATAAAAAAAATATATATATAAAATAAACTAAAATAAACACAAAAAAAAAAAAAATTCAACACAAAAACAAGAAAAAAAAAATTCAAATAAAATTAAACACAAAATAAATAAAAAAATAAATAAAAATAATGATAAACACAAAAAAAAAAAAAATATATAATAAACACAAAAACAAGAAAAAAATAAATAAATTAAACACAAAAACAGAAAAAAAAAAAAAAACAGCACACTTACGGTGACCCCAAATGCACTATACCACACTATACCAGCTTTTTGCTGCTCTAATATTAGACAGCCCATGTTAAGTATGGCCGTCGTTCCAGCGTCGAATTTCTACGTTTTCCGACGTCTTTTATTATTTTTTACGTAAGTCGTCCGGGAATAGAAATGTTCGTAAACGACGCTACTCAAACAACGAATGACGTAACGACGTGATTTCGCGCAATGCACGGCGGGAAATTTCTGAGCGGAGCATGCGCAGTTCGATCACCGCGGGGACACGCTTAATTTAAATGCTTCACGCCCCCTAATCGCGTATTTCGATTACGCGGCGAGAAATAGACTACGCCGCCGTAGCGTACGGGCAAAAATCTACCAGGATTCAGTGTAGAGCCTGGTAAAATACGGCAGCATAGAGTATTTCGATTACGCAGCGCAATATTAAGTGTATGTGAATCTGGCCCTGTGTCTCTATCTATCTATCTCTCTCTCTCTCTCTGTCTGTCTGACTTCTCTCTCTGAAAGCAAGCCGGAACACACTACACGAGGTCGCCCGGGATGCAGCCTTTTATAGTGTGGGGCGTGTGCTAAAGCCCTGAGCCCTAATTAGCCAAAGCACCCAGGCTTTGGCCAATTAGGTCTCTTCGTTTTTTGGGCGCTGTGATTGGCCAAGCATGCGGGGTCATGGTGCATGCTTGGCCAATCATCAGCGCGCAACGCCGCAGTGAATTATGGGCCGTTGCGCGCCATTCGAAATTTGGCGCGAACGACCCGATTTGTTTGTTTTCGACAAACAATCGAACGGCCGATGTTCGATGCGAACATGTGTTTGCATCGAACGCGAAGCTCATCCCTATTAAGGAATTGTCCAGCCATCTAAGCTAAGTGCACTTCCTCATTTGTGTGTGCACGCGTGAATTCTGATCAGGTCACTCTATTTTTTTATTTTTGTTAGTTTGTGTTTGTTTTAAACTTGTTTTTACTTTAAAAAAAAGGGGGGTGAAGGTATAGAGTATGTGTCTATATATATATATATATATATCTATATATATATATCTATCTATCTATATATATATATATATATATATATATATATATATATATATATATATATATATATATATATCTATATCTATATAGATATAGATATATATCTATATAGATATAGATATATATCTATATAGATATAGATATATATATCTATATGTGTATATATATATATATATATATATATATATATATAGATATATATGTGCATAGGTTTCCTGTTTGGGGAATTTAGACTTTGTTGTTTTATATAGATTTTGGTGGGGTTTGAGAGTAGAATTACCAGTCTTGTATTCTAAACTCAACACTGAAGCAAAAGAACAGAGCACCATGGGGAATCATTTCTGCAAAGGAATGTATTGTGTGTGCTGCTGTTGAGTTCCATTAGAAGGAGATAAGAAATGTATGCATAGCAAAGACCCTAAATTTGTGAAATATTGTGCTAAATGGGAAAGAAAATTGGGATTTAACAATAAATTAACTATTAAAGGTTGTCAGGATGTGGATGAGCTTAAATTGTTAGGAGCCAAAAGATCAGAGAAGGTGTGGGTTAGCAATGGTGGCATGCTGGCTTGAACATGCTAGAAGAAGATCAAAAGAAAAATGCCAAGCCCAACTGCCCCTAGTGGACAAAGAGGATGATTTCATTTGTAGCACCCAGAGACCACCTTCTTATAATGGTCCTCCCCCTCAGGTGCAAACCACTGCCCAGAGTACCACCCTCCCTGTGACATCCACCCCTGTCCGAGGAACCGCCTCTGAACAAGACCATAACCCTACTTCCCCAATCTCTCCAGATAGCAGCATAATATCAGAGATGAACACATCAATCCTTGAAACTTTAATTGACGCCATAACCTATGCACTAGGTGCCCCAGCAGGAGCCAATAGATCAAGTAAACCTCCTATTAGGTATGGTGTAGATGATGGTAAAGAATACCCCTTGATAGAAGTCCCAAACCCCAGGGGAGGACAGGCGGACGGGGTGGAGGTAGAGAGAGCCCTGAGGAGAGTACTGGGATCAGATTGGGCATCTGTAAAGGGGGATTGGGACCCTTGCGGCCTAGCAGACGGACAGGGGCGAAGGGATCCATTAAGTTCAGATAGCCCAGACTTAGGAAACAGGTTGACTGCCTTACTGAATAGATGCCAGATTAGATGGGTGAAATGGACTGATTGGCAGAAAATAAATATGACAGTACAGGAAGACAAGGAGAGTGTCAGTGACTACCTAAATAAACTACGAGAGGTTTTTAACCACTTAGTTACCGCCCTATAGACGAAATACGTCTATAAGGCGGTTCCTGTACTCTAACAGGACGTCCATGCACGTCCTCCGTTAGAGTCAGGTGTGCGTGCCGATCACTGGCGCAATCACGTGTGTCAGATCCGCGCGCACACGCGGGCGCGCACACGTGGTCACGGCGCTCAGCGGGTCCACGGGACCCGCAGCGTCAATGATCTCGGTAAGGAGTCAATGGCAGCGGCTCCTTACCACGTGATCGCGCCGTCCAATGACGGCGCAATCACAAATGTAAACATTGTGGGGCACCTCTCTCCTCTCCTCACAACATTGCAGCGTGAGAGAAGATGAGAGAGATTAGTGCCCAGCAGTGCCCCAGCAGTGCCCCCCCAGTGCCACCAGTGCCCCCCCAGTGCCACCAGTGCCCCACCTGTGCCCCACCAGTGCCCCACCTGTGCCCCACCAGTGCCACAACACTGCCACATCAGTGCCACCTGTGCCCATCAGTGCCACCTGTGCCCATCAGTGCCAATCAGTGCCACCTGTGCCCACAAGTGCCGCCTGTGCCCACAAGTGCCGCCTGTGCCCATGAGTGCCGCCTGTGCCCATCGGTGCCGCCTGTGCCCATCAGTGCCAATCAGTGCCGCCTGTGCCCACAAGTGCCACATGTGCCCACGAGTGCCGCATGTGCCCACGAGTGCCGCCTGTGCCCATCAGTGCCACCTGTGCCCATCAGTGCCACCTGTGCCCATCAGTGCCAACTGTGCCCATCAGTGCCAATCAGTGCTCACCTGCACCCCACCAGTGCCATATTCGCCCACCAGTGCCATATGTGCCCACCAGTGCCATCTGTGCCCACCAGTGCCATCTGTGCCCACCAGTTCCACCTGCACCACTGTAGTGCCACCTGTTGTCTTTTTAGGGTCTCAAGAAATGAGAGAAGCTGTCAGTACATCAGATGTGATCAAATTGATAAATTTTCAGAAATTGGTACCATAGCTTGTAGACCCCATAACTTTCACCCAGACTAAATAATATCCATTTTTTTTTACCAAAAATATGTAGCAGTATACATTTTAGGCCAAATTTATGAGGAAAAATTACTTTTTTACAAAATGTTATGATAGAAATGAAGAAAAATTCATATTTTTACAAAATTTTCGTTCTTTTTTCATTAATAGCGAAAAAAATAAAAACCGCAGAGGTGATCAAATACCACCAAAAGAAAGCTCTATTTGTGGGAAAAAAAGGACAAACATTTCATTTGGCTACAGTGTTGTATGACTGAGTTATTGTCATTCAAAATGTGAGAGCACCGAAAGCTGAAAATTGGTCTGGTTATTAAGGGGGTTTAAGTGCCCAGTGGTCAAGTGGTTAAAGTGTTCTCTGGGCTCCCCGAAGCTGAGGATGTGAATAGTGCATATCAGCAACGGCTAAAAATAGCTTTTGTAAATGGATTAAAGCAGGATCATAAAGATAACATTGTTAAAAACATGGGGCCAGACTCAGAGAGCCATTACGTCAGCGTTACAGGAGATGCGCGGCGTAAGTCTAAATCTGCGCATGCATATCGATGCGCCGCATACCCAAAACGATATACGCATGAAATCTAAATTTTTTTCGACCGGCGTAATTTCGATAGACCGGCGCATCCGTGCACGCAAAACTGCGCTAGACACACCATTGATTTGCTATTCAAATTTGCAAATGAGGGAGTTACGGCGATCCACAAAAGTAAGTTGGTGCAGCGCAGACTACGCGCTGTGCGCAACAGCTGCACGTCCTGTCTAAAATTAGTCCATATAAAAGGTGGTATAAAATTTGACAATCCGTCTACATGTCAGCTAAGGCAACACTGTTAGTGAGAAGCTGAGCAGTCACACTTGCTGGACAACAAACTGTATGCCAACATGCCAGGGGCATCCTTGCTCATAGCTATACTACTGACTTTAGAGGAGCAAAGAAGGAGGAGGGCACGGAGGAGGGCACGGGAGAGGATATACCGCACACGCATAGACATCTTTGGCATGAGTGATTCTGAGGTGTATCGCATCTTCAGATTCACCCCTGCTGCCATCATGGAATTAACCACAACCCTGCAGGAGGACATCACCAGCCCAACACACCGCTCACATGCAGCGCAGCCACTGGTTAAGGTCCTGGCAACACTCCATTTCCTTGCCAGTGGCTCTTTTCAAAGAACAAGTGAAGTGGCTGGGATGTCACAATCCTCCATGAGCAGATGTGTGCACCAGGTTATCCCTGCAATCCTCAGACGCATGGCCAACCAAATCATCAAACCAACCACTGAGGACCTGCGGCTGAAGGCAATGCCAGATTTCTACAGAATTGCCAGATTCCCACGCACCGTGGGGGCCCATGATTGCACACATGTGGCACTCCAGCCCCCCCCATGAGACAGAGCACATATACCGCAATCGGAAGCATTGGCATTCCATCAACGTACAGGTGATAGTCGATGCCCAAGGCCTCATATGACACGTCCGTGCCAAACACCCCGGATCCAGCCATGACAGCTACATATACAGTCAGAGCCCCATCCCAATGGAATTCGAACAGAAAGTGTATGGGGACACCTGTCTGGTTGGTGAGTGACATGGGTGGCAGGCATGACTGTCCCCCCCCATGATGCACACATCACAAGGGGCACATGCATGACTAACATCCTCCTGTCTTTTCCCTTCCAGGTGACTCTGCATATGCACTGGGACCCCATCTCATGACTCCTATCCGGAACCCCCAAACCCCAGGAGAGGAAAGATACAATGAAGCCCACACCCAAACCCGTGCAGTGGTGGAGCGCACCTTTGGCCTCCTGAAGTCACGTTTCCGATGCCTGGATAAGTCTGGGGGGACCCTCTTGTATTCCCCAAACTTTGTGTGCCAGATCATCGGTGCATGTTGCATGCTGCACAACTTCGCAGTGAGAAAGGGCCTGCAGATTGACATACATGATGACCTGACCCCTGAACCAGACAATCCCCCCCTAACCGAGGCTACCCCGTCTTCTGAGGGAAGAGCAGCCAGGAGACAGCTCACATTAGGCATCTTTGCACGTTAAACACACACATTAATCATGGCACAATGAGAATGCATGCATGCACACCACTGTGGTCCCTAGCACAGACACATCACATCCTCATCAAATTGGATTAGCACAAGCCCACCATGCTGGACTTGTGAGCAGCAACGCCACGCCACGGCTCCAATTATGTCACTGTACATTCATACACCATTCACACGGACCTGAGGATCACTTCTCCCTGGTCCTGGGGAACCCTTCTCCACCACAAATGAGGGTGACACCCCTTTTCCGGCAGGAATGTCACCCCCACATTCCAAAATCATTCACAACCCAAAAAAAAAAAAAAGTTGTCCAGCAAAAAAAAAAAATTTCCAGCAAAAAAAAAAAAAGTCCAGCACAAAAAAAAAAAAAAGCCCCTGGTCTCTGCCCACCTGGCGGCCTGCCCTCCAAGGCCACGGTGATTCTGTTCAGGCCAGCATTTAGTGTTGCCGTATTGGCCTGTATAGCCTGGGTGAGGGCCCTCACATCCTGCCCAATGTCTGCTGTAGTAGTCTGCAGTTCGTTTAGGCAGTTGTAAGAGCCTGGGAGTTGCAGTCCAAGGTCCCCAAGCGTATCCTTTATGGAGGACAGGCTCTCCTCCATCCGTCCCAAAGTCTGGCTGACCTGTCCCAGATGGTGGGTCTGAAGGGCCTGGTCCCTTCTGAGATTGGCGGGCAGAACCTCGGCCACCCCCTGGTCTTCTGGGATGACTTCCTGCCTCCAGATGATGCTTGTGGCTGGGGAGAAGGGGAGCCCCTTGGGAGGGGAGCCCTGTTGGGGGAGGAGTGGGAGGGGCTACCCCTTATGGAGGGCTGGCTGCTGCCAGCCAGAGGGGAAGACTCCTCCAAAAATAATAAGCCACTGCCTGACATGACCTCCTCCTCCAACTCAAACTCCTCCTCCTCAAACTCCTCCAAAGACTCCGGCCTTGTCTGGGGGTCCTCATCAGGCTGGTGTGCCGGGGATGGTGCGGTCAGGCCAGATGGCCCAGCACCCTCCTGCACATCTGTGGATGATACAAAACATTCACAGGTTGGAGGATCCACACACTTGCCACATATTCCCTTCCCCACCCCCCCCCACACATGCTACACACCAGGAAAAAAAAACCTTACCTGTCATCACGGCCTCCTCAATGGAGTCATAGCCAGGCAGGCCCTCCACTTGCTGCCTAGTTAAGGTCTGGGCCACCACACGCTCCTCCGCTGTCAGCCTAACAGGGCATGGTGGGCTCCCTCCAGTGCCCCTGGCATGTGCTGCCATCTGCCCCAGCTTCTTACGGACCAGACGCCGGAGATCATTGATCTTCTTGACGATCCCCTCGCGTGTGTCCGGGTCCCCCCCCACACAGAATTTACCTGGTCGGTAGTGTTCTGCAATATCTCCTTCTTCCTGGCTGGGGGGGGGTGTTGGCACTCTCCGGGCCGTGCAGGAAACGCCCATATTGGGTAAGGGCCTGGGCAATAATTTGTTTCTCCCCCAAAGTAAAATTGGTCTTGCGCTTCCTTTCAGTCATATTCATACAACAACTCTCTCCCAAACAATCAACAAAAATCACTCACAAAAACAAGCAGGAAAAATCAAGCAACAAAACAAACAAACAAAATCTATCAACAAAAAAGTCGCACAACCAGTCACCAAAAAACACTATCAAATATATTATACAAAACACTAGCTCAAACAGTCAACAAATATCACAAAGACAAGTCACAAAGCAACAAACGCGAACAAACAACAGAACAAAAGCACCTTGCTGTATAGGAAGGGATACAAAGGGATGTACTTTTGCAAAGGAAGGGCGTTTGTGTCTGTCTATTTAAGCTCTCTGCGTAGCTCACTAAGTTGCCCGGGTCCACTTACAATTTCACTGATTGTGCCATTCCCGAGTTGTGAGCATGCGCACAGAGGTGCTGACCATGGTGCATGGGGTCACGGCTCATTTCAATGTAACACGCCCAGGTCCTTCCCAATTTGAATTACTCCGCCTTACGCCTCGGGAATTACGTTGCACCGGCGCAAATTTCTGTGCAAATACTACGAGGATACGGTGATTGCGCCTCTACATTCCGCCGGTCTAACGTAAAGGAGGTGCGCTACGCCGGTCAATATATGCGCCAATGTACGTGAATCTGACCCACGGTTACTTACCGAACTGCATTTGTTTTAGATATTTTACAACACGCTAAACATTCAGATAGGTATTTAAAAACGATGGGAACATTTTTTAAGAGTAAAGGTTTTTGTGCAAATTATTTAAGGAGATGAGGATGTAGAGGAGTACACCACCGAGGCAGAAACAGAGGAGTCTCATAGAAGGAAGCAGAGGAGGGTATAAAAAGGAAAAACTAAAGCGCTAGCCAACAGTGAATAGACCCAATATGAGAAATAATTTAAACTAATTACATGCAGCTCAAATCTAGTATGTGCTAACAACAAAAATAGGATATAAAAGTGTAATGATGAGCGCAAACTTAAACTAAACTAAATAATCAATCCCAAACAAACAAGTGAGCATCACTATAAAAATAGTGATTGAATTAATGATCCAAAATATGTGCAATACAGTGCAGCAGCAAATGTCCCAAATTAGTGATTAAATTAATAATCCAAATATGTGCAATACAATGCAGCAGCAAATGTCCCAAATTAGTGAAATCCAGTGGGGAGACAAACGTAAATCAATCAGTGATAAGGCTTCTATCCATGTAACAACGAACTCATCCAGATGAGACTTCACAGATGAACGTGCTCACAGAGCGCTTACCTTCCACAAGGAAGAAAGGGGCATCAAACACATGCAATGATGATCCTGTAGGCAGCCGTCTCCAATGCAATCCTTAAGCCAGTCTCAGCCACATTCAACGTCCAGTCGAAAATGTAACGGATGTTCCAAAGAGAAAATGAAGCTCACATAGTGAAGTACGTAAACTTAAAAATGGTTTAATAAGGTAAACACACTTACAGAAAGAGAAACGAATAAAAACACCAAAACAATGGCACTTCCGGTCGGATGGTCAGCTTCCGATCGTCCGACCGTCCGACCGTAAGTGCCATTGTTTTGGTGTTTTTATTCGTTTCTATTTCTGTAAGTGTGTTTACCTTATTAAACCATTTTTAAGTTTCCGTACTTCACTATGTGAGCTTCATTTTCTTTTTGGAACATCCGTTACATTTTCGACCGGACGTCGAATGTGGGTGAGACTGGCTTAAGGATTGCATTGGAGACGGCTGCCTACAGGATCATCATTGCATGTGTTTGATGCCCCTTTCTTCCTTGTGGAAGGTAAGCGCTCTGTGAGCACGTTCATCTGTGAAGTCTCATCTGGATGAGTTTGTTGTTACATGGATAGAAGCCTTATCACTGATTGATTTACGTTTGTCTCCCCACTGGATTTCACTAATTTGGGACATTTGCTGCTGCATTGTATTGCACATATTTGGATTATTAATTTAATCACAAAGGCCCCATACACACGAGCGGACAGATTTGTTCAAATCTGTCCGTCCGACAGATTTGAACAAATCTGTCTGCTGGGATTTTGGTTTGCTCGCGTGTACACACGAGCAAACCAAAATCCCCGCCAGCAGACGGCGCGCTGACGTGTCGGTGACGTGGCGGTGACGTTGACGCCGCCACGTCACCGCACCAGGAAGTAAAACACTTCCGCGCATGCGCCGAATCCATTCGGCGGCGGTGCGGCGGCAGTGCGGGACGACATGTCTGCTGGTAAGTGTACTAACCAGCAGACATGTCGGGCGGACAGATTCCCACCCGATAGATTTCAAAGCATGCTTTGAAATCTGTCGGGTGGACAAATCTGTCCGCTAGCCCGTACACACGATCGGAGATGTCTGCTGAAACGGTCCATCGGACCGTTTTCAGCGGACAAATTCGATCGTGTGTACGCGGCCTAATTTGGGACATTTGCTGCTGCACTGTATTGCACATATTTTGGATCATTAATTCAATCACTATTTTTATAGTGATGCTCACTTGTTTGTTTGGGATTGATTATTTAGTTTAGTTTAAGTTTGCGCTCATCATTACACTTTTATATCCTATTTTTGTTGTTAGCACATACTAGATTTGAGCTGCATGTAATTAGTTTAAATTATTTCTCATATTGGGTCTATTCACTGTTGGCTAGCGCTTTAGTTTTTCCTTTTTATACCTTCCTCTGCTTCCTTCTATGAGACTCCTCTGTTTTCGCCTCGGTGGGGTACTCCTCTACATCCTCATCTCCTTAAATAATTTGCACAAAAACCTTTACTCTTAAAAAATGTTCCCATCGTTTTTAAATACCTATCTGAATGTTTAGCGTGTTGTAAAATATCTAAAACAAATGCAGTTCGGTAAGTAACCGTGGGCCAGATTCACGTACATTGGCGCATATATTGACCGGCGTAGCGCACCTCCTTTACGTTAGACCGGCGGAATGTAGAGGCGCAATCACCGTATCCTCGTAGTATTTGCACAGAAATTTGCGCCGGTGCAACGTAATTCCCGAGGCGTAAGGCGGAGTAATTCAAATTGGGAAGGACGTGGGCGTGTTACATTGAAATGAGCCGTGAACCCATGCACCATGGTCAGCACCTCTGTGCGCATGCTCACAACTCGGGAATGGCACAATCAGTGAAATTGGAAGTGGACCCGGGCAACTTAGTGAGCTACGCAGAGAGCTTAAATAGACAGACACAAACGCCCTCCCTTTGCAAAAGTACATCCCTTTGTATCCCTTCCTATACAGCAAGGTGCTTTTGTTCTGTTGTTTGTTCGCGTTTGTTGCTTTGTGACTTGTCTTTGTGATATTTGTTGACTGTTTGAGCTAGTGTTTTGTATAATATATTTGATAGTGTTTTTTGGTGACTGGTTGTGTGACTTTTTTGTTGATAGATTTTGTTTGTTTGTTTTGTTGCTTGATTTTTCCTGCTTGTTTTTGTGAGTGATTTTTGTTGATTGTTTGGGAGAGAGTTGTTGTATGAATATGACTGAAAGGAAGCGCAAGACCAATTTTACTTTGGGGGAGAAACAAATTATTGCCCAGGCCCTTACCCAATATGGGCGTTTCCTGCACGGCCCGGAGAGTGCCAACACCCCCCCCCCCCCCGGCCAGGAAGAAGGAGATATTGCAGAATATTACCGACCAGGTAAATTCTGTGGGGGGCGGGGAACCGGACACACGCGAGGGGATCGTCAAGAAGATCAATGATCTCCGGCGTCTGGTCCGTAAGAAGCTGGGGCAGATGGCAGCACATGCCAGGGGCACTGGAGGGAGCCCACCATGCCCTGTTAGGCTGACAGCGGAGGAGCGTGTGGTGGCCCAGACCTTAAATAGGCAGCAAGTGGAGGGCCTTTTATATCCTAGAGGAGGGTATAGCCTCTGTAATAGATACATTTTTACAACAGGGGTGATTATTCCGTGTCCTGACAGCCCCTGTAACACCCCTCTTTGATATACCTCCATCAGGTTGCCCCAGGGCTATTGTGAGTCCCCCACCATCTTTTAACAGGCAATATCCTTAAACTTGGCTCAATTTGTGCCCCCAGGGAAGCTCCTCCTCTATGTAGACGACATTCTAGTGGCATCTCCCTCAGAGGAAGTTTGTAGGACTGATACTGTACAATGGCTCTGTTGTATTTTCTCCATGATCAAGGGCATAGGGTAAATAAAACTAAAACTCTAGTTGTGGCAACAGCAGGTCAAATAATTGGGGTATAATATCTCAAAAGAAGGTCAGCACCTAGATGAAGTGAGAATTTGAATCCTCCTACAGGAGACCAAAGACCAAAAAACAAATGATGTATTTTTTGGGCATGAGGAATTTTTGTAGGGTAGGGGTTGGATCCCCAGGTATTCAATATTGACCACCCAGTTGGTCCATGCCTTACATGGTAACCCCATGGCCCCACAGGATGCTATAAAATGGAGTGAGGAAACAGATAGCCTTTACTGACCTAAAACAAGTCCTTTCTAGTTCATCAGTGCTAGCCTTACCAGACTATGACAAACCTTTCGAACAAACAGTAGACTTAAGGGAAAGTCACATGACATCAGTACTTACACAGTCACATGGCAAGTGCCAGAGGCCAACTGCTTACTATTCTACAAAACTAGACAGTGTAACTAGAGCACTTTCACCAGTGGTAGCTGCAGTCGAAGCAGTTAAGGCCTCAGCATCTATAGTGCTATATCAACCGCTGATACTCAAAGTACCTAATGCAGTATCCGTTATTCTTTTACAACAAAAGATATCACATTTGAGCCCAGCACGACACCTTTCCTGTATGACAATACTCTTGACACAACCTCACTTAATGACCAAAAGAGCTTGCAATATGCAAATGTCAAGCACACACAAAACATACAGACCCCATCTCGGAGGGAAATAAAGGGCAGATGAAGTGGCTAAAATAGCAGCACAGGAAACACATCAAATAATGACAGAACTGGAAATCATAGAGATCGATCATACAGTCTTTACTGATATGCACCAGAAGCCTACCACCCCCAATCAGCTGGATTGGTGGAGAGACACAATGGAATCCTAAAAAATAAACTGAGAAAAGCTATGGAAGAAACAGGTAAAAGTTGGAAGTACTGCCTACCATTATCTGTTACTAGCATGCATATTACACCCACACAGGAAGGTTTGAGTCCATTTGAAATGATACATGGGAGGCCATATACAATACCCCTACTGCTAAATTAAACACCAGTTGAAGAATCTGAACATACCTTAGCAGAATATACAGTGGGGATCGAAAGTTTGGGCACCCCAGGTAAAAATTTGTATTTATGTGCATAACGAAGCCAAGGAAAATGGAAAAATCTCCAAAAGGCATCAAATTACAGATTAGACATTCTTATGTCAAAAAAAGTTAGATTTTATTTCCATCATTTACACTTTCAAAATGACAGAAAACAAAAAAATGGCATCTGCAAAAGTTTGGGCACCCTGCAGAGTTAATATCTTGTACTGCCTTCTTTGGCAAATATCACAGCTTGTAAACACTTTTTGTAGCCAGCCAAGAGTCTTTCAATTCTTGTTTGAGGTATCTTTGCCCATTCTTCCTTACAAAAGTCTTCCAGTTCTTTGAGATCTCTGGGCTGTCTGTCACGCACTGCTCTTTTAAGGTCTATCCCTAGATTTTCAATTATGTTGAGGTCAGGAGATTGTGAAGGCCATTGCAAAACCTTCAGTTTACGCCTCTTGATGTAATCCCCCGTGGATTTTGAGGTGTGTTTAGGATCATTATCCATTTGTAGAAGCCAGCCTCTTTAACTTCAGCTTTTTCACAGATGGCATCAAGTTACCATCCATAATTTGCTGAAATTTTATTGAATCCATTTTTCCTTCTACTCATGAAATGTTCCCTGTGCCACTGGCTGCAATACAACCCCAAAGCATGATTGATCTACCCCCATGCTTAACAGTTGGGCAGAGGTTCTTTTCATTAAATTCTGTGCCCTTTCTTCTTCAAATGTACCTTTGCTCATTCTGGCCAAATCGGTCCACAGAACTTGTTTTTCAAAATGCATCAGGCTTGATGTTCTATATGTTCATTTGCAAAGTTCAAACGCTGATTTTTGTGGTGAGGACGTAGAAGAGGTTTTCTTCTGATGACTCTTCCATGAAGACCATATTTGTACAAGTATCTCTTTATAGTGGAATAGTGTACCACAACTCCAGTGACTGCCATATCTTTCTGGAGGGATCGTGCAGTCAAATGTTCTGTCTGATATTTTTCTTGGTCTTCCAGATCTTGCTTTAACTTCCACTGTTCCTGATGACTGACATTTTTGAATTACATTCCGAACAGAGGATATTGACATCTGAAAACGCTTTGCGATCTTCTTATAGCCTTCTCCAGCTTTGTGAGCGTCAACTATTTTCAGTTTTCTAGACAACTGCTTAGAAGAACCCATGATGCTGATTGTTGGGGCAAGGTCAGATGAGTCTGGGCATTTAAAATCTTTGAGATTGACATCACCTGGTCTTCCCAGATGATGGTTGAGAACAATCCATGACACTGTCAGGTCTCAGCTTTGCAAAGGGGGCAGTGCATGCTATAAATTCTGCAGGGTGCCCAATCTTTTGCAGACGCCATTTTTTGGTTTTCTGTAATTTTGAAAGTGTAAATGATGGAGATAAAATCTAACTTTTTTTTGACATATTATAAGAATGTCTAATCTGTAATTTAATGACTTTTGGAGATTTTTCCATCTTTCCTTGGCTTTTTTACACATATTAATATACATTTTTACCTAGGGTGACCAAACTTTTGATCCCCACTGTATGTCTAACTTGTTGAAACAGAAACAAATAAATGAGGTCTGTTCTATTCCAGAAGGTCCAATCCAAGGAGAAGAGAAAATCCATATTGGAGATTGGGTCCTGATAAAATTAATAAAAAGGAAACATTGGCACTTGCCTAAGTGGGAGGGACCATATTGAGTTCTTCTCACCACTCCCACGGCAATAAGGATTGCAGAGAGGTCTACCTGGACTCACCAGTCCCATTGCAAAAAGGTTTTACAGGCAGAGAAGGGTCAGTTGGTGGCAGAGCTCTGGTAAGTCTGGGTACAAAGGGAGGTCTTGCACAAGGTCGGGCTTATCCTAATCTGGTGAAGACTCCATTACATTACCCCCCAGGGCTCTGTAGCTGGTTAGGATGAAAGGGACAGTAAATATCTTGGGTCTGCTGGTGACCCTAGGTGAAACGTCTATACGTGGAGGCAGAAACTGGAAAGTGAAGGAACCTCTATAATGGGCACGTACGGGGAAGGCCTTGAACATAACCTTCATAGAAGGGGTAACTAGTACCATTTTCATTGATTTTTGCCAAATGGTGGACTGTGGGGACATAACTGAAGCGAGAAGGCTCCAATTGGCAGATAAATATGTTTGTTATATTCCAAGTGGAACTGACTGTTCAGTATGGAACCAGGCCCTGTGGACCACAGCACACCAAGATTGGGGGTACAACATTCCAGGCATAAATGGTTTAAAAGAAAGGCTTACCATAACAAAGGCAGACAATTCTCCCTGTACACATGGCAGAGATTGCAATCAATTGCTGATAACATTAAAAGAACCTCAAAAAAAAGATCAACGGTTATATTCTATGGGAGCATGGGTGTCGGGAACAGATCCTTTAGGTACATTTTTCCTCAAGGTATTACCATCCAATAAAACCAAACAGGAAAAGATAGACACAGAAGGGAAAGAAGAAGGCCATACTAAGATAGAAGTTCTGAGTAACACTGTAAGTGTTAAGATGTCATAGCTTAGGAGACGGGTTACCAAGAAAAAAATGAGTGGTTAGAATGGTTGAGGTACACGTTAAAACTCTAAAAAAAGGAAAACTGTTTAGTTTGTGCTGGAGCTAGACCACATTTAGCAACGATCCCTTTTCCTCTAGATTACAATACAGATATACAGATCCAGAAGGTTTAAAAGGTATGCTGTGGTTGTATAATAAGAGTTAGAAACCAGAAAAAATTCTACCTGTCACACGTTGAGTTTGTTGTTTTCCCCAGTGCAGAGACCTCAGATACCCCCAGCGGTTGCTACGTATCCAGGCAATTTTACTTGTTTTGCACTCCCAGGGAACAGTAGCGTGGTGGATCTTGGGTCACTACCTGATGGCTGCTGTGCGGAGAGGATTAGCAAGGAAAATGGTGACTGGGTGGAACATGACACTCAGAGAGCTGATGTCCGGTGGATGTGTGGGGATAAGAAACTGCAAGCTAGGATCTTGGCTAATGGCCGAGGGGATTGTGCTATGGTCCAGCTGGTTTTGCCCCTGAGAATCCTATCAGAACACCCGTGGACTAGGAGTCACCAACGGTATCGAAGGGACACCTTTCCCAAAGAGTCATTTGACTCCCAGGTCTACATAGATGAGATTGGAGTTCCTCGAGGGGTGCCGAATGAGTTTAAGGCAAGGAGTTAGGTAACGGCTGGGTTTGAATCTCTTCTCTGGTGGGAGACTATAGATGAAAATGTTGACTGGATTAACTATATATACTACAACCAACAACGATTTGTAAACTATACTAGGGACACTGTAAAAGGTCTAGCAGAACAGCTGGGCCCCACCTCTCTAATGGCATGGCAGAACCGAATGGCCTTAGATATGATCCTAGCTGAAAGAGGAGAGGTATGCAAAATGTTTGGTAGCATGTGTTGTACCTTTTTCCCAAACAATAAAAGCTCCTGAAGGGACTGTGACCAGAGCCCTGGAAGGACTAACTGCGCTATCGAATAAATTAGCAGAGAATTCAGGAATTAATGATCCATTCACAAACTAGCTTAAAGGATGGTTTGGTAAATGGACTTGACTTATCACATCAGGATCTCAATTGCTGTGGCTTTGGCCGTTCTGGTCACTTGCAGATGCTCCTGCATTCCCTGTGTTCGAGGACTTTCACAAAAAGTCATCGAAACTGCAATCTCAATAACAATGTATCAAGCCCTTCTTACCTCTGAGGAGACCTGTGTGGACATTGAAGCTCAACTTAATGACATACAGTCCGAAAGTGCATAAAACACACTGACTATCATCGAAATGTGTTGAGATAAAATAGCCACACAAGAGGAGGGAATGTTGGAAAGGTTTTTTTTTATGTCTATTGTGTGACTATTTATAGGAATGTAAAATGGTTTCCAATTTGTGGCTTCTAAAGACATGTTGCTTTAACCACTTCAGCCCCGGACCATATTGCTGTCCAAAGACCAGAGCACTTTTTGAGATTCGGCGCTGCGTCGCTTTAACTGACAATTGCGCGGTCGTGCGACGTGGCTCCCAAACAAAATTGGCGTCCTTTTTTTCCCACAAATAGAGCTTTCTTTTGGTGGTATTTGATCATCTCTGCGGTTTTTATTTTTTGCGCTATAAACAAAAACAGAGCGACTATTTTGAAAAAAATGCAATATTTTTTACTTTTTTCTATAATAAATATCCCCAAAAATATATAAAAAAAAATATTTTTTCCTCAGTTTAGGCCGATACGTATTCTTCTACATATTTTTCGTAAAAAAAATCGCAATTAGCGTTTATTGATTGGTTTGCGCAAAAGTTATAGCGTTTACAAAATAGGGGGTAGTTTTATGGCATTTTTATTATTTATTTTTTTTTTACTAGTAATGGCGGCGATCAGCGTTTTTTTTTCGGTACTGCGATATTATGGCGGACACTTCAGACACTTTTGACACATTTTTGGGACCATTGGCATTTTTTTAGCGATCAATGCTATAAAAATGCATTGGATTACTATAAAAATGCCATTGGCAGTGAAGGGGTTAACACTAGGGGGCGGGGAAGGGGTTAAGTGTGTTCCTAGTGTGTTCTAACTGTATGGGGGGGGTGGACTTACTAGGGGGAATCACTGATTTTCTGTTCATACATTGTATGAACAGAAAATCAGCGTTTCCCCCGCTGACAGGAACGAGCGCTGTGTGTTTTCACACACAGCTCCCGTTCCCCGCTCTGTAACGAGCGATCGCGTGTGCCCGGCGGCGACTCGCACGCACGGGACTCGGGGGCGAGCGGGGGGCGCGCGCGCGGGCCGCCGGCGGCGCGCACGCGCCCCCTAGTGGCCGCGAAAAGCGCGACGTAGAGCTACGGGCTCTCGCGCACCCGTGCCGACCTGCCGCCGTATAACTGCGGCGGCTGGTCGGCAAGCGGTTAACTTGTATTTTTTCTATTGTTTGTGTTACTTCCTTAAAATCAAGGTTTGCTATGAATTGTAAAAAGACACTGATTGGCAATAAAGCTATTTTGCGTCATGAGCCACCAGTGATCTTTTAGCCATTAATATTCTTCCTGTTGACTCTATAAAAAGGTCTGTATGTGACTTCTGCTTTCTTCTTAGCATGAGGGTCTCATTCATCTGTACCGGTACATTTGAAATAAATTACCTTGCTTCTAGAACACTTGAAGTTTGACTGATCACAGGGGAAGTATTATCCTAACACTCTATAATATCCCTAAGGGACAATTGATAAGAATAAAAAGAAATTGTACCAAAGTAGAGGATTTCAGTCAACAGGCACAACTAATTGGAAGAAGGTTTGAAGATAAGGGATACAATGACTCTTGGATAAGAAAACAGATACAAGAGGTACAGGATATGGACAGAAATGTGATGTTGCAAAATAAAACAAAAAATCATCACAATACCAGGATGCACCTTGTCTAATTTTAGACTATAATGTGCAACATAAGGAAGTAGCAAAATTGATACAACATCATTGCTACATTTTAGAGTCAAATATATGTTTTATTCTGTTTGACAAAGAAAAATAACAACAGTACAAATAGCGTCAAGTGTCCGCATGACAGAAGAACACAATACAAATCCCATCAGAAACCCTCAGCATGCTACATTATCAACAAAACATAGGGATAAGCTGCCTAGTGGCTGACAGGAAAGAACGCACCAACGTGCATTTCTGGGAGGCTATGGAGCCAGGCAGCATAGACAGATTGCTACATTTTAACAAATGATAAAGACCTGAAACACACTCTCCCGGATAGACCAAAAATCATCCAATATGTAGGTAGGACAAAAAGGGCCCAAAAAGTGAGAATAAAAGAACACTGTCAATGGGTTTCTGAAATATAACGTATCACGACATTTTGCACAAGTACATTAATCAAAATCCCACACATTTACAATTTTGGGGCATTGAGAAATACTGCATGGAGGGGCAGTCACAAGATCAGAACAATTAGTCAAATGGAATCGAAATGGGTACACGCTTTAAGAGCACTTACACCAACCAGAATGGCTCCAATCATCTCTATGGCCTAAGAAACCGGAAGCTACGAACATTTCATGACTTAGATTTCGCCAGATATAAACAGCGCCATTGGGAAATTGGGAAAGCATTTTATCACACCGATATTGGTGTGGTCAGATGCATTGAGGGCAGAGGAGAGATCTAGGGTCTAATAGACCCCAATTTTTAGGGGATAATTACATTCCCTAAGATAACAACTAAAATGATAAAAAATGATAAAATGATAAAAAAAAATGATAAAAAAAAAATATATGGAAGGAACAATAAAAAAGGCAAAAAAACAATAAAAAAGGCAAAAAAAAGCACCCCTGTCCCCCCTGCTCTTGCGCAAAGGCGAACGCAAGCGTTAGTCTGGCATCATATGTAAACAGCAATTGCACCATGCATGTGATGTATCACCACAAAGGTCAAATCGAGGCCAGTAATTTTAACAGTAGACCTCTTCTGTAAATCTAAAGTGGTAACCTGTAAAGGCTTTTAAAGGCTTTTAAAAATGTACGTAGTTTGTTGCCACTGCTCGGTTGTGCGCAACTTTAAAGCATGTCGTGTTTGGTATCCATGCACTAGGCCTAAAATCATCTTTTTTATTTCATCAAACATTTGGGCAATATAGTGTGTTTTAGTGCATTAAAATTTAAAAAAGAGTGTTTTTTCCCAAACAATGCATTTGAAAAATTGCTGCGCAAATACTGTGTGGAAAACAAAAAACACCCACCATTTTAATCTGTAGGGCATTTGCTTCAAAAGAACAGATAATATTTGGGGGTTCAACGTAGTTTTCTTACAAAAAAAAAAAAATATTTTTCATGTAAACAGAAGAGTGGATGATTTGTGACATAAGCTTTTAATGTTGTGCATAAAATGCCAGGACAGATCAAAACCCCTCCAAATGACCCCATTTTGGAAAGTAGACACCCCAAGCTACTTGCTGAGAGGAATGTCGAGTCCATGGAATATTTTATATTTTGACACAAGTTGCGGGAAAAATACTATTTTTTTTTTTTTTTTTTTGCACAAAGTTGTCACTAAATGATATATTGTCACTACAATTATTTTCACAGTGCTGGTCCTGCTGTTGTTTTTTTCACACTGGGCGCCTTTTGTGAACGTGTTATGACACCTGATTTGCGGGCATCTTTCACAGCTCCCTAGCTAACGTGTCCTGTTATTCTTTGCTGTTTTTATGTTTATTTATGAATCTAATATATGTAAGTACCTTCAGTTATGGCTATACTCGCAAAAAGATGTCTATTTACAATATGGTGATTTTTTTCTCCTTACAACTATTATTTCATATTTACATTACAGACAAGAACATTAGCCCTTCAACTACAGTATTGCCCCTGATGAAGGAAAATATGCATATTGATGCAATAAAATTCTGAAACATTTTTGGTATATGCATGTAAATCCAACCAACTGATCTTAAATTCATTTTTGAGCAACAAGTTTGGATTATTAGTTCTGGGCCAATTTATTAAGTTCTATGTTATAATCATTCATTGATTGTTTTTTCTACTATGTATTTAAAGTGACCCTGTGTCTCTACACAATGCAATATTCTATATTTTCTACATTAATAAAATAGGCATTTTTATGCAATTTTTTTACTCCATGACTCATATTACTATTTTTCTCTGCCATACACAGTCCAAGGGGACATCCCCTAATGCACTTTGTTGCATAACCTGTTCATGATGTTATATAGGATGTTGGCAGATTAAATACACTGTCCAATTCTCATTCCTCTCTATTGTATATATACAGGTGAAACTGGAAAAATTTGAATATCATGCAAAAGTTCATTAATTTCACTAATGCAACTTAAAAGGTGAAACTAATATATGAGATAGACTCATTACATGCAAAGCAAGATGGTTCAAGCCATGATTTGTCATAATTGTGATGATTATGGCTTACAGCTCATGAAAACCCCAAATTCACAATCTCAGGAAATTAGAATATTCTGAAAAGGTACAATATTCTAGCCTCATAGGGCCAGATTCTCAGAGGCGTTACGACGGAGTATCTCAGATACCCCGTCGTATCGCCTTTTTTTTGTCCTCGTATCTATGCGAGTGATGCTTAGCATCACTTTTGCATAGATACGCTTCTACATCCGACAAGTGTAAAAGCATTACACTTTCGGATAGTAGGTGTAATGACAACTCCGGCCACTAGGTGGCCTTCACGTTGTTTTTTCATTTGCATATGCAAATGAGGCTAGTACGGCGATTCCCGAACGCTTTTACGCCGCCCCGTCGTCGCGTACGTCGTTTACGGACTCGTAAGGTTACCCCAGCTTCTATGTGGAGTAACCTTACGAAGTTCTGTCGGATGCTGTCGGGTGCCGTCGGACGCCATGTTAAGTATGGCGTCGGGTCAGCGTCGGCTTTTTCCGTCGCTTACGTCGTTTTACTAACTCGTTCGCGAATAGGGAGTTGCGTAAATGACGCTCACGTCATTTTGATGTCGGTTTCAACGACGCTTCCCGACGTGAGCTGGAGCATGCGCACTGGGCTTTTTCCCCGGCCGGCGCATGCGCAGTTCGTTTGACGCGGGGGCGCGCTTAATTTAAATACAAGCCGCCCCATTTGAATTGCGCGGGTTTACGCTTGGCGATTTACGAGACACCAGCGAAAACTACGGAGCAAGTGCTTTGAGAATAAAGCACTTGCTCTAGTACGCAGCGCCGGCGTAGTGTAAATGGCTTACGCTACGCCGCCGAAAATATATGAGAATCTGGCCCAAAGTGTCCCACTCTAATCAGCTAATTAAGCCATAACACCTGCAAAGTTTTCCTGAGCCTTTAAATGATCTCACAGTCTGGTTCAGTAGGAATCACAATCATGGGAAAGACTGATGACCTGACAGTTGTGCAGAAAACCATTATTGACACCCTCCATAAGGAGGGAAAGCTTTAAAAGGTAATTGCAAAAGAAGTTGGATGTTCCCAAAGTGTTGTATCAAAGCACATTAATAGAAAGTTATGTGGAAGGGAAAAGTGTGGAAGAAAAAGATGCACAAGCAACATGGATGACTGCAGCCAGGAGAGGATTGTCAGGAAAAGGCAATTCAAAAGTGTTGCTGGGCTTTCACAAGGAGTGGACTGAGGCTGGAGTCAGTGCATCAAGAGCTACCACACACAGACGGATCCTGGACCTGGGCTAAAGAAAAACAGACCTGGTCTGGTGCTCAGTGGTCCAAAGTCCTCTTTTATGATTAGAGCAAATTTTGCATCTCATTTGGAAACCAAGCAGCCAGAGTATGGAGATGCACACACTGCAAGGTGCTTGAAGTCTAGTGTGAAGTTTCCACAGTCTGTGTTGATTTAGGGCGCTGTGTCATCTGCTGGTGTTGGTCCACTGTGCTTCATTAAGTCCAGGGTCAACTCAGCCATCTACCAGGAGATTTTGGAGCACTTCAAGCTTCCATTCGCAGACGTGCTCTATGGGGATGCTGACTTTATTTTCCAGCAGGACTTGGCACCTGCCCACACTGCCAAAAGCACCAAAACCTGCTTCAATGACCGTGGGATTACTGTGCTTGATTGGCCAGAAAACTCGCCTGACCTGAACCCCATAGAGAATCTATGGGGCATTGCCAAGAGAAACATGAGAGACATGAAACCGAACAATGCAGAAGAGCTGAAGACTGCAATTGAAGCGTCCTGGTATTCCATAACACCTTAGCAGTGCCACAGGCTGATGGCTTCCATGCCACGCTGCATTGAGGCAGTAATTGCTGCAAACCAAGTACTGAGTGGCCCAAACCAAGTACTGAGTGTATATGCATGCTTATACTTTTCAGAGGTCCGATATTGTTCTACGTACAATCCTTGTTTTATTGATTGCATGTAATAGTCTAATTTTCTGAGATTGTGGATTTGGGGTTTTCATGAGCTTTAAGCCATAATCACCACAATTATGACAAATCACAGCTTGAATTATCTTGCTATGTATGTAATGAGTCTATCTCATATATTAGTTTCACATTTTAAGTTGCATTGGTGAAATAAATGAACTTTTGCACGATATTCAAATTTTTCGAGTTTCACCTGTATTCAGTGCCTTGTGAAAGTATTCGGCCCCCTTGAACTTTGTGACCTTTTGCCACATTTCAGGCTTCAAACATAAAGATATAAAACTGTAATTTTTTGTGAATAATCAACAACACGTGGGACACAATCATGAAGTGGAACGAAATTTATTGGATATTTCAAACCTTTTAACAAATAAAAAACTGAAAAATTGGGCGTGCAAAATTATTCAGCCCCCTTAAGTTAATATTAAGTGTAGATAGCAGGTGGTGGCGCCTACTTGAAGTGTTTAAATAATGTGCTAAGGGTGTTGTCAAAAATAAATAAAGTGCAAATAATATATAACATTAGACATAAAGTGCTGTATAGTGCTAATCCTTGAAAGTAAATACTGGTAAATACAATATTAGTGATACATGAATATAGCAAAACAATGTGTATTCAAAACAAAGATATTCCAAAAAGTCCAATTTCCAATCCTGCTTCATATATACTGCTGTGCTGTCAGCTGAATATGAGCGATCGTTCCTCTGAGCTACAGCACTCGTTTTTAAGGCTTTTGTACTATATGCTAAATGTGAGTACCCATTCTTGTAAGAATAAACTATATCTTTTTGTGAAACGGTATCACGCTATTGGGCACTTTCATTTGTCTCCTCTATGAGCGGTTGAGAGGTTGGAAAGGCTCCATATGAAAAAACCTGACAGACACAGCAGTGTGGACACTTATTATGAGAGCCTGTTACCCGTGTAGGGGTGATTTGATCCGGTGAGTGCGGGACCATTGGGGGAGAGCACTGAGTGATCCACTGACGGTTGTACCTGCATGAAGCACTTAGCACCTTACTTTGCATGAAGCAAGATTGAAAATAGTTTTAATTTAATTTAATCTTTCTGCATGAAGCAGGATTGGAAATTGGACTTTTTGGAATATCTTTGTTTTGAATACACATTATTTTGCTATATTCATGTATCACTAATATTGTATTTACCAGTATTTCCTTTCAAGGATTAGCACTATACAGCACTTTATATCTAACGTTATATATTATTTGCACTTTATTTATTTTTGACAACACCCTTAGCACATTATTTAAACACTTCAAGTAGGCGCCACCACCTGCTATCTACACTTAATATCTTCCTCCACCCAGGTGGAGATCTTTTATGCAGGGGCTGCCACTTTAATATTTTTATTAATACAAATATTTTCCTTTTTGCTATATATACCTCAATTTTAATTCGTTCACATATCACCAATTTAAATTGTCCGTTACGCAGATTCATCCCCTCTTTTTTTCCCCTTAAGTTAATACTTTGTAGCACCACCTTTTGCTGCAATTACAGCTGTAAGTCACTTGGGGTATGTCCTATCAGTTTTGCACATCCAGAGATTTTTGCCCATTCCTCCTTGCAAAACAGCTTGAGCTCAGTGAGGTTGGATGGAGAGCGTTTGTGAACAGCAGTTTTCAGTTCTTTCCACAGATTCTTGATTGGATTCAGGTCTGGACTTTGACTTGGCCATTTTAACACCTGGATATGTTTATTTGTAAACCATTCCATTGTAGATTTTGCTTTATGTTTTGGATCATTGTCTTGTTCAAAGACAAATCTCCATCCCAGTCTCAGGTCTTTTGCAGACTCCATCAGGTTTTCTTCCAGAATGGTCCTGTATTTGGCTCCATCCATCTTCCCATCAATTTTAACCATCTTCCCTGTCCCTGCGGAAGAAAAGCAGGCCCAAACCATGATGCTACCACCACCATGTTTGACAGTGGGGATGGTGTGTTCAGGGTGATGAGCTGTGTTGCTTTTACGCCAAACATAACATTTTTTATTGTTGCCAAAAAGTTTGATTTTGGTTTCATCTGACCAGAGCACCTTCTTCCACATGCTTGGTGTGTCTCCCAGGTGGCTTGTGGCAAACTTTAAAAAACACTTTTTATGGATATCTTTAAAAAATGGCTTTCTTCTTGCCACTCTTCCATAAAGGCCGGATTTGTGCAGTATACGACTGATTGTTGTCCTATGGACAGAGTCTCCCACCTCAGCTATAGATCTCAGCAGTTCATCCAGAGTGATCATGGGCCTCTTGGCTGCATCTCTGATCAGTCTTCTCCTTGTATGAGCTGAAAGTTTAGAGGGACAGCCAGGTCTTCGTAGATTTGCAGTGGTCTGATAATCCTTCCATTTCAATAATATCGCTTGCACAGTACTCCTTGGGATGTTTAAAGCTTGGGACATCTTTTTGTATTCAAACCTGGCTTTAAACTTCTCAACAACAGTATCTCAGACCTGCCTGGTGTGTTCCTTGTTCTTCATGATGCTCTCTGTGCTTTAAATGGACCTCTGAGTCTATCACAGTGCAGGTGCATTTATACAGTGTGAACAAAGTCAGGTAAATCTGTGTGTGTACTTTCCTGCCTTGTGTAGACAATACACCAATTACTATTGGGCGTCGGCTGTAGAAATGGCCAGAGAGGTTTGGGGAGTTAGAAGCCTTCAGCTGTTCAAAATGAAGCAATTAAAGCCCCCTATAAATAAAGCCTAAGGATAACGACTGATTGCTGGATCCTGTGGCTTTGTGAAGTGAAGGAGCAGTCAGAAGCACTTCTGAAGAGGTGAGGTGCTAATGGATATTTCTGTTTTCTGCTGTAGGACCAGCAGTGTCTGCCCAGCAGTAGGCTGTGCCAGACTCAATAGGTAGGTTCCTGTGTTAGGAAGGTAGACGCCCCAAGTGGCAAGGGTTTATTTTGTGTTCTGTTTTGTTTATGCTGTTTTGATGCTTGCACGTGTATCCCGCAAGATGGAAAAATAAACCATATCATTTGTTTTCAGTCATCCTCAAGTGCCGTTTTGTACAGTTCAGCGTGTAGTGAACCCATCCAGGGGGTCACACACACCCACTACCGAGTTAATCCCATACACATAGTGGAGTGCGGCGGGCAGTTAAAGTAAACCCAAAATGAAGGAGATGCTGAAACAGCTGATTATAGCAAATGCAAATCAACAGCAAGCACATGCAAATCAACAGCAAGCAAATGCAAATCACCAACAGAGCCTTGCAGCTCAACAACAGGCTCACCGAGAGAGCCTTGCAGCTCACCAAAAGAGCATGGCAGCTCACCGAGAGAACATGGCAGGCTTGGAACAGAGACACCAGCAGCAAATGGAGGCCATCGCGAAACTATTTGAGAGAACAGAGGAAAAGGATAGCAAGCCCTCTCTGATTGAGAATCCAGAGGATCATAATGCTATAGAGGTTACCACGTCTGTTGTTGAGACGGAATCATCACCGGAGTGTAGTACTTCACCAGAGGAACAAGAAGTGGAGCCAGAGGAGAGTGCCCTGGCAGAGCCTGAAACTCCCGAAGTAAAGGAGCCGCCATTAGTAGTAGAAGAGCCTGTAGAGCCTGTGGAAACCAATGTTGTGAATGGTGTTCCAGAGGTCAAACCAGACGAGATCAAACCAGAAGAAAAAGACCCTCATGTACAAGAAGGTGCTGAGGAGGTCCCGGCTGTCCCCACAGTAGCAGCTCCTATGAAGCTGAATCAATGGTCTGACAGTTCTGCTAAAGACAGTAGAGAACCTTTAGCAAATACTTTGAAGAAACTTGATGATCCAGCTACCAAAGCTGTTACCTTGGAACTGGAACCCAACAAGTTTAAAGGCAAGATTTTGGATTGCTCCAAATTTTTTCGCAAAGCCAAATTGCTGCATTACCATATGAAGTATTTCCCTGGCGTTGACAAGTCAGAGCAGGATCAGAGTCCTGTCACAAGGCATATGCAGACAAGAGGCTCTTTAGCTCACGAAAAGGCCAGTCAGCAAAGGTCAAAGAGAAGACGCACCACAAACAGTTCAAATTCCCACCGACTGTCCCTAAAAGACAAAAGGAAAGTTTCACCAATCACAGTCCAACACCAGCCAGCCTGATACAAATGACTCCAAGATAGGGGTTATGGATGAGTTGCTGGGACTCTGCTCTGGAAAATTTGTCTGTCAAGATGATGGTTCAATTCAAGAATCTTTAAGTTGTACAAAGGCTCATGCTGAAAATGAGAAAAGTGACCTGAATGAAGCAGTTGCTCTCTGTTCCGGTTCTTTCACCAACAGAAAAAATGAAGAAAATTAGGCCGGATTTGAGGATTTCCATCTTCTACCATGTGATGATTCTGACAGCGAAGAGCTTGCAGAAGTTGAAAGTGGTTCAGAAGATGAAGAGGAGGAAGTGAAGGTGGAAGTAAAGGTAGAAATGGCAGTAAAGAAAGAGCCGGTCCTGTCACTGCTGGATGTCCTGGAGGAGGATGACGCCCTGCAGGATGAGGCGTCTGCTGTGCTGGCGGGGAGCGATTCCAAAAAATGCTCCTACCCCCTGGGTTATGTGAAGAGATAAGCTCTGTACGCCTGCAGTACCTGCACCCTGGATAAAGAGGAGCCTGCTGGGATATGTCTGGCCTGTACATACAAGTGTCATGAAGGCCACGACTTGTTTGAGCTCTACACCAAGAGGAAATTTTTCTGCGATTGAGAAAATGCCAAATTTAAACAGCGGGAGTGCAAGTTATATCCGGATAAAGAGAAGAAAAACCTGGCTAATAATTACAAGGACAATTTCTTTGGCATCTACTGCACATGTAAGAGACTGTACCCCGATCCTGAGGATGAGACCCCAGATGAGATGATCCAGTGTGTGGGGTGTGAGGACTGGTTTCATGGTCGGCAGCTAGGGGCAGTTCAATCAGAGCACGTTGAGTTGCATGAGATGGGGTGCCAGGGCTGTATGGATCACTGTTCATTTCTTTGGGCCTACTCTGCCAAGTTAGGAGTTCCTGGTGTCACCAAGATTACCAAAGCAGAAACGGAACATTAAGATGTTAAAGTTGATGATTGTCCTATGGAAACAGCCAACCCTCAGAATGGACTAACAATAAATAATGAAGAATGTGTGGAAGATAACTATGATGAGGAGGAGGCAATTCTTAGAAAGCTAAATCTAAAGGACTTTATGGAAAATGAAGCTGAACTTTCTGGAAGTGATGTTGAAAGTGAAATCCCTGACCGCTTCAGGGCAAATGAAGTGCAGGAAGTAGGGGTTTGCACATCTTCAGTTCTCAGTCAGTTGCTTGATGGAAATAAAGCTGAAAAACTTAATTCTGACACTGCACTAAATGATGTAGAAAAAGTGTGTCCAATATCCACTGAGCCTTGTGAATGTAGTAAGGCAGGTGATATTCATGACTTTCCCATAATTGATGATCAGCAGAGCAGGGTCATTGAGGAATCTGAATTGCAAGAAATATGCACCCAGACTGAAGCTATTTTTGCCTCTGTGAATTATTTGCATGTTGAAGAGCAGTGTGTTAATTTTTATGTTAATGAAATCAAGTTTGAATATAACGGTAATGTCACATCCTGTGAAACCCAGTCTTTAGAAAGTGTTCTGTCAGAGCAAGTAACGCAGGATAATACTTTGGACTTGACTACCGAGATTCCTTGGGAAGTAAAATCTATTTTTCAAAGTGTAGAATCTGTAATGGCAGGTGAGCCCTCTGAACGTTGTGAAACCTCCATCACTGAAGTGGTCTGAGAGGCTAAATGTACTAATTTATTGGATGCTTTTTCCAAATGTCTTGAAAGGAATGAAGAATATGAGAATTTGTGTCCAATAGTCGATGGTTTCAAAGAAACAAATACTAAAACATGTTTGGGAGACTATGAGGCAAAGATAGTTGAACAACTAGCCATAAACATAATTTTAAAAGTGATTGTATCTGCTAGACAATAAATTTTGTCTAGCTCAGTTAATGATGTGTCCGATAGCAGTTGTCAAGTTCTTGGTGAGAATAGGGGTGTGCGAACAAGTGATGCACAGAGTAAGCAGTTGCTTCAAGAAAGTGACGATGATTCAGTTTCTGAAAACCTGACATTGGGTTTGGTAGATTTTCACCATACTTGTGAGTCTGAACTATCACAAAGTAAGAAACTTGGAAATGTAGAATTGACAAGTAATGATTTCCGTCTAGCGCACCAAAGGGAAGAAAAAGCGCCTAGTACATCGGTTTATCAGAGGTCTTCTGCGTCAGACTTAAGTCCAGTTCATAGAAGAACAGATTTTTTTGGGTGTCACCTTGCTTTGGAGGATTCCAGTCTTGGTGTGTTTACATCTGAATAGGGCATCCACATGGATGATCCATTGCAGAGCACAGTGTTGTCAGCTCTTGGTGTTGATTATGACTCGCTGAGTTCTTCAGGGATTGAGCTATCGAGGGAAACCTTTGTGTCCATTGAAAAACCAATTAAGGTTTTGCATGGTTTACAACTGAAAATGGGTATATTACAGAGCAAGGAACACCCTCTTATGTACCTCAGCCGAAATTTGAAGACCAATAGGAGAATAAATAGGTGGTTCCTGGCCCTTCAGGAATTTAGTTTTGTCATAACGCATTGCCCCGGTGTTAAAATGGGGAATGCAGATGGTTTGTCCCGAGTGCATGCGTGCCTGGCAACCTGTGTCCCAACCCTAGGGTTGAAACAAGAGGGGGGGGGTATGTGACAGGAAGTCAGGTAAATCTGTGTGTGTTGTCCCAGAGGGAAGATTCTTTCCTGCCTTGTGTAGACAATACACCAATTACTATTGGGCGTCGGCTGTAGAAATGGCCAGAGAGGTTTGGGAAGTTAGAAGCCTTCAGCTGTTCAAAATGAAGCAATTAAAGCCCCCTATAAATAAAGCCTAAGGATAACGACTGATTGCTGGATCCTGGGGCTTTGTGAAGTGAAGGAGCAGTCAGAAGCACTTCTGAAGAGGTGAGGTGCTGATGGAGATTTCTGTGTGAGAAATATCAAAGAGACTTTTCTTGTTGTTTTCTGCTGTAGGACCAGCAGTGTCTGCCCAGCAGTAGGCTGTGCCAGACTCAATAGGTAGGTTCCTGTGTTGGGAAGGTAGACGCCCCCAAGTGGCAAGGGTTTATTTTGTGTTCGGTTTTGTTTATGCTGTTTTGATGCTTGCATGTGTATCCCGCAAGATGGAAAAATAAACCATATCATTTGTTTTCAGTCATCCTCAAGTGCCATTTTGTACAGTTCAGCGTGTAGTGAACCCATCCAGGGGGTCACACACACCCGCTATTGAGTTAATCCCTCACAACAGAGACTTGATTACACACAGGTGGATTCTATTTATCATCATTAGTCATTTAGGTCAACATTGGATCATTCAGAGATCCTCACTGAACTTCTGGAGCGAGTTTGCTGCACTGAAAGTAAAGGGGCTGAATAATTTTGCACACCCAATTTTTCAGTTTTTTATTTGTTAAAAAAGTTTGAAATATCCAATAAATTTCATTCCACTTAATGATTGTGTCCCACTTGTTGTTGATTCTTCACAAAAATGTTTTATATCTTTATGTTTGAAGTAGAGCTGCACGATTAATCACCATCTTATGTGTCACCGCCATTCCACGTAACCAGCGTGGAACGCAAATCCCGCACACAGTTGTATTAATCTTTCTCACAGTTCTGTATAACTGTGTGTATCCATGTGCCACCCAGTGGTTGCCGGCGATACTGCTTCTGATGTACAGAACTGTGACGGCAACCACTGGGTGGCGCATGGATACACACAGTTGTACAGAACTGTGAGAAAGATTAATACAACTGTGTGTATCCATGTGCCACGGTTGCCGGCGGTACTGCTTCGAAAGTATAAAAAACAGACTAGTGATATATCTATATTGTTAAAGACCATATAACTCCTATGAAAAAAGCAGAATCAAAGTTTGATTCTGCTTTTTTCAAAGGAGTTATATGCTCTTTAACATTATAGACATATCACTGGTCTGTTTTTTATATATTGGTATTTTCAAATAAATAACAGATTTTTTTGGGGTGGGGGGGGGGGGGGTTCTGGCTATCAATTTTTGAGAATCGTGAGAGAATCGTGATCTTTAGTCTAAGCAAAAGAATCGCGATTCTCATTTTGACCAGAATTGTGCAGCCCTAGTTTGAAGCCTGAAATGTGGCAAAAGGTCACAAAGTTCAAGGGGGGCTGAATACTTTCGCAAGGCACTGTATATCAAATACACTGCCACTAACTGAATAAACTGCCTGCTTAATATAAATCAAGCTATCTCTCCGTCCACACCAACAACACTACACAGGGCAGACTTATATAGTGTGGGGTGTGGACTTAGTCCCCCTGAGCCATGATTGTCAATTATGGCTCTCTTAGCAGAGCTTGCTGGCATTGGCCAAAGCATACAGGTCAGGTGCATGCTTTGGCCAATCCTCATACAGCAATGCACTACGATTTAGCAGTGCATTATGGGGCATTATGGGGCATATAAAATGTTTACATGCTTTTCTGTGTTTAGATTTCAGGGCCACAAAACCAAACCCAATTAATTTATTCATAATCTATTCACAATAGGGTAAAGTGACTGAAATACATATTACAGTATCATAAAAATATTTAGAAAACTGAACAGTTTAGGGACCATGGGGGAAGGGTATAGCTGCACTTTTGCATGTAGCAGTATCAGGCAGCATTACATACACCAAAATTACTTACATATAAGGCCCCTTCCACCCGGGGACAGATCTGTTGCAGCGGTCCACCAGCTCCACTGAGCCGGCGGATGACAGGTCCTTCTCTGCTCACTGAGCGGGGAGTGGCTTGTTGCGCACTGCTGCTTGTCTATGGAGAGATCGGACAAAACTTACAAACGTCCGTTTTCATCAGATCTCATCTGATCCGATCCACCAGGACGGATAGCGACATATCCGTCTGATTTTAGCAGTTCGGATGTAAGCTGGACATGGTCACCCGCTGACATCCGATGCTCCATAGACTAAACATAGACATAAACTGACAGGCGGACCTAAACGGTCCACCCGTGTGAAAGGGGCCTTATGCAGCAAGAGCAGCAGATTCATTGACGCTGGGTTCATATCTCCGATTGATGTAGCTCGCAGCAGGGGATCCGGTGTGTCCCTGGTCTCCGTTTCAGGGCTGAATTTTTGTCTGAATTTGGCCCTGAAATGGAGCCAAAGACACACAGCATTCCTGTGCTAGCTGTTCCGCAGCCGCAACGGAGATATGTGAACTAGCTTCATATAGAGAGCTGGTCACAATCTCAAGCTCTGGGCTGTCTTGCAGCATTTAGCTTGTTTTAACCCTTTGATTGCAAGTATATAATGTAAATCGGTCAAAGGGCGCTCAGATAAAAAAACTCAGATTTGAAATTAAAGAATTTTTTCACTTCTAGCATGAACTAAAGGTAAGTCCACCAAGTCCGACCTGTGTGTGTGCGCTTTTATGTTAATATTACATTGTATATCCCTGTATGTTGTGGTCGTTTAGGTGCCTATCTAATAATTTTTTTTATTATCTATGCTCCCTACTGAAATCACAGCTTGTGGAAGAGAATTCCACATTCTTACCGCTCTTACCGTAAAGAACCCTCTACTGCAGGTTAACGCTGCGCTAGAAATAACTTAACTAAGGAAATAAAACTATATATGAATATAGTGTATAGATTCAGCTGCCAGCACCATAAAGTCTAATACAAAAACTCAAACAAATAGATACAGTATATATGAAGTAGGTGCAGTACTAATAGCATAGCAACATTGCAACATTTTCAAATGAAAAAAAGAATAAAAAAGGGAAAACTAAAGCAGAGTCCCAATAAAGTTCCAGCCCATAAATGAAGGGTTAAACAACACCCATCTGTGTAAGTAGCCTGCTTACCAGCTCTCCGTGACCACTAAAGTAGTAGTCTCACCAAACACAATCTGGGTATCCTGTCTGCCCTGAAATGAGTCTCTTGGAGAAATGCAATGTGCACTCTGTGTCTCTAGAGCTCGGCTAGACAGTTAGTGCGCTTCTCTGGGGAATTCAGCCCAATATGTTCGAGGAAAGAATCTTGACAGACATACTGCCAATGAATCCGCCTCCGTCGGTGACCACCCCTGGGCCGAGAAGAGAAAAAAAAAAAGGATTGTGGGAGTTTAGAGAGGTAGAAAGAAAGTAAAGAGAAAGATCAATCTAGAAGGAGATAAAGACTCTACAAAGAAAAACTACTGCCACCAGTGCAGAGTATACCTAGTGTGGGGAGTAGTAAGGCACGGGCAGGCCCATAGCCCCCGCCATTGGGGCCCCACCAGCCAACACCGACCACTGTCCCCTTCTTTTTATATTTCTGTTTTTTTTTTTTTAGCTTGTTGGTAAGCGCTTAGACGCGAGTATCACAACTTGCATTTGGCGCTCTATAAGTATTTAATCCAATCCAATCCAATCCAACTGTTGGAACACCAGCATTTCCTAAGATGTGAGGTAATAAATGCAGGTTGACAAACAAAACATACAAACCAAGGGTTGAATACATTAGCAATACACACACATACAACAATAACAACCTCAACTGGGAAACTACAGCAACTTCGTTAATGTATGTCTGAAAACAGGCCATCTCTCTCCCGAAACCCGGAGCAAAATGCTCCCTGCAAAGGAAAGGGTAAAACCGCATCGGTCTCTTGCTCTAAGCCCAGTCAACCCGTGAATCATAGGGGCAACCAACCCCCAGACCCGCCAAGAGGCAGGGCTGTGATTCCCAAGTATGGTCCAAAAAAAAAAGGAAAGAAACCACAGAATCTTAATGGGCACAAAAAAAGGGATTTTTAAATACAGCTTACCTGTAAAATCCTTTTCTTGGAGTACATCACGGGACACAGAGCGGCATATTCATTACTATATGGGTTATATGGAGTACCTTCAGGTGTGGACACTGGCAATCTCAAACAGGAAGTCCCCTCCCTATATAACCCCCTCCCCTAGAGGGAGTCCCTCAGTTTTGTAGCAAGCAGTATGCCTCCCAAAATGGTCACCCAAAAGAGGGGTGGGAGCTCTGTGTCCCGTGATGTACTCCAAGAAAAGGATTTTACAGGTAAGCTGTATTTAAAAATCCCTTTTTCTTTCTCGTACATCACGGGACACAGAGCGGCATATTCATTACTATATGGGATGTCCGAAAGCAATGCTTTAATGAGGGGAGGGAGACATCTTCCAAAGAAGGATTCAATTTAGAGGTAAACTCAAATAATAATAATAATTCCAACTTAGTCAAGAAAAAACTTTTTCTTTTTTTTTTCTTTTTTTTTTTCTTTTTACAACCAAGGGTGCTTCTGATCCCGAGGATCTCAAACTGCAGCCTGTAGTACTGCCTGTCCAAAGGCAGAATCTGCATTCCTTCTCACGTCTAGTTGATAAAACTTTGCAAACGTGTGGACTGATGACCACGTCGCTGCCTTGCATATCTGAGCCATAGAGATCTGATGGTGTGCTGCCCAGGAGGCGCCCATGGCCCTGGTCGAATGGGCCTTTACCGACAAAGGAGGAGGCAACCTCTTCAAACCGTAGGCTTGAATGATTAATTGTCTAATCCATCTCGAGATGGTGGATTTTGCAGCTGCCTGCCCCTTCTTGGGGCCATCTGGTAGAACGAATAACACATCTGTCTTCCGGATCTTTTCTGTAGCTTTAAGATAGGCCTTCATGGCCCGGACAATATCCAAGGTATGCAGCAACCCCTCCTTTCTAGATGTGGGTTTTGGAAAGAAGGATGGAAGTACCAAATCCTGGTTCAAGTGAAAATTGGATATAACCTTTGGTAGAAAGGAAGGATGGGGCCGGAGAACTGCCCTGTCCTTATGCAGAACGAGATATGGTTCCTTACACGATAAGGCTGCTAATTCTGACACTCTCCTGGCCGAAACTATGGCGACCAAGAAAACCAACTTTCTTGTCAGTAAGACTAAAGGAATCTCAGCCAACGGCTCAAAGGGTTGTTTCTGTAGAGTGGACAGGACAAGATTTAAGTCCCATGGACAAATTGGTGACTTGACAGGAGGATTAATACGCAAGACCCCCTGTAAGAAGGTCTTTACCAGCGAGTGGGTGGCCAGCGGCCTCTGAAACCACACTGACAGAGCTGAGATCTGTCCCTTGATTGTGCTTAGTGCCAGGCCTTTATCCACTCCTAGCTGGAGAAAACTTAACACCCTATCAATAGTATATTTGCGGGAATTCCATCTTTTGGATTCACACCAGCCTACGTAGTTCCTCCACACCCTGTAATAAATCACCCTGGAGACCGGCTTTTTAGCCCTAATCAGGGTAGGAATTACCTGCCTAGACAGACCTCTACCCCTGAGAATCAGGGATTCAGCCTCCAGGCCGTCAAATTTAGACGCTGTAATGTAGGGTGGAGGATCGGGCCTTGTGAGAGTAGGTCTGGTTGTAGAGGAAGAGTCCAAGGGTCTCCCACTGCCATCTTCAGGACTAGTGAGTACCAAGTCCTCCGGGGCCAAGCCGGAGCTACTAGAATGACTGGCTTGTGCTCCACTCTGATCCTGCGCAACAGGCGAGGGAGTAACTGTAGCGGAGGGAATGCATATAGAAGTTTGAATTGATGCCAAGGGCAAACCAACGCATCGGTTCCGCAGGCCATAGGATCCCTCGCTCGAGACACGAACCTGTCTAGTTTCTTGTTGTACCTGGATGCCATTATATCTACGTCTGGCATTCCCCACCTCTGGCAGATTGTCTGAAAGACCAGGGGATGCAGAGACCACTCCCCTGGCAACAGACTCTGGCGACTTAAGAAGTCTGCCTGCAGGTTGTCCACTCCGGGAATGAATATCGCCGAAATGCAGGGTACATGAACCTCTGCCCACTGAAAAATCAAGCTCACCTCCCTCTGAGCGGCCCGACTCCTGGTTCCCCCTTGGTGGTTTATGTATGCCACCGCCGTGGCATTGTCTGACTGGATTCTCACCGGGAACCCCTTTAATCTGGAGGTCCATGCCAGAAGGGCTAGGCGAGCAGCTCTGATCTCCAAGATATTGATGGGGAGCTGCCTCTCTGCTTTCACCCAAGTTCCCTGGCGAGAGAACCCCTCGAAGACCGCCCCCCAGCCTGCCAGGCTGGCGTCTGTGGTAACTACCTTCCAGACAACAGGGCTGAAGGATTTTCCCTTTAGAAGATTCTGGGGGTTCAACCACCAGGCCAGGCTTTGTCGGACCCTTGATGATAGCGTCAAAGGGGACTCTAAGGCATGTGCCCTCTTGCCCCAGGCTGCTAGAATGGCTGCCTGTAGGACGCGAGTGTGGATCTGAGCGTATGGTACTGCCTCGAACGTGACCACTAGCTTGCCTAGTACTCGCATACACAGGCGAATAGTTGGTTTTTTCTTGTTTAGAACCAACTGAACCAACCCCTTGATAGCCTCGATCTTTACAAGGGGCAGGAACACCCTTTGCTGTTCTGTGTCTAACCTCATGCCGAGGTATTCCAACTGCTTTGTAGGCTGGAACGCTGACTTTCCCCGGTTTAGGACCCAGCCGAATTCTTTGAGGTACCGAACCGTGAGGTTTACTGCCTTTTGCAGACCCGGCCGTGAGTGATCTATGATTAAAAGGTCGTCCAAGTATGCTAGGACTGTGACCCCTTGGATCCTTAAATTGGCCAGAACTGGGGCTAGGATCTTCGTGAATACCCGGGGGGCCGTGGCCAGCCCGAAGGGGAGCGCCCTGAATTGGAAGTGTCGCTGCCCCACCGCGAAGCGTAAAAATCTTTGATGCGACTGAAAGATTGGTACATGAAGGTAAGCATCCTTTATGTCTATGGAGGCCAGAAAATCGTCCTTCTGAAGCGCGGCGGCTGCTGACCGGATGGATTCCATCCGGAAGGAACGAACCCTTAGGTAACCGTTTAACCTCTTTAGGTCCAAGATTGGCCTGACATCGCCGTTGGGCTTTGGTATGACAAAGAGATTGGAATAGAAACCTAGCCCTTGCTCTTGGGCTGGCACCTCTATTATTACGTCCTGGCAGAGCAGGTGATCCAAAGCTGCCAGCAATGAGGCCTTCCTTGCTGGATCCCTTGGTAGCCTTGATTCTTGAAAATGAGGCGGAGGATACCTTAGAAACTCCAGTCTGTAGCCTGTGGTTACAGATGCCCGGACCCATTTGTCGGGGATCTTGGCTTCCCAAAATTCTGAGAAGAAACGAAGCCTTCCCCCCACCCGCGAGAGTGGGGGCGCCCCTTCATAAGGCAGACTTAGGGGCTGTCTTTGTCGGCTTGCGATACCATGGCCTCTTACCCCCAGGGGCCTGTCCCTGCGATCTACTGTTAACGTTGGATCGTGCAGGCGGCCGTCGATACTGCCTGGAATTTGAGGGCCCCGAGACAGGAAAGAGCTGCCTTTTAAATGTAGGACCCCGGAATGTCTTTTTGACCGGTAAAAGGGTACTCTTGCCATTTGAAATAGTCTGAATATATTTATCCAGATCCTCTCCGAAGAGTCGTCCTCCATGGAAGGGAAACCCTGCCAGAAGCTTTTTGCATGGGGGCTCCGCCGCCCAGTTCTTCAACCATAAGAGCCTTCTCATGTGCACCAAAAATAGTGATAAACGAGAGGCCTGCTGGATGGAATCTTTTATAGCATCTACAGCAAAACACAGAGCTCTGGGAATGTCAGAAAACTCTTCTGCTTGTTGGGTAGGCATGTCCTTTAACATCTCTTTTGTCTGGTCTTTTAACGCCTGACAAACACCAATCGCAGCCACAGCTGGCTGTACCACTGCTCCTGCCGTAGCAAAGGATGCTTTTAAAAGTGTCTCTAACCTTTTATCAACCGGATCTTTAAACATATGTATGTTTTCCACCGGGCAAGTTAGTGATTTATTCACACATGAGATGGCTGCATCCACTACTGGGAGCCTCCACCTCTTGGAGAATCTTTCCTCCATGGGGTAAATGACCGCAAATCTTTTCGGTGGCAGAAAAATCCTGTCCGGCCGTACCCAATCCCGAAAGATCAATTCCTCCAAGAGAGGATGGACCGGAAACACTGCGTTGCTTAACGGAGCTTTCAAAGAGCCCAGAGAGGATACCGGAGGAACCTGAGGCTCTGGCAATGGTAAACTAAATGCCGAGCGGACCATGTCCGTCAAAGACTGTACCCACAGTCTTTCTGTCTGGGAGTCTGAAAATGGTTCCTCAGAGGCAGATCCCTCAATCCCTGAACCCTCTTGGTTCAGGTCTAGTTGATCCTCCTGTGATTCCAATTCCTCCGGAGAGAGAATCTCAGCATCTGAGGATACACCTCTTGGTGATGGGGATCTAACCCGTTTCTTACCAGGAATAGCTCTAGCGATCAATGCTGCTATTCTCTCTTCTAGCCCCCCTAGGGATACGGCTAGCATCTCCTCTGTGATAAACACAGGGCTGGGCTGATCTGGGCCAGCCTCCGCACCAGATCCCCCTAATGGCTCATCCAAGGCGCCCTTTATGTTAATAAGTTGCGGGGAAAGTATCGGCATATCATCAGAATCAGAAGGGGAACCCCTTTGTTTTTTGGTCTTTTTTGTACCCTTTGACCCCGAACCTTTGGAAGCCATAATACAAAATCGAGGGACTCCGCCCACACAACCGACTGTAGTGGCCAGGAGTACAAAACCAGAGCTTAGGGGACAATAGATCACTAATGCCCAAAAACTGATGGGATCCTGTATGTTTTTCTCTTTTTTTTTTTTAAATATATATTATATATATTTTCTTCTTTAAAACATACAGTGACCCCAAACTTAGTTTGCCAGCCTCCAACCTGCTGCAAAAAGGGGGATTTCTTGGCTTAACAAAAAAGGCATTGGAACAAAGTCCAGCATGTACTACCCCTCTTCCGCCACCGGGAGTCACTGTTCTGCCGCTCTGCGTCCTCTCCTTCTGAAATCAGCCTCAGACTGAGCACTGACAATGCCTGCTGATCTATAACAGCACAAGGCGCGCCCCTGTATGACGCCGCAGGCACGCCCCCCCCCCGCCCTCCTGTCTGAACGGCGCGAAAAACGTCTATAAGACGTGCGCGCGCATGCGCGCGCGTATGCCGGAACAGGAGGAACATGGAGGAGCCGCGCTGCTGGAGACCCAGGACTGCAGAAACAGGCGGCAGATTCAAACCCCCGGTCAGGTAGGACTCTCCAAAAGGCCCCTAGGGATCCTTACTAGTCCTAGGAAGAAAGCAGCAGGTTAGCTAGCAACACATTCTTAGACAGGGGAACCTAGTGATGGGGGAAAAAAGGTGTCATCCTGTCTCTCTCAGACATAGTGAGCAAGGTTGCCCATGCAGAGCATACTTAGGCTATCCCCCCTTTTAGGTTACCCCAGAGAGCCTGCTGTCGAACCAAGTCCCGCAGGCTCCCCCTTACCTGCTCCATGCTGCAGGATGTTTGTCCAGCAAACTGATCCAATCTTCTCCCATCTCCGTGGGTAGCGTAGTAGACCTTCAGGCCCTGGGGTCCTATGAAGGTACCCACTGTCCTGGACCTATATAGCACCCTGGCAAACAGGAACTTATGGTTTTTACAAACTCCAAGTCCTGGGCCCAGGGTCCAGCCCTCCAAAGAGGAGCATTATAGGTAAAACCCCACGGTTTGGGGCCCGGGTACTGTCCACTTTGGCACTGAGGCTCCTTGGACAGATCCGGTTAGCCCGCCCTTAATCCCAAGGATGTGGAGCAAAGCTATTCCATGACCAACACCTAAGACACTGGCGAAAAAACTGAGGGCTCCCTCTAGGGGAGGGGGTTATATAGGGAGGGGACTTCCTGTTTGAGATTGCCAGTGTCCACACCTGAAGGTACTCCATATAACCCATATAGTAATGAATATGCCGCTCTGTGTCCCGTGATGTATGAGAAAGAAAGCAGTGTTACATATGACGTGGAAGGCAAAGGGATGCTATCACACTACTGTAATTTCAAATGTAAAGCCCCCTGTAGGGGGAAGGGTGGAGCCATCAGGGGCCTGGTGCTCTCATCCCAGCTCCGACCAAAAGACCTCCCCCTGAATTGTAGGGGCCTCTGGGTAATGGGTCCGCCTAAAGATAGAGTCATTGCCCCCGAATACGGCTGAACCGCATCCATTCCCACCCCTAAATGCTAAAAGGTACATATCTGGGGCAGCAACAGATAGTAATATGTGTTACCGAGGTGCATAAAAAATAAACAGTGTAGAGATTAATGTGCAGATAATAAAGGGAACCAGATCAACTCTTTATAGCATTAGGGAAATTGAAACTGTTTAGTAAGTCAAGGCGTAGTATAGGCCATCTTAGAAAGACCCCCGGTGCAATGGTCAGCCCCTCCCCCCGACCAGAGTCTGCCCCATCACAAAAAAAAGAGGGGTGTATACACTGCAGGTTAGTAGATCTTGTTCAGCCAATGGGTGAAACGTCAATGAAGCGTAGCTGCGTTCAGACTGACAGTCCACGGTAAATGGTTCAGCTGACCGCCTCCTCATTCAGGTGCATGGGGCGGGGGTGACCCGATACTCCGGCTCAGGAAGCACCACCCCTACCGCGCCGATGTTGACGGGCTCTCTGTGGTTTGCCTGGAGGGGCCTGGCATCGGGGATCACCAGAGACAAGCATCAAAAGCCAGTTGGATACTGGAATCGGATCAATCTCAGCAAAGATAAACAAGTCTGGCAGGTCCGAAGGGTGACACAGAGGGAAGGTGGCTGCTCCTTTGCGAACGATGAGATGGAACGGATGTCCCCACTTGTAGGCAAAACCCTGTGCACTAAGAGCGTCCAGGAGTGGCTTGAGGGTCCATCACATGAGGAGGGTTTTCTGGAAACATCTGGCAAAAGGTGGACAGCTGCACCATCAAATTCCAGGACCCCCACCCTCCAAGCCCTCTGTATTATGTCCTCCTTTAGGGTAAAAGAGTGCAGGCAGCAAAGGACATCCCTAGGTCTGTCTGAGAATCTGCTCTTGGGCCCAGGGTTCTGTGAACTCTGTCAATAACCACCTCAGAGACCAGTGCGCAGTCTAGATAGCGATTGAAAATATTGGCCACTGTTGAACGCAATTCCGACTGTGGAACAGACTCCGGGACCCCCCTCAATCAAATGTTCTGCCTGCGACTGTGGTTCTCCAGGTCATCAATTAATAAGTGCAGTTGAACAACTTGGTCATTAAGATCAGAGTTAGAGGATTGCAAAGTCTGCAGTCTGAGATATTGCACCCTGTTCCTGCTCCACATCAGTTACCCGAGTGTCCATTGCAAACACCTCCTGCTTGAGGGTCTGCATCTCACCCTTCATGGCAGTCTCCATCCTCTGCGTCAGGGACTCAAAATCTTCTCTAGTGGGAAGCTGCTGGAGAAATGTCCATAGCCTCTGCTCAGAAACGACAGTGAGAGGGAATACAGGGGACTGTGGAGGGCCCACAATAATACTCACTGCGACCTGATGTAGAGGCATCCCTCCTCACTCTGCATTGATGCACAGCGTTTTGAAGGCTCCGAAGGCTCCGAGCGAGGGGATGCCCAAGAAGGATAGCAATCTGGCATTCATGTTTCCCCCGCTGCAGCATACTGCCAGGTTTTCTACAGTGATGAGGAGGCAGAGGATGATGAGGTCACTGACTCTACATGGGGGTCTGATAGGAGAGAGGAGGAGGAGGAGGCACAGGCCCATCTCCAAAGAGGCATGATGCCCTCCAGGGGCCAGCTTAAGGGCAGCACACCGACTGCATCACAACGCAGAGCTACTCATGTGCAGGGCGCTGTTGTGTTTCAGCGTTATTCCAAAAGTCCTTTGGTGTGGGCCTTTTTTGAGATGAGTGCATCAGATCGCACCACTGCTATTTGCAACATATGTCTCAAGCGTATCTCGCGTGACCAAAACAATACCCGCTTGGGCACCACATGCTTTACCAGACAAATGTCGACCTGCCATGCAGTTCGTTGGCAAGCATGGCGATTCCGGTTCTCTACCGGCATGTGAAAGGCAATGTCCATGCCTCGCTGGACAGGGCGGTCAGTGGAAAGGTGCATATTACCACTGACTCATGGTCCAGCAGGCATGGACAGGGATGTTACCTATATTTCACGGCGCATTGGGTGACTCTGCTGGCAGCTGGAAAGGACACAGGACAAGGTACAGTAGTGCTGGAGGTTGTTCCGCCACCACGCCTCCAAAATGCTACTACTGGTTACTGGCTACTACCTCTCTCCTCCACCCCTCCTCTTCTTCTTCCTCTGTGGCCTCTTCCTGTGCTGATGTGTCCTCGGAACCAGCGGTGCTCCATAGGCATTCAAGGGGCTAAGCAGGTACGCAGGCAAAGAGATGCCATGCAGTGGTTGAGCTGGTGTGCTTGGGGGACAGGAGCCACACTGGGCCAGAGGTTCTGTCAGCTCTGCAGGGGCAGGCTCAGAGGTGCTTGACACCATGCAGCTTAAGCCAGGAATGGTGGTTTGCGACAATGGCACCAACCTCCTCTCCGCCCTGCGACAGGGACAACTGACCCATGTGCCCTGTTTTGCTCATGTCCTTAATTTGGTGTGCAGAGGTTCTTGGGCACCCAGGCTTACAGGATGTCCTGAAGTAGGCCAGGAAAGTCTGTGTGCATTTCCGATGGTCATATAATGCCAGTGCTCGGCTGGCGGACCTCCAAAAGGAAAACAACCTGCTCAAGAACCGCCTAATCTGTGACATGCCCACCAGGTGGAACTCTACGTGGCTGCACACGCAATGAGTATCTGTGCCAATATGGCAGCAGAACTGGGTCAGGGGAGCTTGGTTTTTTTCCCCACGCCAGTGGGCCATGATCAGGGATGCATGCACTGTCCTGTCACCATTTGGCCGCGAGGATGGTGAGTTGTGACAGTGCATGCATCAGTGAGACTGTCCATCTTATTCACAAGTTGGAGCTGCGTAGAATAATGGACAGGGCCCTTGAGGCAAAACAGAGGGAGAAAGAGGAGGACTTCCTTACCTCTCAAGGCCCCCTTTATCCAGACAGTGTTTTTTTCTTGCCCGCCTATCACACAGGAAGAGGACGAGGAGGAGGATTGGAGGTGGAGCCTAGCACTCAGCATCAGCAGCAGTCTTCGAGGGATCAATTAAAGTCCCAAGGAACCCATGGACTTGTACGTGGCTGGGATGAGGTGGCTGCGGATCCTGATGTCCTCAGTGACCCAGAGGACTCCACATTGAATACCTCAGCAAACCTATGTTGTATGGCCTCCCTGATCCTGCAAAGCCTGCGGAAGGATCCTCGTATTCGTGCTATCAAGGAGATGGATCATTACTGTCTGGAAACTCTCCTTGATCCACGTTACAAGAATAAGGTTGCGGACCTTATCTTGCCGCCGCAGAGGGAGCAGAAGATGAAACATCTTCGGGAGGCCTTGCAGAAAGTTCTGTGCAATGCGTTGCCAGAGACTGGGGGGTTACAAAATCCAGGTCCTGGAAAACATGTTGCTGAGGCTTCAGTCAGTCACAGAAGGAGTGGTGAAGAAGGTGGCCGTCTGACTGATGCGTTCAGACAATTTTTTAGTCCGCAGCCCTGAGGTATGACTGGTTCCAGCAACCATCGCCACCGTCTGTTTTATCAGTCTTGGACACCTTTCCCAGCAAAAATCCTCTGGCTTACTGGGTCTTGAGGATGGATCACTGGCCAGAGCTTGCCCAGTACGCAATTGAGCTACTGGCTTGCCCTGCATCCAGTGTTCTTTCAGAACGGACATTCAGTGCTGCTGGAGGCTTTGTCACTGATCACAGGGTGCGCCTCTCCACCAGCTCTGTTGATCGACTGACCTTCATCAAAATTAATCAGGCTTGGATCAACACCAGCTACCAAGCACCTGATGCTGATATTAATGAATAATATATTTTTTGTTGAAATGTCGGATCCCTTTTAGACTGCTGATGCTGAGTGACTGTCCTCTTATGCTGCTGATGGAATATCCTTCTCCTCCTCACTTTTCTTGCTGATAGCTAGTAAGAAATGTTGTGTTTCTGGGCTCCGCCACCAGTGCCTAAGGCACAATTTTTCAGCCCCTGTTTAACAGGGGCGCCTAATAACAATTTTTGTTGCAATACTTTGCACGTGGCTCCTTGTTGCGCTCCAATTGCAGTTATTGAGAGGGGTTGCAAGTGTTGTGTTGTGCCCAAGGCACAATTTTCCAGCCCCTGTTTAACAGGGGCGCTTAATAACAATTTTTGATGCAATAATTTGCACGTGGCTCCTTGTTGCGCTCCAATTGGAGTTATTGGGAGGGGTTGCAAGTGTTGTGTTGTGCCCAAGGCACAATTTTTCAGCCCCTGTTTAACAGGGGCGCTTAATAACAATTTTTGTTGCAATACTTTGCACGTGGCTCCTTGTTGCGCTCCAATTGGAGTTATTGGGAGGGGTTGCAGTGTTGTGTTGTGCCCAAGGCCCAATTTTTCAGCCCCTGTTTAACAGTACGCAATTGAGCTACTGGCTTGTCCTGCATCCAGCGTTCTTTCAGAACGCACATTTAGTGCTGCTGGAGGCTTTGTGATGGATCACAGTGTGCGCCTCTCCACCGACTCCGTCGATCGACTGACCTTCATAAAAATTAATCAGGCTTGGATCACCACCAGCTACCAAGCACCTGATGCTGATGTAACAATTTTTTTTTTGAAATGTCAGATCCCTTTAAGACTGCCTATGCTGAGTGACTATACTGTTATGCTTGCTGAGTGACTATCCTTTTCCCCCTCAATAATGATGCTGATAGCTTGTAAGAACATTTTTGGTTCTGGGCCCAATTTTTCTGCCCCCTGTTTAACATGGGCGTGTAATTACAATTTTTAATGCAATTCTTTGCAGCGGGCTCATTCTTGCGCTACAACCACAGTATCTGTGAGGGGTTGCAGTGTTGTGGCACCAGCACCAGTGCCTAAGACCCAATGTTTCTGCCCCTGTTTAACAGGGACGTGTAATTACAATTTTTGATGCAATACTTTTCAGCGGGCTCATTCCTGCGCTACAACTAGAGTATCTGTGAGGGGTTGCAGTGTTGTGGCACCAGCACCACAACCACCCACCAACAAAGGCCCAATTTTACAGCCCCTGTTCAACAGGGGCATGTATTTACAATTCTTGATCTGATTTATCACAGCAGGGCCCATTCCTGTGCCCACCAAGAGTAACTGTGAGGGCTTACAGAGTTGTGACACCAGCGCCAGCACCAAAGGCCCAATTTTTCTACCACTGTTCAACAATGGCATGTAATTACGATTCTTGATATAATAGTTCACACAGCAGGGCGTTCCAGTGCCCACCAAGACTAAGGCCCCTTTCACATTGAGGCGTGGAGCCGCGGTGACGGTATAGCCGCGCTATTTGTAGCGCCGCTATACCGTCGTGTTTACCGCGATATTCGGGCGCTAGCGGTGAGGTTTTAACCCCCGCTAGCGGCCGAAAAAGGGTTAATACCGCCCGCGTTGCGGGCGGTATTACCGCGCTATTACCGCGGTTTCCCATTGATTCCAATGGGAAGGCGCGCTATAGGAGCGGTGAACACACCGCTCCTATACCGCGGTAAAGATGCGGCTAGCAGGACTTTTGGAGCGTTCCTGCCAGCGCACCGCTTCAGTGTGAAAGCCTTCGGGCTTTCACATTGAACACTACAGGGCATGATTTTTCATGCGGTATAGCAGCGCTATTTTTAGCGCTGTACCGCATGAAAAACGCCTCAATGTGAAAGGGGCCTAACTGTGAGGGCTTACAGTGTTGTAGCAACACCAACACCTAGGGCCCAAATTTCTGCAGAGTATATACGACAGGCCCCTACTTTCAAGTGAGAGGAAATCTATCCTTAGGAAGGGAAATTCTCTTCTGTAAGTGGTGTCTCCTGTCCACTGATGCTTTATCACCAATCCTTGTTTCACAAAAAAAAACACCAAATTTTCAAAACATCATTTGTCATTGGGACAGAAAGTGAATTGCAATCTTCTGAACAGATGCACACAGACAGCAAAACACATGTTTACAGGGGTGATAACCGATAACCCTTCTCTATGTTTTCAGAAAAGCTTAAAAATAGATTTTATGGCTGGAGCTACACTTTAAAAAAGTACCAGTTCAAAATTACAAACAGATTCCACTTAACAACAAACCTACAGTGCCTGTCTTGTTTGCAATGCTTGTATAATGCTGTTCAAAGTATATAGGGCCAAAGGGGCTTGTAATGACCTGGGGGGAGTGGGGGGAAACCCATGCTATTTTTATCAATGATTTTCATCCATATTGCAGGGACCAGACATTACATTATAGCCGCAAGCAGTTTTAAATTACTTTTTTCTTATAGTAATCTAATTTTGTGCAGGGACAGTTCTAAACACATGCCACCTCACAGGCATACTATAGACAGCTAGGAGGTACGATATTTAAATACATTTTTTTTTTCACTTTAAGCATCATTAAAATCACTGCTCCAGAAAAAATAACCGTTTTTAAAACTTTATTTTCTATTGATACATGTTTCCTAGGGCAAGACTTGGGTTCTCAAACCCGTTTTCTGACAATAACTTGCATATTAGGCTTTAAAATTAGCACTTTTAAATTCGAACGTTCGAGTCCCATTGATGTCAATGGGGTTCTAAATGTTTGTGCTAGCATTCAGTCTGTTCGAAGGTTCTGGTGCAAACCGAATGGGGGGGGGTGTTCGGCTCATCCCTACTGATAACCACAACAACGTAATGTTAGCTATGAAAACTGACACGTCAGCTTAGTAAAACAATATCTTTCATTTATTTCCCAAGAAAATAGGAATATACTAGCATCACACACTAAATAGCAGAATATCAAAAATACTTATCACAATCCTCTAGACATAGACTCATCGGCTGGGCTCTGGATGGCAAAAGAGGGCCTGAGCCTCAAGGCTTAGGCCCAAGCCAGTATCAATCTCACAAGCAGACCAGGAGCGAAAAGAGACCAAATCCTTTTCTTTGTGCACTTTTTACTCAAACATTCACACCCACTCGCAACCAACCCCACTTGCATCCTGTCCAAAGAGATATTGCCAAAGGTAGTCCTTGTAATATATTATATTGACCTTTAGGGGCAGCAATGTCAGCAATGTCAATATCGTCTCTATGAGCCCTGGGCCATCTTAGCTAGCCCTTATTCATTTTTGAAGCTCGCTTGCAGAGTGGTAATCACTGATTCTCATCTTATTGTCCTAGCCAGACAGGAGACAGGCACCCTTGCTATGCAGATTCTGATATGCTACAAAGTTACTTTACAACTTGGGGCCATCTTCCTGTATGAACCAGGAAGCGAAATTCCAGAACTATAATATAAAAACATGTTGCCTTCCGACATTAGCTCTTTTGAAATTCAGTGTCTTTATATTCCCCTTATGCTTCCTATTTTTGTGATTTATGCTGAAACGAATTGACCTGTGATCTCTGTTTCCTAAGCTGCCCCATATTTCTACATCCACGATCAAGTCTGTATTGTTAGTAATCAGTAGGTCTAGCAATGCATTGTTTCTTGTTGGTGCATTTACTATCTGACCCATGAAATTGTCCTGCAAAACATTTAGGAAATGGAGAGCCTTAAATGAATGTGCGGTTCCTTGCGCCCAGTCTATGTCTGGATAATAAAAATTCCCTATAATAATGACACTTTCCATCCTTGCTGCAACTCCAAACTGTGAAAAGAGGTCCGCCTCACCCTTCTCCCTCAGGTTTAGGGGGCCTATAGCATACTCCTAGTATTACTTTCTCCCTGGTTTCAACCCTTTGTAACTCTACCCATAAGGATTCCACCTCTTCCCTTGCTCCATGAGTGATGTCATTCCTCACATTCACCTGTATATCAATTTGGATATACAGACATACCCCTCCCCTTTTTTACCCTCCCTGTGCCTGTGATATAGGGAATATCCTTGAATGGTTGCCAGCCAATCATGAGAGCTATTAAACCAGGTCTCTGAAATTCCCACAAAATCAAATTCCTCCTCATACAGTAGCAGCTCTAGTTCCCCCATCTTGTCCACCAGACTCCTGGCATTAGTGAACATGCCTCATAGTTTTGTCCGGACGCATCTCCTTATTGGGTGTTCTGAGGTTGCACATAGGACTTGTTACCATACTTACCATGGATTTAGTTGTTTTAGTCAACCTATCACTAATGCCCCTAATATTACCCACTGAAATACGTTCCATACTGGCTATCTCTATGTCTGGACCAGAGCTGTGTCCTGGCCTAGGCCAAAAAGGCCCAGGCCTAGGGCAGCAGGTTGCAGGGGGCAGCATGGAAAGAGTCTCCGCCGGCTTGCACTATTAGTATAGCACTGTTAGTGTAGCGCCAGTCTTATGGGGTGGACTGGGCAGAGAGGCAAGCATTCCGCAACTGTAGGGGGGGCGGAGCTTCTAATTTTGACTGTCCTATCATCCTGGACCACAAACCTTTCTCACTGTGCTTTATGTTTTCTGCTTTACCATTGGCATGGTTATATCTTTTTAGTCCTCTCCATAAAATTATCAGAATTTTGGGCCTAAAGTAGAACTTAAGGAACACTTTTCTATTTACTTTTGGATAGAGTAAGGGTAAGGTAAGGTAAGGTAAGGGCAGGTCTTTAACAGCAAGGGGTGTGGCCTTGACAGGAAGGGGTGGGTCGTATTTAAATTAGGGGTGCACGAGTTTAGTTAGGCCTAGGGCAGCACAAAACCTAAATACATCCCTGGTCTGGACCCTCCCCCCATCGCCTAGTTTAAAAGCCTCTGTAACTTTTCGGCCATTTTCACTCCCAGCAGATCTGCACCCTCCTCATTTAGGTGCAGTCCTTCCCTTCTATAGAGCTGGTAACTGAAAAGTTGTCCAGTTCTCCAGGAACCCAAACCCCTCCTTTCTAAACCAGCTCCTCAGCCACTGGTTTACTTCCTTAATCTCCCTCTGCCTTTCGAGTGTGGCTCGATGTACCGGCAGTATTTGTGAAAATACTACCTTGGAGGTCATATTCCTTAATTTAGCTGATAAATCCCTAAAATCTTTTTTTTTAGGACACTCCATCTTCCTCTGACTTATTCATTGGTGCCAACTTGGACCATGACAGCTGTGTCTTCCCCAGCCCCCCTCCCCATTCCTGTCCACTAGATCCGTGATGTGCCAAACCCGAGTGTCATGGATCTGCCACCTAAGAGTTAATGGTGCAGACTGATTTTAGTGATTGACAACAGGCTGCCTATTTAAACACCTCAGCAGCACAGTGTCTTTGCTGCCTGATCTGCAGTTCTTACCTGACTTCCTGTGATCTGACCTGTTTCCTGTTTACTGTGTTTGACCCGGCTTGCTGACTACGATTGATCTCTGTTATCCTGATCCCGGCCTGCCTTGTGACCAACGCTCAGCTCTACAACTGCTTGATTTCCCGTTGCCTAACTTGCCTGTATACAGATCATTCTCTGCCTGTCGTTTATATCTATATCGGATCATCTGTTACCAAACCCGGCTTGTCTGACTACGCATTCAGTGCACCCACCAGCCAACTTCCTGTTTCCTGCTGCACCTGCTGAACCGACAAGACCCAAGACGAACCAGGCACCCATACACCGCCAGGCTCTTGTAGCCACTGTCGCAACATCGGTGGTTTAGCCGGGGTTGTACGAGAAGCCTTCCCACTACACGTCAGGCTCATCTGGCAGGTACGTAACAGTATCAGGCAGCCATGTCTGAGCCTGCTAGTGGGAAATCGGCCATGGATGACGTCTGCCAGCACCTTGCAGCCCTCACCCAAGCAGTCAAATCTCTACAGGAGGGTTATACGCAACTGGAACAACGTGTACAGACTCTGGCTACACCAAAAAGCAACTCTGCCCCTTCCGTCTCAGGGACTGCCACTGCAGCAACCCCATTAGTGATGCCACCCCCTGAACCCAGAGTTCCAGCACCAGAGAGATTTTCAGGTGACCGGGGAAAGTTTCGATCCTTCCGCAACGCATGTGAACTGTACTTCGCCCTACAACCTCAAACTTTTTCCCTTGAAATGACTAAAGTGGGGTTCATTATATCACTGCTTCAGGGTGAGCCCCAGTCCTGGGCTCATCGTATGTTGGAAAAGAACGATGTATTGCTACAGTCCATGTCTGCCTTCTTCGGTGCAATGGCCGAATTATACGACGACCCGCAACGAACCACCACAGCAGAGGCTGCCCTTCATGCACTCCAGCAAGCCCGCAAACAGCTGAAGATTATGTCACAGACTTTCGACGCTGGAGTGCAGACACACAGTGGAATGACGCAGCCCTGCGACACCAGTTCCGCTTGGGGTTATCGGAGGGTCTGAAAGACGAATTGGCACGTGTTGGGGTCCCAAATACCCTGGAGGCCCTTATCACACTGGCCATCCAAATTGACCGCTGGCTTCGTGAGCGACGATCCGAAAGATCAGCCCAGCAGCCACGTCCAGTATGGATGATGCCCCGGATCCCAGCTCCTACTTACTCCGCACCTGATAGCTTCACCCCAGTTCAGCCCGCTCCTTTCGCTACTGCTACCGACGCTCCAGAGCCTATGCAAATTGGCCTAATACGCCCCTCTCTGTCTCCAGAAGAACGCCTGCACCGACGACAGAATAACCTTTGCCTGTACTGTGGGGGTGCAGGCCACTATGTGCGTTCCTGTCCAACCAAGACACGTAAACAGCGGATGATTTTTTCAGTTAATAACTTTGTTTTGCCTACCAATGCTACCAACCTAACCCTTCCCATCTCTTTCCAGCTGCTAGAAAGGGAAGTGACAGTTACCGCGATCATTGATTCCGGGGCCTGCAGTTGCTTCATTGATCTAACCTTCGCAACACAACAACGCATTCCCTTGAGAACTAAAGCACAAGGACTTTCTGTTTTTCTAGCTGACGGGTCATGTATCAAGTCTGGACCTGAGACACAAGAGACATTTCCCTTACCCGTGTTGGCTCCCTCTCAACATAAGGAATTCCTAAGCCTTGATGTCATCTCCTCCCCACTATTCCCTGTTATTCTGGGCCTACCCTGGCTGAAGGCGCATAATCCGCAAATTGACTGGGCCACAGGGAGAATCAACTTCCACTCAGCCTATTGCCAGGAGCACTGCCTACCAAGGCCCCCAGTTCCTTCTACAACACTATTTTGTGTGGACTCTGAGTCTGAAGTGCGGAAAGTTGTACCTGAACACTATCATGAGTTCCTGGATGTCTTTAGTAAGCGAGGGGCTGACATTCTTCCCCCGCATCGGCCATATGATTGCCCAATTGAACTGCTTCCTGGGTCCGAAATCCCCTTCGGTAGAATCTTCCCCCTCGCTGAACGAGAACAGGAGGCACTAAAAGAATACGTCCAAGAAAACTTGGAAAAGGGTTTCATCCGACCCTCTACCTCTCCAACAGGAGCTGGAATATTTTTTGTTGAAAAAAAAGATCACTCCCTACGACCTTGTGTGGACTATCGGGAGCTCAACAAAATTACAGTTAAAAACCGATATCCTCTCCCTCTAGTACCCGAACTATTTCAGAGACTAAGGTCAGCGACCATTTTCACCAAACTGGATCTACGGGGGGCTTATAATTTAGTCCACATTCGCCAAGGGGATGAGTGGAAGACAGCCTTTCGCACCCGATTTGGCCACTATGAATACTTAGTGATGCCCTTCGGGCTATGCAATGCTCCGGCCACTTTCCAACATTTTGTTAATGATATATTCAGAGACTTCCTTGATATATTTTTGATTGTTTACCTAGACGACATTCTGATTTTTTCCATTTCTCTGGACTCTCACCGAAGTCATGTCAAAAGGGTGCTAAGCCGACTCCGCCAACACGGACTATATGCTAAAGGTGAAAAATGCGAGTTTGAAAAACGCAGCATCCAATTCCTGGGACTGGTAATCTCTCCTGAAGGGATCAAGATGGACTCTGAAAAGGTCTCCGCAATCTTAGACTGGCCTGCACCTACCGACAAGAAGGGGGTGCAGCACTTCGTAGGATTTTCCAACTTTTACAGAAGGTTCATTAAGGGCTTTTCTGCTATCATAACCCCTATAACACAGCTGACTAGACAGAACCTCCGCTTCCATTGGACTCCCGAGGCTCAAGCCGCATTTGATACCTTGAAGGGGCTGTTTACTTCAGCACCTGTTCTTGGTCACCCGGACCCGTCTCTGCCCTATACACTAGAAGTAGACGCATCTGAAGTCGCTATTGGAGCAGTCATCTCCCAACGCCAAGGCCCTAAGGATCTGATGCATCCAGTAGCTTTTTTTTCCCGCAGGCCCTCTCCAGCAGAGAGAAACTATGACGTTGGGGACCGGGAATTGCTGGCCATTAAGGCGGCATTAGAAGAATGGAGGTACCTCCTAGAGGGAGCAGCGCATCCCATATTGGTCTATACTGACCACAAAAACCTGGAGTATTTGAGGACTGCAAAACGTCTGAAGCCACGTCAAGCACGGTGGGCCCTATTCTTCTCCCGATTTGTGTTCCACATTACCTACCGGCCAGGCTCGAAGAATGTCAAACCAGATGCACTGTCTCGTATGTTTGATGACCCCAAGGAACCACCAGTGGCAGATACCATCTTATCTGAAAATAACTTCTTGCTTCTACAGGGCAACCTCCTCAACAGAATGAAGCAGGCTTCGACAGACGTTCCTAGCCCTCCAGGGGTCACGCTGACACTCCGGGAAGGTTTACTGTTCAACGGAAGCAAGGTATTTGTACCTGAATGTTTACGCATAACCATTTTGGGTCTGTGCCATGATCATCCCCTAGCAGGTCATTTTGGGGTCCACAAGACGCTTGATCTCCTGAAACGCACATTCTGGTGGCCAGACCTGGAAGAAACCTGTAAGAGGTACGTGAATTCCTGTGTAATCTGCAACCGCAGTAAGGGTACAAGAAACCGAGCTTGGGGTCTACTTCGGCCACTGCCAGTTCCTGACAGACCATGGAAAATGATAGCCATGGATTTTGTTGTGGAACTTCCCCCATCAGAAGGATGTACAGCCATCTTCGTAGTAGTGGACCGATTGTCCAAGATGGCCCATTTCTTGCCTCTGAAGAATACTCCCTTAGCCATAGAGACAGCTCAAGTATTTATCAGAGAAATTGTGAGGCTTCACGGGGTCCCTATGAACATTGTCTCCGATCGGGGGGTTCAATTCACCTCCAGATTCTGGAAAACTCTGTGTGAAGCCCTTAAAATCGAAAGATCCTTGTCCTCTGCCTACCATCCCCAAACCAATGGCCAGACAGAGAGGACAAATCAAACATTGGAACAGTATATCCGATGCTTCACTACTTTTGTACAGGATGACTGGGTATCGCTGCTGCCACTGGCGGAGTTCGCCTATAATAATGCCACTCATTCTGCCACAGGTCAGTCACCCTTCTTTGCAAATTATGGTTTTCACCCATCCTTCTTGCCTGACTTTATTCCAGAAACCATGGTTCCGGCTGTCCAAGACACAGTGGATTTCCTAAATCGCTTCAAGAAGCGGTTACCAAGGCACAAGCAGCAAGCAAGACGGCTTTTGACAGGAAAAGGAGGGGTGAACTGATTCTCCACCCGGGAGACCAGGTATGGTTGTCTACTACAAATCTCCGGTTGGCATGCCCCTCAAAGAAACTGGCACCTAAATTTGTGGGACCATTCCCAGTCAAGAGGAAACTTAATGAGGTTGCTTATGAATTATCCTTACCTGATTCACTTAAAATACATCCTGTCTTCCATGTTTCTCTCTTGAAACCCGCAGTTCCTGACTCTTTTCCAGATAGAGTATCCAAGCCACCAGAACCTGTGACCATCAATGGTGAAGAGGAGTATGAGGTGGAGGCTATCATAGACTGTAGGAGAAGAAGGAATCAGGTACAGTACCTGGTTAAGTGGAAGAGTTATGGCCCGGAGGATAACTCTTGGGAGGTTGAACAGGATGTGCACGCCAGAGACCTGGTTAATGCCTTTTTTCGCAGAAATCCACAGAGAGACCTGTTGGGCACCCGGAGGTTGCCCGTAAGGGGGGGGGGGCAATGTCATGGATCTGCCACCTAAGAGTTAATGGTGCAGACTGATTTCAGTGATTGACAACAGGCTGCCTATTTAAACACCTCAGCAGCACAGTGTCTTTGCTGCCTGATCTGCAGTTCTTACCTGACTTCCTGTGATCTGACCTGTTTCCTGTTTCCTGTGTTTGACCCGGCTTGCTGACTACGATTGATCTCTGTTATCCTGATCCCGGCCTGCCTTGTGACCAACGCTCAGCTCTACAACTGCTTGATTTCCCGTTGCCGAACTTGCCTGTATACTGACCATTCTCTGCCTGTCGTTTATATCTATATCGGATCATCTGTTACCAAACCCGGCTTGTCTGACTACGCATTCAGTGCACCCACCAGCCAACTTCCTGTTTCCTGCTGCACCTGCTGAACCGACAAGACCCAAGACGAACCAGGCACCCATACACCGCCAGGCTCTTGTAGCCACTGTCGCAACATCGGTGGCCCTTTAGCCGGGGTTGTACGAGAAGCCTTCCCACTACACGTCAGGCTCATCTGGCAGGTACGTAACACCGAGCACCCGGTAGACAACATTCAGTTTGGCGCTTCAGATCCTTTTGACAGATTCCCTCTCTGTCCTTCTGAGAATTGAGTCCCCTACCACCAAAATCTTCCTTTCCTACCCCTTGGTTCCCCCCTACTCTCACTGGAGGAGTTCTTCTGGCAGCTAGGGCCATCACTCTGCTTTAGCAATGCTGGTCCCTGACTGGTTTCACCAATGTCACGCAACAGGGCATACGTATTGGGATTTTCCATCTCAGGATCGGCCTCCCTGACTCTTTCCCCTCTATCCTTCCTGACTGTCACCCATCTACTCTTCTCTGGTGCCTGCATAAATTTGTCTCCACCCGCCTCTGTGCTGGCCCCTGCCGTGTTAGTTCCCAGCTCTCCTTTGGGATGGAGAGTCTTTTCACTGTTGACAGTTGCTTCCTAGATTCAGAACCTGGGCTTCAAGGGAAACAATGTGCTTAAATTTTGCACAGCAGAATTTGCCCTCGATCGGATGATCAAGGAACGCATACATGCAAGATGTACACAGAGTCACATCTCCACACCCGCTGGGTAGGGATGAGCCAAATACCCCCAGATACATACATACCAGAACTTTCGAACAGACTGAACGTTCGCGCAAACTTTTAGAACCCCATTGACGTCAATGGGACTCGAACAATCGAATGCAAAAGTGCTAATTTTAAAGCCTAATATGCAAGTTATTGTCGGAAAACAGGTTTGAGAACCCGGTTCTTGACCCAGGGAACATGTATCAATAGAAAAAAACATGTTAAAAAAGGTCGTTTTTTTCTGGAGCAGTGATTTTAATGATGCTTAAAGTGAAAATAAAAAAGGAAAAATTCCTTAAAATATCGTTCCCCCTGGGTGTCTATAGTATGCCTGTGAGGTGGCACGTGTTTAGAACTGTCCCTGCTAAAAATGAGATTACTATAAGAAAAAAGTCATTTAAAACTGCTTGCGGCTTTAATGTAATGTCTGGTCCCTGCAATATGGATGAAAATCATTGATAAAAATAGCATGGGTTTCCCCCCCACTCCCCCCAGGTCATTACAAGCCCCTTTGGCCCTATATACTTTGAACAGCATTATACAGGTGGCGCAAATAAGGCAGGCACTGTAGGTTTGTTGTTAAGTAGAATCTGTTTGTAATTTTGAACTGGTACTTTTTTAAAGTGTAGCTCCAGCCATAAAATCTATTTTTAAGCTTTTCTGAAAACATAGAGAAGGGTTATCCCCCCTGTAAACACGTTTTCCGGTCTGTGTGCATCTGTTCAGAAGATTGCAATTCACTTTCTGTCCCAATGACAAATGATGTTTTGAAAATGTGGGTTTTTTAGTAAAACAAGGATTGGTGATAAAGCATCAGTGGACAGGAGACACCTCTTACAGAAAAGAATTTCCCTTCCTAGGGGTAGATTTCCTCGCACTTCCTGTTGTGTCCTTCCATTTGCAAGTAGGAGTCGTTTGTAAGTTGGATGTTTGAAAGTAGGGGCCTGCCGCTTATACTATTATATCAAGAATTGTAATTACATGCCATTGTTGAACAGTGGTAGAAAAATTGGGCCTTTGGTGCTGGCGCTGGTGCCACAACTCTGTAAGCCCTCACAGTTACTCTTGGTGGGCACAGGAATGGGCCCTGCTGTGAAATAATAGATCAATAATTGCAATTACATGCCCCTGTTAAACAGGGGCAGAAAAAATGGGCCTTTTTTGGTGGTGGTGGTGGTGCTGGTGCCACAACTCTGTAAGCCCTCACAGTTACTCTTGGTGGGCACAGGAATGGGCCATGCTGTGAAATATTAGATCATGAATTGTAATTACATGTCCCTGTTAATCAGGGGCAGAAAAATTGGGCCTTAGCCACTGGTGGTGGTGCCCAGAACCAAAAATGTTCTTACAAGCTATCAGCATCATCATTGAGGAGGAAAAGGTTAGTCACTCAGCAAGCATAACAGTATAGTCACTTAGCATCAGCATAGGCAGTCTTGAAGGGATCTGACATTTCAAAAAAAAATATTCAGTTACATCAGCATCAGGTGCTTGGTAGCTGGTGGTGATCCAAGCCTGATTCATTTTTATGAAGGTCAGTCGATCGACCGAGATGGTGGAGAGGCGCACCCTGTGATCAGTCACAAAGCCTCCAGCAGCACTGAATGTGCGTTCTGAAAGAACGCTGGATGCAGGACAAGCTACTAGCTCAATTGCGTACTGTGCAAGCTCTGGCCAGTGATCCATCCTCAAGACTCAGTAAGCCAGAGGATTTTCGGTGGGAAAGGTGTTCAAGTCTGATCTTGCCCCTAGGTATTCCCGCACCATGTAAAACAGACGCTGGTGATGGTTGCTGGAACCGATCATACCTTGGGGCTGCAGACTACAAAATTGTCTGAACGCATTGGTCAGACGGCCACCTTCTCCACCGCTCCTTCTGTGACTGACTAAAGCCTCAGCAACACGTTGTCCAGGACTTGAATTTTGGAACCCCCCAGTCTCTGGGAACGCATTGCACAGACCTTTCTGCAAGGCCTCCCGAACATGTTTCATCTTCTGCTCCCTCTGCGCCGTCAATATAAGGTCTGCAACCTTATTCTTGTAACGTGGATCAAGGAGAGTTGCCAGACAGTAACGATCCCTCTCCTTGATAGCACGAATACGAGGATCCTTCCGCAGGCTTTGCAAGATCAGGGAGGCCATACAATGTAGGTTTGCTGAGGCATTCGGTGCGGAGTCCTCTGGGTCACTGAGGACGACAGGATCCGCAGCCACCTCATCCCAGCCACGTACAAGTCCATGGGTTCCTTGGGACTGTAATTGATCCCTTGAAGACTGCTGTTGATGCTGAGTGCTAGGCTCCACCTCCATGCTGACACAATCCTCCTCCTCATTGTCCTCTTCCTGTGTGATAGGCGGGCAAGCAGGAACACTGTCTGGATAAAGGGGGCCTTGAGAGGTAAGGAAGTCCTCCTCTTCCTCCCTCTGTACTGCCTCAAGGGCCCTGTCCATTATTCTACGCAGCGTGTGCTCCAACATGTGAATAAGAGGGACAGTCTCACTGATGCATGCACTGTCACTGCTCACCATCCTCGCGGCCTCATCAAATGGAGACAGGACAGTGCATGCATCCCTGATCATGGCCCACTGGCATGGGGGGAAAAAACCAAGCTCCCCTGACCCAGTTCTGATGCCATATTGGCACAGATACTCATTGATGGCGCTCTGCTGCGTGTGCAGCCACTGTAGCATGGCCAACATAGAGTTTCACCTGGTGGGCATGTCACAGATTAGGCGGTTCTTGGGCAGTTTGTATTCCCTTTGGAGGTCTGCCAGTCGAGCACTGGCATCATATGGCCGTCGGAAATGCACACAGACTTTTCTGGCTGCTTCAGGACATCCTGTAAGCCTGTACCGCTGCACACCAAATTAAGGACATGAGCAAAACAGGGAACATGGGTCAGTTGTCCCTGTCGCAGGGCGGAGAGGAGGTTGGTGCCATTGTTGCAAACCACCATTCCTGGCTTAAGATGGTGTGGCGTCAACCACCTCTGAGCCTGCCCCTGCAGAGCTGACCGAACTTCTGGCCCAGTGTGGCTCCTGTCCCCCAAGCACACCAGCTCAAGCACTGCATGGCATCTCTTTGCCTGCGTACCTGCGTAGCCCCTTGAACGCCTATAGAGCACCACTGGTTTCGAAGACACATCAGCACAGGAAGAGGCCACAGAGGAAGAAGAAGAGGAGGGAGTGGAGGAGAGAGGTGTGTCACAACCAGTAGTAGCCTTTTGGAGGTGTGGTGGTGGAACAACCTTCAACACTACTGTACCTTGTCCTGCGTCCTTCCCAGCTGCCAGCAGAGTCACCCGTTGCGCCGTGAAAGATAGGTAACGTCCCTGTCCATGCCTGCTGGACCACGAGGCAGCAGTAATATGCACCTTACCACTGACTGCCCTGTCCAGCGAGTCATAGACATTGCCTTCCACATGCCGGTAGAGAGCCAGAATCGGCTTCCGTGAGAAAAAGTGGCGTTTGGAAACTTGCCACTGAGGTACCGCACATTCCACAAACTCATGGAAGGGGGCAGAATTTTCCAACTGAAAAGGCAGCAGTTGAAGTGCTAGCAATTTAGCTAAGCTAGCATTCAACCGCTGGGCATGTGGATGGCTGGGAGAGAACTTCTTTCGGCGCTGCAGCAGCTGGTGCAGGGAAATTTGCCTGCTAGAATCTGCCATCGGTGTACCGATAGTAGATTGCCCGCATGTACTAGGCTGTGACACACCTAATTCTACACCTTCAGTCCTATCAGTTCAGGCTTCAGAGAGGACTGAGTGTATAGTGGGGTTGGAGATCCCAGCTGGTGAGGGGCAAGGGGAGGTCCGCTTTGTTCTTTGGTGTGGGTCTTTGAGGTATGCTTGCCAACAAACTGCATGGCAGGTCAACATCTGTCTGGTCAAGCATGTGGTGCCCAAGTGGGTGATGTTTTGGCCACGCGAGATACACTTGAGACATATGTTGCAAAAAGCAGCGGTGCAATCATCAAAAAAGGCCCACACCTAAGAACTTTTGGAATAACGCTGAGACACAGCAGCGCCCTGCACATGCGTAGCTCTGCGTTGTGATGCAGTCAGTGTGCTGCACTTAAGCTGGCCCCTGGAGGGCATCATACCTCATTGGAGATGTGCCTGTGACTTCTGCTCCTCCTCTCTCCTATCAGGCCCCCACGCAGAGTCAGTGACCTCATCACCCCCTCCCTCCTCATCACTGTAGAAAACCTGAGTAGATAAATAGAGGGCGCTAGACTACAAGTTATAGTAACGAAAAAATCTCCTATAATCAACAAAATAAATTAAAATATTATTAATATTAATTACTAATTGATCATAAAAATAATCATCAATAATAAATATATAAATATATAAATAGTGTCTCTAGGTCTTGGAAAACTCCAAGACAAAAAAGTCCCAATAGTTAAGTGCAAAAGTAGATAGTTCACCCTTCTTATTTGCTGTGATCTTGTTTAAAGTGAAAAAAGTGCCATCACCACAATCAAATCTTCTTTCACCCAAAAAAGTGCTGAGGAAAATGGATGCGCTTACCAGAGCAATTTGACTACTTTGGTGAAAAGATAGTCAAATGAGCCTGAGCAGGATTGTGCCTGCACATATGTTGACAGGATATGGAATAATTAGCCTCGTCTCCAGCGTTCCAAATAGGGGTATATGAAAAAACAGGACAAAACCAATAGCGTAATACTGTTTTATTTAAAACTTTAAAAACATGGAATGAAAGCCAAATGGCCTCTTACTGTAAAAGTGCCTCCCGGCACTGGGGCTGCAGATACTTCACCGCCAATCTGCGGTTTGTAGTGGGTCGTCTGGTATCGTCGCCACCTCTGTAGCGAATGCACAGATTCCCGGCTGCTAGCTCCACAGGTCGGAGAGCAGGTCGCGTGACCAGATACCGCCGAATTGACGTACATTTCGTTAATTGAACGTCTTCAGGGTGGCGTGTCTGGTCACTGAAGCATCATGGTATATATAGTCTCAAAAGACTACTCATTGGTCCAAAGACTAATTGGAAAGCAGCCTCAGCGCCGGTCAACTCATAAATTATGCGTCTGATGTATAATAACGGCAGACAATCCAAAATAGAGATTAATAACATTAGAGAACATATCAATCCTGTTAAATTAAAAGAGAAAAGAGAAACGAGGAGGACTGCAGAGGACAAAGGCAGTACACACACTACGTAGCTTTAGGTGCAAACTGCAGAGGACACGGGCAGTACACACCAAGTAGCTTTAGGTGCAAACTGCAGAGGACACGGGCAGTACACACCAAGTAGATTTAGGTGCAAACTGCAGAGGACAAAGGCAGTACACACCACGTAGCTTTATGGTGCACACTGCAGAGGACACGGGCAGTACACACCAAGTAGCTTTAGGTGCAAACTGCAGAGGACACGGGCAGTACACACCAAGTAGCTTTAGGTGCAAACTACAGAGGACATGGGCAGTACACACCAAGTACATTTAGGTGCAAACTGCAGAGGACACGGGCAGTACACACCAAGTAGCTTTAGGTGCAAACTGCAGAGGACGAAGGCAGTACACACCACATAGCTTTATGGTGCACACTGCAGAGGACACGGGCAGTACACACCAAGTAGCTGTAGGTGCAAACTGCAGAGGACACGGGCAGTACACACCAAGTAGCTTTAGGTGCAAACTACAGAGGACACAGGCAGTACACACCAAGTAGCTTTAGGTTCAAACTGCAGAGGACAAAGGCAGTAAACACACTACGTAGCTTTAGGTGCAAACTGCAGAGGACACGGGCAGTACACACCAAGTAGCTTTAGGTGCAAACTGCAGAGGACAAAGGCAGTACACACCAAGTAGCTTTATGGTGCACACTGCAGAGGACACGGGGAGTACACATTACGTAGCTTTGGGTGCAAACTACAGAGGACACAGGCAGTACACACAAAGTAGCTTTAGGTGCAAACTGCAGAGGACAAAGGCAGTACACACCAAGAAGCTGTAGGTGCAAACTGCAGAGGACACGGCAGTACACACTACGTAGCTTTAGGTGCAAACTGCGGAGGACCACGGGCAGTACACACCAAGTAGTTATAGGTGTAAACTACAGAGGACACAGGCAGTACACACCAAGTAGCTTTAGGTGCAAACTGCAGAGGACAAATGCAGGACACACACTATGTAGCTTTAGGTGCAAACTGCAGAGGACACGGGCAGTACACACCAAGTAGTTTTAGGTGCAAACTGCAAAGGACACGGGCAGTACACACCAAGTAGCTTTAGGTGCAAACTGCAGAGGACAAAGGCAGTACACACCACGTAGCTTTATGGTGCACACTGCAGAGGACACAGGCAGCACACACCAAGTAGCTTTAGGTGCAAACTGCAGAGGACATGGGCAGTACACACACCACGTAGCTTTAGGTGCAAACTACAGAGGACATGGGCAGTACACACCAAGTACATTTAGGTGCAAACTGCAGAGGACACCGGGAGTACACACCAAGTAGCTTTAGGTGCAAACTGCAGAGGACAAAGACAGTACACACCAGGTAGCTTTATGATGCACACTGCAGAGAACATGGGCAGTACACGCTACGTAGCTTTAGGTGCAAACTTCAGAGGACAAAGGCATTACACAAACTACGTATCTTTATGGTGAACACTGCAGAGGACACAGGCAGTACACACTAAGTATCTTTAGTTGCAAACTGCAAAGGACACGGGCAGTACACACCAAGTGGCTTTATGTGCAAACTGCAGAGGACAAAGGCAGTACACGCCATGTAGCTTTATGGTGCACACTGCAGAGGACACAGGCACTACACACTACGTAGCTTTAGGTGCAAACTGCAGAGGACACGGGTAGTACACACCAAGTAGCTTTAGGTGCAAACTGCAGAGGACACGGGCAGTACACACCAAGTAGGCAAAATTGTGTGCAGAAAAACCGGGACGGCCGCATTCCAAAAAAAATTCCTTTTTAATAAAACAGATCACAACATCAACATGTCACAGCAAAAAACATGAATAAGCACTGTATTTTGGTGTGAAACGTGTCAGCAGTACACACTACGTAGCTTTAGGTGCAAACTGCAGAGGACACGGGCAGTACACACCAAGTAGCTTTAGGTGCAAACTACAGAGGACAAAGGCAGTACACACACCACATAGCTTTATGGTGCACACTGCAGAGGACACAGGCAATACGCCACGTGAGAATACTGCAGCTAGCACAATCACCTGCCTGCCAGTAAATTAGGAATAGCTGATCTAGCTAAACTATACAGTGTATAAATACAGTATATGTACAAAACCTGGTGATGCATATATATCCTCTTCACACTGTAACTTTAACTGACTAGCCTGCCTGCTCTATCTACCTAGAAAAAATGACACTCTCTCTCTGTCTCTAACCACCGCCGCAACACACTACACAAGGCCGACCTGCGGGCGGCCATTTATAGTGTGGAGCGTGTACTAAACCCCCTGAGCCATAATTGGCCAACCACCCTGGCTTTGGCCAATTATGGCTCTCTGTTTTTTGCTCGCTGTGATTGGCCAAGCATGCACTATGATCCGCATGCTTGGCCAATCACAGTGAGCAAAAAACGTGTGTGTACTGCCCGTGCCCAATCATCAGCCAGCAATGCACTGCGATACCGCAATTAATTATGGGCCGTGACATTCAAATTTGGCGCGAACGACTCGTAACGTTCGTATTTCGACGAACGCTCGAACATACGATGTTCGAGTCGAACATGAGTTTGACTCGAACACAAAGCTCATCCCTACCGCTGGGCATCGTACCTACTAATTTAATGGGTATTAAGGATTATACCCTGTCCAAAGTAACTAACAACTAGCTTCCTGACCCTAATACTTAACAATACACAGGTTCTCGCCTACACAGGTACACACATACACAGTTTCTCTCCCAGCACTCATGCACTCGGGTACCCACAGCACTCAGCTACTCACATTACCAGTGCACTCAGGTAGTCCCAGCACCCGTGCATTCGGATACTCCCAGCACCCGTGCACCCCTTACTCCCAGCACCCGTGCACCCAGGGTACTCCCAGCACTCATGCACTCACAGCACCCGTGCACTCGGGTACTCACAGCACCCATGCACTCAGGTACTTCCAGCACTCATGCACTCACAACACTTGTGCACTCTACTCAGGTACTCACAATACACAGGTACTCACAATCCTCACAATACACGGGTACTCACAACACACAGGTACTCACAATACTCGGGCACTCACAATACACACAATACTCAGGTACTCACAATCCTCACAATACACTGGTACTCACAACACACAGGTACTCACAATACTCAGACACTCACAATACACACAATACTCAGGTACTCACAATACACAGGTACTAACAACACACACAATGCTCGGGTACTCCCAATACACAGGTACCTACACTACTCAGGTACTCACAATACACAGGGGTTCACAATCCTCACAATACACAGTTGCTCACAATACACAGGTACTTACAATACACACAAATCTCAGATATTCACAACACACACAATGCTCGGGTACTCCCAATACACAGGTACCCACAATACACAAACCACTAAGGTACTCTCAATACTCAGGTACTCACAATACACACAATACTCAGGTACTGTTGATACACAGGTATTCCCAATACTCAGGTACACACAATACATACAATACTCAGGTACTCACAATACTCATGTACTCACAATACGCACAATACTCAGGTACCCACAATACACAGTCAGGTTTGGTAGTTTGTGTCTCTGTGTCACTCAGCCTTTTCCCTTGAAATCTGACACTAGCAGTCAGTAACCTTCAGTGCCGCCACTACACTGATCTGTCTCACACACTCCTCTCCTGCGGTCTGCACCTTACTTACCCCTGCCTCTCCATCAACCTTCCACCTCCCGATCCTGCTGGATTTAATTTTGCCTCCTCTGGCCTCATCTGTTGGGTGATACTGCCCTTAGTTACTCCTGCTCCGCCACCACGATGTCCCACTCTGCTGCCACTGTAGGTCTCCCGCTTCTGCTCACAGTTGTGGTGGGGTCCAGTCCAGTCGGGGGTGAGGGACTGGTCCGCCGTGCTGCTGCTCTCAGTCATGGGGAGGTCCGGTCCTTTGAACTCGTCTCCCACACTCCCTCTCACACCATGCTGTGTCCCAGCATTCAGTTTAAAATATTTAGCATTTCCATGGAATGGCCTAATGCCATGTACACATGATCGGAAATTCCGACAATTCCGACAATTCCGTCTGATGTGAGCTTTTGGTTGGAAATTCCGACCGTGTGTAGGCTCCATCTGAATTTTTCTGTTGGAATTTGCGACACCAAAAATGTGAGATTTAGTTCTTAAATTTTCAGACGGGAAAAGTTCTTGTCAGAAATTCTGATCGTCTGTATGCAATTTCGACGCGCAAAAAACACGCATGCTCGTAATCATTGAACTTAATTTTTCTTGGCGCGTTGTAGTGTTGTACGTCAATTTTGTGTGACCATGTGTATGTAACACAAGTTTGAGCCAACATTCCGTCGGATAAAAATCTGCGTTTTTTCTTGTCGAAATTTCTGATCGTGTGTACGTGGCATAAGAAAGTTGTTGGAGCCAGATAACAAAGATTCCAAGCATTAGCTGCACTGAAAGTAAAAAGGGCCAAAAAAACAACAATAGCATAATACAAAAGAAGCATCAGGTCAATATCTGGTTTGCCTATATCAGTATATGCATATTTTGATTTACTGTGTTAAGGATTCAGTGTATAATCTTTGAACAGTCTGGTATTAAAATTGCAACAAATTGCAAGAAATGTCTGGAATAAAATCTGAACACGCAGACAGAAATGTCAATCTGGAAAGCAGCCATATGAATCTGAGACATGAAAGCAAGAAAAAAAAAAAAAGATATTTCTTAATTCCCGTAAGATGGTAAATTCAAACAACATTTATATTTTAAGTTTCCACTGAGGAAGAAATGTTCTAAAGTCTCTGGTTACAAATAAATTGCAGATTGTGAACTCTTTCTACAGTGTTGTATATAAAAGGAGAGTGTCAATTAGGGGTCTTTTTATAAATGTTTCCACACAAAATTCACCCAAGATTCACACGTTTTTTCCAATTCAAATTAATAATAAAAAAAATGAATGAACTTCTGTGAATATTGTGTGAAAACATTTATAAATAGACCCCTTATGCCCCGTACACACAATCGGAATTTCGGATGGAAAAAGTCTGATGTGTGTAGCCCCATCTGAGTTTTTTCATTGGAAATTCCGATGAATTCCATTGGAGTTTAGATATAGAACATCTTCTATATTTTATCGATGGAATTCCGTCGGAATTCTGATGTGATTTGGTCAGGCAAAATCCTGATCGTGTGTACGCGGCATTAATATAAGGTACTATGCAAAAGTTTAGGCAAAAGTGAAGAAATGCTGTAAAGTTAGAATGATTTAAAAATATATATGATTAATTGTTTTTTGGTATCAATTTACAAAATACAAAGTGAGTGAACAGAAGAAAAATCAAATCAATATTTGGTGTGACTACCATGTGTCTTCAAACCAGCATCAATTGTTTTGCTTGCACAAAGTCAGGGATTTTGTAGGATTACATTTAGGTGTATGATTAACCAGTTGTACCAAGCAGATGCTAATGATCATCAATTTCATATGTAGTTTGAAACACAGTCATTAACAGAAGTAGCTGTGTAGGATGCCTAAAACTGGGTGAGGAATAGTCAGACTGCTACAAAGGTGAGGTTGTGGAAGACAGTTTCATGTCTCAGGTCACACACCATGGCAAGACTGAGCACAGACTAGGTTTTGCAAAAGTATTTGACATACACAGCTAATGTGTAATTTCAGGGCCTAAAAAAAAAAACAGCACCAATCAACGCACTCACCCCTAAGCATAAATTCCCTCTGCAAGTTAAAATTCTTCCCAAATAAAAATGCAAACATTATCCATCCTCACGGTTCAAATTCTTTTCCCAGCACATATCTTTGCCCCCCAATACCACCCTCCAGCTCAAATCTACCCCAATTCCCCACAAATCACCTCTTCTAGCACACATCCTTTTTCCTTACAAATCCCTCCTCCTAGCATACCCCCCCCCCCATCCCTTCTCATAGCACAAATCCTCTCGCACAATCTCCCTACTCCTATCACAAATCCTCTCCCTCAGATACTCCTCCCAGCTTAAATCATCCCCCCTCCTAGCGTAAATCCTCCCCCAAAACTCCTTCCTAGTGTGAGTTCTCCCCCAATTCCTCCTCCTAGTACAAATCCTCTCCCTCAAATCCCCCCTCCCAGAAATGTATGGGGGGGCACAACTGAAATCTTGGGGGGGGAAACCCACCTAACACCCCTGTAGATCCGCCTATGCATAAGCCTACAGTGCCTATTGGGAAATCGGTCCTGTGTAAGGTAAAGTCTATAGGCTTGGAAAAATCTGTTTTTAAAGTGCATAGAAACCTGGCTAAAAAGGTTGTATTCAGAGAGTAGAGGTTAATGATTCAAACACTAAAGGGTCTAAGATTATTATAGGTGTACCCCAAGGTTCATTGTTAGGATGCTTACTTTTTAAAATACTGTATTTATAAATTATACCGAGTCTGGGATTAAAGGTACCATTTCAGTCTTTTCAGATGACACCAAGCTAGTGCATGCAGTGGAATAACATCATTGATGTCTCTAATTTACAAGCCTACCTCAATGCACTCAATGTCTAATTGGGCAATAAAGTGGCAAAATAGGTTTAATGTTGATAAATGTGAAGGTTATGCACTAGGGGGCTAAAATTATGCCCACATCATACATACTAGGGGAGAACAACTGGTGGAATCAACGGTGGAGAAGGATCTGGGTGTACTGGTAGAGCATAATTTAATAATAGCATGCAATGCCAAGTTTCAAAAGTGGACAAAATCCTTTCTTTATTGAAAGATGTGTGGACTGCAGAGAGAGAGAGAGAGAGAGAGATAAACCTATTTTGCCACTATACAATTCATTGGTAAGACCCAATCTAGAATACGCAGTTCAGTTTTGGGCACCAGTTAACAAAAATAATATTGGGGAACTGGAGAAAGTACAGAGAAGGACAACCAAGCTGATAAGAGGCATGGATGAGCTAAGTTATGAGGAGAGATGAGCTAAACTGAATATATTAATTAGGTGTTGGGGGGGGGGGTCAACATGTATAAATACATAAGTGGTCCATATAGTGAACTTGGTGTGGGAGTTATTCACTTTAAGGTCATTACAGGGGACAATGGGGCGTTCTTTACATCTGGAGGAAAACAGATTTAACCTCCAAATATGGAAAGACTTCTTCACAGTAAGAGCTTAGAAAATGTGAAAGAGATTCCCTCAAGAGCTGGTTCTGGCCAGCTCAGTAGATTGTTTTATAAAACTGACATTAATGGGGTGCACCAGCTCACACACCAGTAACCACTGAGCTAAAAACATCATTTTTTTCCAACCCAATTAAAATGGCAAAAATAGTGCTATACGGCACTATTTTTGGAATTTTGATTGGGTTAAACTAAATTTATGTTTTTAGCCCAGTGGTTCATAGTGCACAGGTAGGTACACCCCCTTAATGTTACTGCATAGTTAGTGCCACTGCTGGCCATAATTTGACATAGGACCATATTGTTTTTGTTTAGATTTTGTTTTTAAAAAAAAAGGCCAGGATTATTTCCTAAATGCACAATATATATCTGTATACTAATATTTATAGGTTAAGTTAATGCAGGGAATATTAGATTTCCTTTTGGGGGATTAGGAAGGATTTTTGTTATGTAACTATGTAAAAGAGACTGTGGTTTCAGGAGGTGATGTTCAAGCTTTTTCTAAGGAGCACAAAGAAACTGCAAAGTTGAGGAACATAGATGCAATGGTCAGCCAAGGTAACTTAATGCAGCAAATGAAAGACCCATCATGCTTAAATAATTTCAACATCGAAAGATATCCAGCCGCTCTATTAGCACAGAACTGACAGAAATCAGTAGGACCCAGGTACACCCATCTACTGTCCAGAGAAGTCAGGCCAGAAGCGGTCTTCATGGAAGAACTGCTGCCAAAAAGTCATTCCTCCAACATGGAAACATGGCTAAGCGACTCAACTATGCACAAAAACAGCAGTTTATTTGCCAAAGAACTAGAGAACTTTACAATAATGGGTGCCTGCAGGAAACAGTGAAGCACGGTGGAGGTGCCTTGCAGGTTTGGGGCTGCATTTCTGGAAATTAATTAGACACATGATCTTCTATACTCACGATTGGTAGCCTGTTAGGAAATCCATAATCCATGACCCAAAGGGCCAGATTCACAGAGCGATTACGCCGGCGTTAAAGGAGATGCGCAGCGCAAGTCTAAATTAGCGCATGCGTTTCGATGCGCCTTATCCCCAAAACGAGATACGCAAGAAATCTACTTTTTTTTGTTCGGCGTAATTTCGATAGACAGGCGCATCCGTCTGCGCAAAAATGCGCTAGACACACCATTGATTTGCTATTCAAATATGCTAATGAGGAAGTTACAGGGGTTCCACAAAAGAACGTTGTTGCAGCGCAGGTTACGTGCTGTGCGCAACAGCTGCACGGCCTGTCTAAAATTAGACCATATAAAAGGTGGTATACAATTAGACAATCCGTCTACATGTCAGAGAAAGCAACACTGTTAGTGAGGAGCTGAGCAGTCACATGTGTTGCACAACAATCTGTATGCCAACATGCCAGGGACATCCTTGCTCATAGCTATACTACTGACTTTAGAGGAGCAAAGAAGGAGGAGGGCACAGAGGAGGGCATGGAGGAGGGCACGGGAGAGGATATACCGCACCCACATAGACCTCTTTGGCATGAGTGATTCGGAGGTGTATCGCATCTTCAGATTCACCCCTCATGCCATCCTGGAATTAACCACAACCTTGCAGGAGGCCATCACCAGCCCAACACACCGCTCACATGCAGTGCAGCCACTGGTCAAGGTCATGGCAACACTCCATTTCCTTGCCAGTGGCTCTTTTCAAAGAACAAGTGGAGTGGTGGCTGGGATGTCACAATCCTCCATGAGCAGATGTGTGCACCAGGTTATCCCAGCAATCCTCAGACGCATGGCCAACCAAATCATCAAACCCACCACTGAAGAGCTGCGGCTGAAGGCAATGACAGATTTCTACAGAATTGCCAGATTCCCACGCACCGTGGGGGCCATTGATTGCACACATGTGGCACTCCAGCCCCCCCATGAGACAGAGCACATATACCGCAATCGGAAGCATTGGCATTCCATCAACGTACAGGTGATAGTCGATGCCCAAGGCCTCATATGGCACGTCCGTGCCAAACACCCTGGATCCAGCCATGACAGCTACATATACAATCAGAGCCCCATCTGAATGGAATTAGAACAGAACGTGTATGGGGACACCTGGCTGGTTGGTGAGTGACATGGGTGGCAGGCATGACTGCCCCCCCCCCCATGATGCACAAGGGGCACATGCATGACTAACATCCTCCTGTCTTTTCCCTTACAGGTGACTCTGCATATGCACTGGGACCCCATCTGGGACCCCATGATGCACAAGGGGCACATGCATGACTAACATCCTCCTGTCTTTTCCCTTACAGGTGACTGCATATGCACTGGGACCCCATCTCATGACTCCTATCCGGAACCCCCAAACCCCAGGAGAAGAAAGATACAATGAAGCACACGCCCAAACACGTGCAGTGGTGGAGCGCACCTTTGGCCTCCTGAAGTCACGTTTCCGATGCCTGGATAAGTCTGGGGGGACCCTGTTGTATTCCCCAAACTTTGTGTGCCAGATCATCGGTGCATGTTGCCTGCTGCACAACTTCGCAGTGAGAAAGGGCCTGCAGATTGACATAAGTGATGACCTGACCCCTGAACCAGACAATCCCCCCTAATCGAGGCTACCCCGTCTTCTGAGGGAAGAGCAGCAAGGAGACAGCCCACATTAGGCATCTTTGCACGTTAAACACACACATTAATCATGGCACAATGAGAATGCATGCATGCACACCACTGTGGTCCCTAGCACAGACACATCACATCCTCATCAAATTGGATTAGCACAAGCCCACCATGCTGGACTTGTGAGCAGCAACGCCACGCCACGGCTCCAATTATGTCACTGTACATTCATACACCATTCACACGGACCTGGGGATCACTTCTCCCTGTTCCTGGGGAACCCTACTCCACCAAAACTGAGGGTGACATCCCTTTTCCGGCAGGAATATCACCCCCACATTCCAAAAACATTCACAACACAAAAAAAAAAATGTCCAGCAAAAAAAAAAATCGCCAGCACAAAAAAAAACATGAAAAAAAAAGGGGGAAAACAAATTAATGCCGCTGGCGTGAGCCATGCCTGGGGCGCCCACAGCCACGGCCCCGGCTCCTCAGGGGAGACTCATGGGGAGAGGGGGGGTAATCCGGGGAAGGAGGAGCAGCCCCTGGTCTCTGCCCACCTGGCGGCCTGCCCTCCAAGGCCACGGCAATTCTGTTCAGGCCAGCACCTAGTGTTGCCGTGTTGGCCTGGATAGCCTGGGTGAGGGCCCTCACATCCTGCCCAACGTCTGCTGTTGTAGTCTGCAGTACGTTTAGGCAGTTTGTAAGAGCCCGGGAGTGGCAGTTCAGGTCGCCAAGCGTATCCTTTATGGAGGACAGGCTCTCCTCCATCCGCCCCAAAGTCTGGCTGACCTGTCCCAGGTGGCGGGTCTGAAGGGCCTGGTCCCTTCTCAGATTGGCGGGCAGAACCTCGGCCACCCCCCTGGTCTTCTGGGACGACTTCCTGCCTCCAGCTGAGGCTTGTGGCCGGGGAGAAGTGGAGGCCCTTGGGAGAGGAGCCCTGTTGGGGGAGGAGTGAGAGGGGCTAGCCCTTATGGAGGGCTGGCTGCTGCCAGCCAGAGAGGAAGACTCCTCCAAAAACAGCAATCCACTGGCTGACATGACATCCTCCTCCTCCTCAAACTCCTCCTCCTCAACCTCCTCCTCTTCAACCTCCTCCGAGGACTCCAGCATTGTCTGGGGGTCCTCATCAGGCTGTTGTCCCTGGGATGGTGCGGTCAGCCCAGATGGCCCAGCACCCTCCTGCACATCTGTGGATGACACAAAACATTCACAGGTTGGAGGATCCACACACTTGCCACATATTCCCTTTCACCCCCCCCCCACATGCTACACACCTGATAGGGCAAAAAACCTTACCTGGCATCACGCCTACATGAATGGAGTCATAGCCAGGCAGGCCCTCCACCTGTTGTCTATGAAAGGTGTGGGCCACCGCACGCTCCTCCGCTGTCAGCCTAACAGGGCATGGTGGGCCCCCTCCTGTGCCCCTGACATGGGCTGCCATTTTGGCCAGCTTCTTTCTGACCAGACGCCGGAGGTCATTGATTTTATTTTCAATCCCCGGCCGTGTCCGGGTCCCCCCCCCCCCCCCCCCCGCTGAATTCACCTGGTCAGTAATGTGCTGCAAGATCTCACGCCTCCTGGCCGGGGTGGTGTTGGCACTCTCCGGGCCGTGGAGGAAACGCCCATATTGGGTAATGGCCCGGGCAATAATTTGTTTCTCCCCCAAAGTAAAATTCAACTTCCTTTTCCTCTCAGTCATACTCATACAAAAACTCTCTCCCAAACAATCAGCAAAAATCACTCACAAAAACAAGCAGGAAAAATCAAGCAACAAAACAAACAAACAAAAATCTATCAACCAAAAAGTCTCACAAGCAGTCACCAAAAAACACTTTCAAATATCTTCTACAAAACACTAGATCAAACAGTCAACAAATATAACAAAGACAAGTCACAACGCAACAAACAACAGAACAAAAGCACCTTGCTGTATAGGGAGGGATACAAAGGGATGTACTTTTGCAAAGGAAGTGCGTTTGTGTCTGTCTATTTATGCTGTCTGCGTAGTTCACAAAGTTGCCCGGGTCCACTTCCAATTTCACTGATTGCACCGTTCCCGAGTTGTGAGCATGTGCACAGAGGTGCTGACCATGGTCTGCTTCATGCGCGCATGCGCGAGCCGGCCGGCCCTTCATTTGCATGGGGTCACGGCTCATTTCAATGTAACACGCCCACGTCCTTCCCAATTTGAATTACTCCGCCTTACGCCTCTGAAATTACGTTGCACAGGCGCTAATTTCTGCGCAAATCAATCGAGAATACAGTGATTGCGCCGCTACATTGCGGCAGTCTAACGTAAAGGAGGTGCGCTACGCCAGTCAAAAAATGCGCCGATGTACGTGAATCTGGCCCAAAGCATTTAACTTTTTCACTAATTTGTCGGGGACTACTGTGTTAAATGCTGAGTTAAAATCAATGAATAGAGATGGACCGAACATCGCCCCCTAGTGTTAACCCCTTCCCTGCCAGTGACATTTATACAGTAATCAGTGGCTATATTTAGCTCTCATCGCTGTATAAATGTCAATGGTCTCAAAAAAATGTCAAAAGTGTCTGATCTATCTGCCTCAATGTCGTAGTTCCGATAAAAATGTCTAATTGCCTCCATTACTAGTAAAAAAAAATAATAATAAAAATGCTGTAAATCTATCCCTTATTTTGTGGACGCTATGGCCCGGATTCACGAACGTTTTACGCCGGCGTATCTATAGATACGCCGTCGTAAGTACAAATGTGTGCCATCGTATTGTTACGCCAATTTCTTGAAGCTAGATTCGCCGTAAAACAAGGCTTCAGCCACCCGACGTAACTTGCCTACGCCGGCGTATCGCGGGCGCATAGTTAAACTGGACGCATTCGGCGTTCCCATTTTAAATATGCAAATGAGTAAGATACGTCGATTCAGGAACGTAGATGCGCCTGGCCGCTTCATATACGCGATTTGCGTAAGGCTTATGTCCGGCGTAAAGTTACCCCTCATATAGCAGGCGCAGGTAATGCAAAGGTATAGGCCAGGGAACGACGCCGTCAAATTTTACGTCGCATACGCCGTTTACATAGTACTACGTGAATAGGGCTGTGCGTAGGTTACGTTTACGTCGTAGGCAGTGTTCGACATATCTTAGGCAGCTATTTCGAAGTAACTGTGAGCATGCGCACTGGGATGCGTCCCTAGAGACGACGCATGCGCAGTTCGTTTTTTGAAGCTGTGGCCATCATTTGCATGGGGTCAAGCTTTATTTAAATATATCACGCCCACTTCCAGCCCACTTCCACCTACTTTGACTTATGTCGGCTTACGCCGACAACTATACGCTACATGGACCGCATATTCTTCATGAATAGCATGCTTGCTTCTCTACGTTATGCCGGCGTAGCGTAAAGACGATACACTACGCAAACCTTTCGCGCAAACCACTCAATATACGCATATTGTGATTTTTTTTAACCAATAATATGTAGAAGAATACATATTGGTCTAAATGATGAAGAAATTTTTTTGTATTATTATTTGGGCTATTTATAATAGCAAAATGTAAAAAATATTGGCCCAGATTCACAGAGCGATTACGCCTGCACAACAGGAGATGCGCGTGCGTAAGTCTAAATGTGCACGTGCGTTTCGATGCACGGCATCCCCAAAACGAGATACGCAAGAAATCTACTTTTTTTGGTCCGGCGTAATTTCGTTAGACAGGCGCATCCGTCCGCGCAAAACTGCTAGACAGACCATTGATTTGCTAGTCAAATATGCTAATGAGGGACTTACGGGGATCCACAAAAGAACGTTGGGGCAGCGCAGGCTACGCAGTGTGCGCAACAGCAAAATGTCCTGTCTAAAATTAGAGCATATAAAAGCTGGTCTAAAAAGAGAAAAAAAGTCTACTTGTTAGATAAAGCAACACTGTTAGTGAGGAGCTCAGCAGTCACACGTGTTGCACAACAATCTGTATGCCAACATGCCAGGGGCATCGTCGCACATAGCTATACTACTGACTTTAGATGAACAAAGAAGGATGAGGGCACGGAGGATGGCACGGAGGATGGCACGGGAGAGGATATACCGCACCCGTATAGACCTGTTTGGCATGAGTGATTCTGAGGTGTATCGCATCTTCAGATTCACCCCTCATGTCATCCTGGAATTAACCACAACCCTGCAGGAGGACATCACCAGCCGAACACAACGCTCACATGCAGTGCAGCCACTGGTCAAGGTCATGGCAACACTCCATTTCCTTGCCAGTGGCTCTTTTCAGCGTACAAGTGGAGTGGTGGCTGAGATGTCACAATCCTCCATGAGCAGATGTGTGCACCAGGTTGTCCCTGCAATCCTCAGACGCATGGCCAACCAAATCATCAAACCCACCACTGAGGACCTGCGGCTGAAGGCAATGACAGATTTCTACAGAATTGCCAGATTCCCACGCACTGTGGGGGCCATTGATTGCACACATGTGGCACTCCAGCCCCCCCAGGAGACAGAGCACATGTACCGCAATCGGAAGCATTGGCATTCCATCAACGTACAGATGATAGTCGATGCCCAAGGCCTCATATGGCACGTCCGTGCCAAACACCCAGGGTCCAGCCATGACAGCTACATATACAATCAATGCCACATCCGAATGGAATTCGATCAGAACGTGTATGGGGACACCTGGCTGGTTGGTGAGTGACATGGGTGGCAGGCATGACTATCCCCTCCCATGATGCACACATCACAAGGGGCACATGCATGACTAACATCCTCCTGTCTTTTCCCTTACAGGTGACTCTGCATATCCACTGGGACCCCATCTCATGACTCCTATCCGGAACCCCCAAACCCCAGGAGAGGAAAGATACAATCAAGCACATGCCCAAACACGAGCAGTGGTGGAGCGCACCTTTGGCCTCCTGAAGTCACGTTTCCGATGCCTGGATAAGTCTGGGGGTACCCTCTTGTATTCCCCAAACTTTGTGTGCCAGATCATCAGTGCATGTTGCATGCTGCACAACTTCGCAGTAAGAAAGGGCCTGCAGATTGACCTACGTGATGACCTGACCCCTGAACCAGACAATCCCCCCTAACCGAGGCTACCCCGTCTTCTGAGGGAAGAGCAGCCAGGAGACAACTCACATTGGGCATCTTTGCACGTTAAACACACACATTAATCATGGCACAATGAGAATGCATGCATGCACACCACTGTGGTCCCTAGCACACACACCCCACATCCACATCAAATTGGATTGGCACCAGTCCACCATGCAGGACTTGTGAGCAGCAACGCCACGCCAAGGCTCCAATTATGTCACTGTACATTCATACACCATTCACACGGACCTGGGGATCACTTCTCCCTGGTCCTGGGGAACCCTTCTCCACCAAAATTGAGGGTGACACCCCTTTTCCGGCAGGAATGTCACCCCCACATTCAAACAGCATTCACAACCCAAAAAAAAAATACAAAAAAAATGACCAGCAAAATCAAAAATTTTCCAGCAAAAAAATAAAAAATAAAAAAATAAAAAAAGGGGAAAAAATTAATTACGTGAGCCACGCCTGGGGCGCCCACGGCCCCGGCTCCTCAGGGGAGACTCATGGGGAGGGGGAAAACCGGGGAAGGAGGAGCAGCCCCTGATCTCTGCCCACCTGGCTGCCTGCCCTCCAAGGCCACGGCTATTCTGTCCAGGGCAGCACCAAGTGTTGCCGTGTTGGCCTGGATAGCCTGGGTAAGGGCCCTCACATCCTGCCCAACGCCTGCTGATGTAGTCTGCAGGTCGTTTAGGCAGGTTGTGAAAGCCCGGGAGTGGGAGTCCAGGTTCCCCAGCGTATCCTTGATGGAGGACAGGCTCTCCTCCATCCGCACCAATGTCTGGCTGACCTGTCCCAGATGGCGGGTCTGAAGGGCCTGGTCCCTTCTCAGAGTGGCGGGCAGGAGATCGGCCACTCCCCTGGTGTTCTGGGACAAAATCCTGCCTCCAGCTGATGCTTGTGGCTGGGGAGAACAGGAGGCCCTTGGGAGGGTAGCCATGTTGGGGGAGGAGGGGGGGGGGCTCCCCCTTAGGGAGGGCTGCCTGCTGCCAGCCAGAGGGGAAGAGTCCTCAAAAACCAAAAGTCCAGTGCCTGACATGGACTCCTCCTCCTCATGATTCTCCTCCTCCTCTTGAACCTCCTCCGCGGCCTTGTTGGGGGGGCCTCATTAGGCTGCTGTCCTGGGGATGGTGCGGTCAGGCCAGATGGCCCTGCACCCTCCTGCACATCTGTGGATGACACAAAACATTCACAGGTTGGAGGATCCACACACTTGCCACATGTTCCCTTTCACCCCCTCCCCCACACATGCTACACACCTGATATTAAAAAAAAAACTTACCTGGCACCACGGGCTCCGGACTTGAGTCAAAGCCAGGCAGGCCCTCAACTTCATGCCGATGAAAGGTCAGGGCCACCGCACGCTCCTCCGCTGTCAGCCTAATACGGCATGGTGGGCCCCCTCCTGTGCCCCTGGCATGGGCATGCATTTTGGACAGCTTCTGTTTGACCAGACGCCGGAGGTCATTAATTTTTTTGTCAATCCCAGACCGGGTCCGTGTCTCCCCCTCCCCCGCTGAATTGACCTACTCAGTGATGAGGTCCAAAATCTCCCTCCTCCTGGCCGGGGTGGTGTTGGCACTGTCCGGGCCGTGGAGGAAACGCCCATAATCGCTAATGGCCCGGGCAAGAATTATTTTTTCCCCCACAGTAAAATTGAGCTTTCGCTTTCTCTCTGTCATACTTCCAAAAAAACTCACTCCCAGTCAACAAAAATCAGTCACAAAAACAAGCACAACCAATCAAGCAAGAACACACACAAAGAGAAAACTAACACCCAAAAAATCACACAAGCACTCAGCAAGAAACAGTCACAAAAACAAACAGCAAAAAAAGAGCAAGAAAACAAACGAACAGAAATATATCAAACAAACAGTCTCTCAAACACTTATCAAAAAACACTTTCAAAGATCTACTAACAAACACTTGATCACACAGAACACTAATCTGACAACTACAAAACACAATGCAACGAACAACAGGACAAAAGCACTTGGTTAAATGGGAAGGGACAAAGGGATGTACTTTTGCAATGCAAGTGCGTTTGTGTCTGTCTATTTATGCTGTTTGCGTAGTTCACAAAGTTGCCCTAGTCCATTTCCAATTTCACTGATTGCGCCACTCCCGAGTTGTGAGCATGCGCACAGCGGAGCTGACCATGGTCTCCTTCAAGCGTGCATGCGCGAGCCGGCCGGCCCTTCATTTGCATGGGGTCACGGCTCATTTCAATGTAACACGCCCACGTCCTTCCCAATTTGTATTACTCCGCCTTACGCCTCTGAAATAACGTTACGCATGCGCAATTTTCTGCGCAAAAGCTACGAGAATAGGGTGATTACGCGGTAAAATTGCGCAAGTCTAACGTAAAGGCGGTGCGCTACGCCGGTCCAATAATGTACGTGAATCTGGGCCATTGTGTTTTTTTCAAAATTGTCACTCTTCTTTTGTTTATAGCACAAAAAATAAAAACCGCAGAGGTGATCAAATACCACCAAAAGAAAGCTCTATATGTGGGAAAAAAAGAACATAAATTGTGTTTGGGTACAACATTGATTGGCCGCGCAATTGTTAATTAAAGCCAAAAAAGTATCAAAAATAAATAAAAACACACACAAAGAGGCCCAGATTCATGTACCTGGGCACATCTTTGTGCGGGCTTAGCGTATCTTCTTTACCTAAGTTACGTCGGCGTAGCGTAAATGGGCCGGTGTAAGCCCGGGTAATTCAAAGTAGGCTTGGAGTGGGCGTGTTGTATGGTAATCAACCATGACCCCACGTAAAAGACGTTTCTAACGAATGGCGCATGCCGGGGACATACTAAAACATTTAGGGCCAGATTCAGGTAGATGAGAGTATCTTTCCTCTGGAGTAACGCTTCTCATTTACGTTACTCTGAAGACCCTTTCAGCGCAAGTCCTGTAATTCACATAGCAGTTGCGCGTAAACTTGCGCCAGAGTAACGATAATGCGCTGGCGTAACCCGACGCAAGTGGAAGTGGGTGTGATCATATGTAAATGATGGGCGGGCCCAGCGCAGAGGCTTACGTTCAGCGCATCATCCACAGAGCATGCGCAGTGAGTGCGGCTCCACTCGCCCCCCTTGTGCGCATGCTCACAACTTCCGTCGGCACCACTTCACAGGAAACGTCAGCGCAATGCCTTCCGTTGGGCGTTTAAATGCGCCCGTAGAAGCGCCATTCCGGCACTAAAGTATATCCTGCTCCCCCTCCCCGCAGTGATGTTACTTTTGTTCTGAGATGGCTGCTCCCGTTCCCCGCAAACACACAGGAGAAAGCTGAACTTTAATGGCCAGGAGCTGTCAGCCGTCATCTCGGCTATGGAGACCTATGATGTCTTCCTCCATGGCTGTAAAATTTGACAGACAAGCATGGACAGAGGTGTTGTCCTGCAAGTGGGGGTGCTCAGCTAGCTCTTATCGTCGGTAACGCTGCTGTAGCTGCTCTCCTGCTGACCTGTGACCGTCTGGAGTAAAGATAAAGCAGCCTTTTGTAGAAATAACTTTGCGCCGGACGGACGAGATACGCGCGGCGCATGTAGCCAGCGTATGGTGCTAATCCGTTCGTGAATTGGGAAAAATCCCTCATTTGCATATTTGCAGGGGAAATCAATAGGCGCGACTGATGCGCCCAGCGAAATTAAGCGCTGACGATACTCTGGCGTCGGAACGTTCCGCCGGTCGCAAATGACCCGTTATTGGGCGCATCTAGTTTGGTGGGTACGGGCACATAGAAACGACGGCGCATCATCACAGTTACGCGGCGCATATCCAAATACTATAGCGCAAGTGTTCGTGAATCTGGCCCTTAATGTGAAATTAGCTTAATGAAGCTCAACGAGCAATAAAGTGCCTAAACCTCAATGAATTGCCCTGTAACTTTGCACACCCCAAGATCTCGACGTTCCAAACATATCTAAGAAATCTGAAGCGATTTGGTGTTCCACAAGGCAAACTAGGAACATTAAGCTTGTTTTTTTGGGAGCTTTACGTACAAAAAAGACCTTAAATGTTAACGAATTTACCCCGAGTTTCACACAATAGAAGACCCTATCCATGCCAACATATTCTGAAAATTTCTGCTCATTCGGTTAATCACACCAAAAGTTATTCACATTAAGGTATATTTTACAATACTGAAATTGGCTTAATGTAGCTTAATGTAGCTTAACAAGCAAAAAAGTGCCTGAACCTCAATCAATTACCCTGAAACTCTGCACACCCCAAGATCTCGACCTTTCAAACTAATCCAAGAAGTTTCAAGCGATTTGTTGTCCCAGAAAGCAAACTAGGTACATTAAGCTTGTTTTTTGAGGAGCTTAATGTGGCTTAACGTACGAAAAAGACCTTAAATGTTAACCAATCTCCCCCAAACTTCACACAATAGAAGACTCTGTCCATGCCAACATATTCAGAAATGTTCAGCTCATTTGGTTTATCACACCAAAAGTTATTCACATTAAGCTATATTTTACAATACTGAAATTGGCTTAATGTAGCTTAACGAGCAAAAAAGTGCCTGAACCTCAATCAATTGCCCTGAAACGTTGCACACCCCAAGTTCTTGACCTTCCAAACATATCTACATAATTTCAAGTGATTTGGTGGTCAACAAGGCAAACAAGGAACATTAAGCTTGTTTTTTTGGTAGCTTAACGTACAAAAAAGACCTTAAATGTTAACCAATTTCCCCCAAATTTCACACAATAGAAGACCTCATCCATGCCAAAATATTCAGAAATGTTCAGCTCATTTGGTTATTCTCATTAATCTATTTATTACAATACTGAAATTGGCCTAATGTTGCTTAATGTAGCTTAACGAGCAAAAAAGTGCCTGAACCTCAATTAATTACCCTGAAACTCTGCACACCCCAAGATCACGACCTTACAAACATATCCAAGAAGTTTCAAGTGATTTGGTGTCCCAGAAGGCAAACTAGGTACATTAAGCTTGTTTTTTGGGGAGCTTAATGTGGCTTAACGTACGAAAAAGACCTTAAATGTTAACCAATCTCCCCCAGGATTCACACAATAGAAGACTCTGTCCATGCCAACATATTCAGAAATGTTCAGCTTATTTGGTTAATCACACCAAAAGTTATTCACATTAAGCTATATTTTACAATACTGAAATTGGCTTAATGTAGCTTAACGAGCAAAAAAGTGCCTGAACCTCAATCAATTGCCCTGAAACTTTGCACAGCCTAACATCTCAACTACTCAAACATAACCTATAAGTGTTGTGCTATTTGGTGTCTCACAAGGCAAACTAGGGACATTAAGCTTGTTTTTTTGCGAGCTTAATGTAGCTTAACATACGAAAAAGACCTTAAATGTTAACCTATTTCCCCCAAACTTCACACAGTAGAAGGCTCTATCGATGCCAACATCGATGCCAACATATTCTGAACATTTCAGCTCATTTGGGTTATCACACCAAAATTTATTCACATTAAGCTATATTTTACAATGCAAAAACAGAGCTTAACGTACCATAATGTACCTAAACCTCAATCAATTGTCTTAAAACTTTGCACAGCCTAAGATCTTAACTACCCAAACCTATCCAAGAAGTTTTGTGTGATTTGGGGTCCCACAAGGCAAACTAGGGACATTAAGCTTGTTTTTTGGGGAGCTTAATGTGGCTTAACGTACGAAAAAGACTTAAAATGTTAACTAATTTCCACCAAACTTCACACAGTAGAAGACTCTATCCGTGCCAACATATTCTGAAAATGTCAGCTTATTTGGTTGATCACACCAAAAGTTATTCGCATTAAGCTATATTGTATTATTCTAAAACATTTAATGTGAAATTAGCTTAATGCAGCTTAACGAGCAATAAAGTGCCTAAACCTCAATCAATTCCCCTGAAACTTTGGACATCCCAAGATCTCGACCTTACAAACATATCTAAGACATTTCAAGCGATTTGGTGTTCCACAAGGAAAACTAGGGACATTAAGCTTGTTTTTTTGGAAGCTTAACGTACAAAAATGACATTAAATGTTAACCACACAATAGAAGACCCTATCCATGCGAACATATTCTGAAAATTTCAGCTCATTCGGTTAATCACACCAAAAGTTATTCACATTAAGCTATATTTTACAATACTGAAATTGGCTTAATGTAGCTTAACGAGCAAAAATGTGCCTGAACCTCAATCAATTGCCCTGAAACTTTGCACACCCCAAGATCTCGACCTTTCAAACATATCCATGAAGTTTCAAGCGATTTGGTGTCCCAGAAGGCAAACTAGGTACATTAAGCTTGTTTTTTGGGGAGCTTAATGTGGCTTAACGTACGAAAAAGACCTTAAATGTTAACCAATCTCCCCAAGATTCACACAATAGAAGACTCTGACCATGCCGAAATATTCTGAAATTTTCAGCTCATTTGGTTAATCACACCAAAAGTTATTCACATTAAGCTATATTTTACAATACGGAAATTGGCTTAATGTAGCTTAACAAGCAAAAAAGTGCCTGAACCTCAATCAATTGCCCTGAAACTTTGCACACCCCACGATCTCGACCTTCCAAACATATCCAATATTCAAGCGATTTGGTGTCTCACAAGGCAAACTAGGGACATTAAGCTTGTTTTTTGGGAGCTTAACGTACAAAAAATACCCTAAATGTTAACCAATTTCCCCCAAATTGTACACAATAGAAGACTCTATCCATGTCAACATATTCTGAAAATGTCAGGTCATTTGGTTTATCACACAAAAAGTTATTCACATTAATCTATATTTTACTCTTCCCTTTCTCAGTACAGAGCAATTCAGCAGCAGCTGACAAAATAAATAAAAAAAAAGAAGCAGGCTGGCAAAGTTTATCAACAAACACTTCACAGAAAGTTACATTGAAACATTGTATCAATTGTAATGTTCTGTGTTTTGTTTCTATATAGGGATGAACTTTGATTTGCAGGTGAAGAGACTTAAAGCGGTATTTCACCCTAAACATGCGATCAGCGCCAGTATGCTGGTTTTTTTTTTTTTTAATAGCACACTTACTGTATTATTGTAGAATTCCTTTTCTGTCCCCCGTGGTGGACGGCGCCAGTATAGCGCGTCACATCTTCCTAAAATACCCGATATGGACTCGGGTAATCTCGGCGAAAATGCGGCGCCTGCGCACAGACCTAGGAGCTGACTGCGCAGGCGCCGTATTTCTCCGAGTCCTACGGCTATGGCGCGTCACGCCCTCCGAAATAGGACTCGGAGAAATACGGCGCCTGCGCAGTCAGCTCCTAGGTCTGTGCGCAGGCGCCGCATTTTCGCCGAGATTACCCGAGTCCATATCGGGTATTTTAGGAAGATGTGACGCGCTATACTACAGCCGTCCAACGCGGGGGACAGAAACGGAATTCTACAATAATACAGTAAGTGTGCTATTAAAAAAAAAAAAACCCAGCATACTGGCGCTGACGCCAGTATGCTGGATCGCATGGGAGATCTTATATTTAGGGTGAACCTCCGCTTTAAAGCAACCATGACAAGGCAAAACATTTTTTTTTCTAATTACATGTTCCTCTGTTGAACCCCTTATTAACCCTTTAGTTTTCTCTAATTAGCACTGATTAACTCTATATTCCCCTTCTCTATTCAAATATATTTTTCCTGGTGATTTTTTTTCTTTTCTATTTTATTTATCTAATAAAAAAAAATCAGTTTGCTTCGCTTATTAATATTTTTTAGAACTTTTTACATATATTTACTGCTGAAAAAAATGCCTTTTGTTTAGTTTTATTACATTTAATTGTCTAAGGATTGCAAAAAAAAAATAAAAAATATTGTTGCAGGACAATATTCACAGAAAGAAAAACTTGTTTGAACTTACAATTTTTTTTTATATATTACGTCATTATCTTAAAGCGGACTTACACATAAAAATGGAACTTCCACTTTTTGGTATTCTCCCCGACTCCGCGTCATGTCACATTTCACCCCTTTCAGGTTGAGGGGAAAGCAGATACCTGTCTAATACAGGTGTTTTGCTCCCACTCCCGGGCATAGATAGCCGCAGTACCCGCCGATATCTACACTATGTCCGGCGCCTCCTCCATCCTCCTCTGTCTTCTGGGAGACACACAGGTCCCAGAAGACAGCAGGGACCAGTGGGATTGCGCAGAGCGACTCGAGAATGTGCAGTAGGGAGCCAGGCTGTAAAGCTGCAAGGCTTCACTTCCTGATTGCCTTACTGAAGATGATGGCGCCCCCACCCGAGAGCCAAGGGACAGATTGAGGAGAGAGAGGGGGCGGGGCCAAACCATGGCTCTGTGTCTAAATGGACACACAAAGCTGCGGCTCTGCTTGAGTGCCCCATAGCAAGCTAGTTGCTGTGGGGGCATTTGGCAGCAGGGAGCAGGGGAGGAAACTGAGAAGAGAAGGATCAGAACTGCTCTTTTAAAAAACACTGTACAGAGGAGGTACAGTATCTCACATAACGCAGGCTATGGTCAGCACCTCTCTGCGCATGCTCAGTGAGATTGGAACTAGGCCCGGTCAACTTAGTGAGCTACGCACAGTGCTTAAATAGACCGAGAGAAACGCCCTTCCATTGCAAAAGTACATCCATTTGTTTCCCTTCCTACAGCAAGGTGCTTTTGTTCTGTTGTTTGTTAGTGTTTGTTGGTTTGTGACGTGTCTTTGAGATTTTTGGTGAGTGTTTTGGAGAGTGATTTGGAGAGTGTTGTGTGAACATGAGTGAGAGGAAGAGAAAATAACATTTTTCCTTGCGGGAGAAGGAAATTATTGTCAGGGCCATTACCCAATATGGGCGATTCCTGCATGGCCCGGAGAGTGCCAACACCACCCCGGCCAGGAAGAGTGAGATTTTGCAGGACTTAGCCGACGAGGTAAATGCTTTGGGGGGTGAGACCCGGACACTCCAGGGGATACAAAAGAAGATCAATGATCTCTGGCGTGTGGTCCGTGGGAAGCTGGCCAAGATTGCAGCACATGGCAGGGTCACTGGAGGGGTGACTGAGGAGGAGCCTGCGGTGGCCCAGACCTTCAACAGGCAGCAAGTGGAGGGGCTGCCTGGCTTTGACTCCATTGAGGAGGCCGTGAGGACAGGTACGTTTTTTTTTTCCTATCTGGTGTGTAGCATGTGTGTGGGGGGGGGGGAAATGTGGCAAGTGTGTGGATCCTCCAACCTGTGAATGTTTTGTGTCATCCAGATGTGCAGGAGGGTGCTGGGCCATCTGGCCTGTCCGCACCATCCCCGGGACAACAGTCTGAGGAAGACCCCCAGACAAGGCCAGAGTCCTCTGAGGAGGTTGAGGAGGAGGTCATGTCAGGGAATGACTTCACGTTAATTTTGGAGGAGTCTTCCCCTATGGCTGGCAGCAGCCAGGCCTCCATCAGGGGTAGCCCCTCCCAATCCTCCCCCAACAGGGCTCCCCCCCAAGGGGCTCCCCTTCTCCCCGGCCATAAGCCTCATCTGGAGGCAGGAAGGCGACCCACAAGACCAGGGGGGTGGCCAAGGTTCTGCCTGCAATTCTCAGAAGGGACCAGGTCCTTCAGACCCGCCATCTGGGACAGTTTGGGGCGGATGGAGGAGAGCCTGTCCTCCATAAAGGATTCAGTTGGGGACATGGACTGCAACTCCCTGGCTCTGATCAATTGCCAAAATGAACTGCAGGCTACCACAGCAGGTGTTGGTCAGGATGTGCGGGCCCTCGGTCAGGATGTGCGGGCCCTCACCCAGGCTATCCAGGCCAATATGGCAACCCTCAAGGATGGCCTGACCAGAATTGCTGTGGACTTGAAGGGCAGGCCGCCAGGTGGTCAGAGACCAGGGGATGCTCCTCCTTGCCCTGATTACCCCCCCCCCCCATGAGTCTCCCCTAAGGAGCCGGGCCATATTTTTTTTTTGGCTTTTTTGTGTTTTGTTTGCTGTGCTTTTTTTTTTTTTTTTGCTGGGCTTTTTTTTTTTTTTGAATGTGGGGGTGACATTCCTGCCGGAAAAGGGGTGTCACCCTCATTTGTGGTGGAGAAGGGTTCCCCAGGACCAGGGAGAAGTGATCCCCAGGTCCGTGTGAATGGTGTATGAATGTACAGTGACATAATTGGAGCCGTGGCGTGGCGTTGCTGCTCACAAGTCCTGCATGGTGGGCCTGTGCTAATCCAATGTGATGAGGATGTGGTGTGTGTGATCTAGGGACCACAGTGGCTGCACTGCATGTGAGCGTTGTGTTGGGCTGGTGATGTCCTCCTGCAGGGTTGTGGTTAATTCCATGATGGCATGAGGGGTGAATCTGAAGATGCGATACACCTCAGAATCACTCATACCAAAGATGTCTATGCGCGTGCGGTATATCCTCTCCCGTGCCCTCCTCCGTGCCCTCCTCCTTCTGCGCCCATCTAAAGTCAATAGTATAGCTATGAGCAAGGATGCCCCTGGCATGTTGGCATACAGGATTGTTGTCCTGCAAGTGTGGCTGCTCAGCTCGTCCCTAACGGTGTTGCTTTAGCTGACATGTAGACGGATTGTCCAAATTTAAAGCTGCTTTTATAAGGACTAACTTTAGACCGGACGTGCAGCTGATGTGCACAGCGCGTAGCCTGCGCCGCACAAACGTACTTTTTTGGATCGCCGTATCGCCCTCATTTGCATATTTGCATAGCAAATCAATGGTGTGTCTAGCGCATTTTTGCGTGCACGATGCGCCGGTCTATCCAAATTCCGTCGGTCGAAAAATTCTGGATTTCAGGCGTATATCGTTTTGGGGATATGGCGCATGGATACGCGGGCGCATATTTAGACTTACACCGCACATCTCATGAAACGCCGGTGTAAGTGCTTTGTGGATCTGGCCCTTTGATTTTTACATGAAGGAGAGAAGTGCCAAAATAGGCCTGGTGATTAAGTTGTTAATATGATCCGGCCTCCTATGAGGGCTGCACTGTGGTGGTTATAGACTGATTTTCTAAGATTGCACATTTTGTGCCTTTCTCCTTACTGCTTTCGCCTCTTGATACTGATTTTAATTCAAGAGATCTTCAGATTCATTGGTATGCTCATTTCTATTGTGTTTGATTACATGGTCCAGTTCACCCTGCTATTCTGGAGAGGCCTCTGCAAATCCCTGGAAGTCTCCTTAGAGGTCTACACAGTCAATCACCTGCAATCCAATTGGCGGACTGAGAGAACTAACCAGTCTCTAGAGTGATTTCCCTGACCCCTTGTGTTGGCATACCAGAATAATTTAATATCTCTTCTGCTGTTGGCCAAGTTTGCCTATACCAAACACCAAAATACCAGCACCCTGGGGTTTCCATTCTTCATCATTTATGGCAAACACCCACAGATATCTTTGCAAATGCCTTTGTCTCTAATTTCCTGCTCTGGATTCCAAAAGGAATCAAGTAGCAAGTAACCAAGCGCAAAAGATTTGACAATCAGCATTGGAAAAGGCTGCTAGATTGCACCCTGGTAATACGGTTTGGCTAGTAACGAAGAATATCTGCTATAAAATACAATCTATGAAATTGTCTTCTATATTGTCACTGCAAGAATCAATCCTATTTGTTTTTAACTTTGTGTCCCAACACACCTGAAGATTCCAGACGTCTTCTTTCTCTGCTTGAGCTATGGTCATAAATACATTTTGTAGTCCTTTAAATTTGGCTACCCTCCTGCTGACCCATTACAAGAATATGAGTTCCACCAGACACTGGATTCTAAGTTCTCATGTGGCAAACTCCATTACCTATTAGAAAATAAGGTCTTTGCCTCCCTCCTGTGTTCCCAGTGTCTGTCCAGATCTTGTACAGTATGTCTCAGTGGATCCCAGCATTCCCATGTATCTTTGGTGATTCCAACCTGCATTAAGCCTTGTGTACCCTAGCCTGTCCTTTGTGCCTGCTCCTGTAATCCCCGGTATTCCCCAGTCAGTGTCCACCCTTCTGACAGCATTTAGTCTTCCCTCACCACAATGTCTCCCTCTGCACTCCAGTTAGTTACCTGCTTATCTGCACAGGATGTTTTTCTGTGAGTTCCAGCCAGCCTCATTATCTGGACCCTTGCACTTCCAGCCTGTTTTTCCCACTGTGTTTCTGTGTGTTTCCCTGCCCTCCTGCTATTTGGGACTGTGTCTCCTAATTCCTAGTAAAATAAGCACCCCAGCACTGGTTTACTTGCAGAAGACTGCAGAGGAATGCAACCCGTGTATCACCTGCAGTGTAACATCCCCAGTCTAAGGCCCCGTACACACGAGGAGACATGTCCGATGAAAACGGTCTGCGGACCGTTTTTAACGGACATGTCTACTGCAGGATTTTGGTCCGGCGGTGTGTACACACCATCGGAAGAAAATCCCCTCCGACAGAGAACGCAGTGACGTGGCAGTGGCGTTGACACCGCCACGTCACCAAACCAGGAAATAAAATGCTTCCACGCATGCGTCTAATCCATTTGACGCATGCGGGGGATTTCGGTCCGCTGGTTAGTCGTACTAACCAGCCCACATGTCCGATGGACAGGTTTCCAGCGGACAAGTTTTAAAGCATGCTGCGGACCAGTTTCAGCAGATATGTTCGATCGTGTGTACGCGGCCTCAGGCCGCGTACACACGAACAAATTTGTCTGCTGAAACTGGTCCGACGGACCAGTTCAGCAGACAAATCCGATCGTGTGTATGGGCTAGCGGACATGTCCGACCGGTGGACAAATTTTTAAATATGTTTTAAAATTTGTCCGCTCAGGACATGTCCGTCGGATATGTCCGCTGGTCAGTACACTCACCAGCGGACATATCCTCCCGCACATGCATCGAATGGATTCGACGCATGCGCGGAAGTATTTTTCTTCCTGGTGCGGTGACGTGGCGGCGTCAACGTCACCGCCACGTCACCGCGCTGTCTGCCGGCGGAGATTTTGATCCGATGGTGTGTACACGCCATCGGACCAAAATCTGGAGGGGACATGTCCGCTGGAAACGTTTCAGCGAATAAGTCCCTCCGTGTGTACGCGGCCTCAGACTCTGTTGCTTGGTCCCAGTGACAGACCTAGCCGGGACAGAGGCTTTTGGATAGGACTGAATGTTAGCCTCTTGCCTACCGATCATGGGCCCTGGCATTTGGAGGAATGATGCTCTTTGTGAGCTGTATGCCCAGGGACCCTTGAGGTGGTGTTACTTCGGATTCAGGTCCATGTCCCCCCAAGGCACACAAGGCACTCTTGGAACACTGTATATGCCATATTAGAAATAGTGATTGATTCATAGTGTTGGGACACATACTGTTAGAAGATGCTGATGTCAACTCCAGCCACTTGTCTGTCTTCTACAATGTAAACAAGTCTAGTATAACTTCTCAGGCCCCGTACACACGACCGAGTTTCTAGGCAGAATCCAGCGAGAAGCTCGCTGGGAGACATATTCTGCCGAGAAAAACGGTCGTGTGTACACTTTCGACGAGCAAACCGTCGGGAAGCTCGTCGAGCCAAAATAGAGAGCATGTTCTCTATTTCCTCATTGTTCAATGAGGAAATTTGGCTCGACGACCTTTTCGACTGCTTATCGGGTAACTTGACGGGCGGAACGATGAGTTTCGCCCCTCGAGTTGCTCGGACGTATGTATGGGGCCTAAGAGTCTTTCACCCATTGTTGGTTGTGCTAATTAACCCTGCAAATTGTATGAAGGAGTTCTGTGTTGATATGTATGATAATGTGTATTGTAGTTACTGTAGGGAGTCACATTAGCTGATTTAAAGGATTAGTTAAAGGGGCTGTAAAGGTTTGTCTTTTATTTTCTAAATTGGTTCCTTTAAGCTAGTGCATTGTTGGTTCACTTACCCTTTCCTTCGATTTCCCTTCTAATTGTTTTTTCTCTGTGTTTGAATTTCTCACTTCCTGTTTCTCCTCAGTGAGCTTTCCATCATCATCCAAGTGGTGGAAAGTCATTTAGCTTACAGCTTAGCTTAGCTTACAGCTTCAGCTTACTGAACACCTTACTAAGGAGGAACAGGAAGTGAGAAATTCAAACAAAGAAAACAAAGAAAAAAACATTTAGAAGGGAAATTGAAGGAAAAGGTAAGTGAACCAACAATGCACTAGCTTAAAGTAACCTATTTAGAAAATAAAAAACAAACCTTTACAACCTCTTTAATTAGCTCATGTTAATTTATATTTCTGGTTACAGATGTATTGTTAGAGTAATTTGAGCAGCAGGTAGAAAACTCCTCTTTAACTGTATATAAGACTTGTATTCTGGTTCTAATAAACTGACGTTTTACCCTACACTGAGCTACGACTAGTGAATGGGAAAGCTAAGGGGTCTTGGATTGTGTGGTACCGGACAGAGGAGTGATACAGTGGATAGGCTCATATTGAGTACAGGGGTTCATCACAATTGGCTGGCAGCGGTAGGATGTCTCCTGCAGTCCGGGACATCCAAACCACCACCAGGATTCAAGATCCAGGCAGCTGCCAAGGAGTGATACAGGGATTGGCCAGTATGAGAGCGGATTTTGGGAGGAGGCTGCAAGGCATGTGGAAGCACATCGGGAACCAGCGACGGAGCACACCATGCTTAGCTGGGGGGATGCAATCTGTCAGCAACTCTGGCAAGAGACACTAAGCCATGAGCGGCACCATCAGGGGAAGATCCTTCCCTCCTCCACAGAGATGTACTGGACACAGTACCGTGCACGAGAGGTGTTCCTGAGGGGATGACCGTGAGTTGAGTGGAAGATTGGTCCGGGAGGAGATGAGGCTGGACGCCAGCTACAGAGCCCTCCAGTGGTTCGCGGCTCAACTGTGGCCAGGTACAGCAAATGGCAGCCCAACAGAAGGCGCTGGCTACGGCGGCGTGGGGCTGCTCCTTCAAAAAATGTACGGAGACCCAGACTTTGGGAGCGACGAGGAGTGGTTGCTTGAAGACATCCTGGACTTCTGAGATGAGGTGCTGGACCTCCCTGAAGAGGCGTGTGACCTGGAGGAATTGGAGTTCCTGGTTGAGCAGGAATAGGAGCCCAAGATTGCCTACAAGCAGCTTTTTGATCAGCAGCCTGGCATGGCTCCCATTGCCTGAGACTGTCCAGGAGAAATAACGGACAGTCGCAAAGATGCGGAGCAAATGGTGCCAGGTGTGCCCCTACATTTTCCCGTCCTAATCGCAATGGAAGAAGTGGCGATGATACAAAGGGCACTGCGAGTGCTAGAATGTCAGAACGCACCAGAGGTTCCCCAGGCAGTGAGACAAGCTAATAGCATAAAGGTCTCAGAAGGCGGAGTTGAGACAGGCTGTCACGTGCCTGATGTTTGTGACCCTGAATTGCAGAGGACGGCTTCCCTTACGGCTCCCACTCGTGTCCCCCTGATAGGGTAACAGTAGGCACAGGAGTAAGGAGTGGCATGGGTGCCTGGCAGTATCAACAAGAAGAGGAAGTGAATCAGTCCAGCAGAAGCTTCCTTGCAGGAACTGGAGTACCGGAACTGGATCAGCTCAGCAGACTGGATCAGCTCAGCAGGCTGGATCAGCTTAGCAGACTGGATCAGCTCAGCAAACTGGACTGGAACTAGGAACAGACTGGAATCATTCAGCTGGACCGGAACTAGGAACAGACTGTAATCGTTCAGCTGGACTGGAACTAGGAACAGACTGTAATCGTTCAGCTGGACGGGAACTAGGAACAGACTGGAACCTTTCAGCAGACTGGAGCAGACTGGATGGTCAGACAGGCCGGGTCAGTTATCGGGCGGACAGCGAGGTACAGAGGTGCAGACAGAAGGGTAGTCAGAACAGACCAAGGATCAGGTGCAGGCGGATGACTGGAACAGTCACAGGTAAGCCCGGTCTATCACAGGTTAAGTCTCAGATCAGGTTTCAGATACACAATGCTGTAGAGCAGACAGCAGGAATGGTGTGTGAGAGGCCGTCTTAAATACCCCGCCTGGCTTCAACAGGGGTCTGCCAGGACAGAGGCTTTTGGAGGGGACTGAATGCTAGCCTCTTGCCTGACGATCATGGGCCCTGGCATTTGGGGGAACGGTGCTCTTTGTGAGCTGTATGCCTGGGGTCCCTTGAGGTGGCGTTACTTTGGATTCAGGTATATGTCCCCCCAAGACACACAGACTCTGAGAACCCTGTATATGCCATATTAGAAATAGTGACTGATTCATAGTGTTGGGACACATACTGTTAGAAGATGCTGATGTCAACTCCAGCCACCTGTCTGTCTGTTGTCTTCTAAAATGTAAATGAGGGCGCTAGTGGGACTATCACCTAGTGTGACTGGGTCCTAAATGACTGAGACACCTTATGAGGAAGGTCCTCAGATTGCGAAGTGCTAATTGCTAAGATTGGGTAATGTACACCGACACCAATATAAATTATAATTAAACAATACAGAGATAATAATTAGTTATTGAATGCATATCGAGAGTGAGTCCTGATTGAAAACCAACATGTGGTTAGAGGTGCAGAGAACAAACACAAGTGGGAATTGCACCATAAGCAGACAATAGCAGTTCTTAGGAGAAACCTTGGTGAGATATTTCAATAAATGTCCATATACTGGAGTGTTTCTCCTAAAAACTGCAATTGTCTGCTTATGGTGCAATTCCCACTTGTGTTTGTTCTCTGCACCTCTAACCACATGTTGGTTTTCAATCTGGACTCACTCTTGATATTCATTCAATAACCAATTATTATCCCTGTATTGTATTGTTCAATCATAATTTATATTGGTGTCGATGTACATTACCCAATCTTAGCAATTAGCACTTTGCAATCTGAGGACCTTCCTCATAAGGTGTCTCAGTCATTTAGGACCCAGTCACACTAGGTGATAGTCCCACTAGCGCCCTCTATTCTCACCCTTTGCATTGTTCACTTTATGGTTATGTAATAACCATATCGTTTTTGAGGAGCACCTTTTTTTTGTATTTCATACAACACTATTACTACAATTTCACTGGCGCGGAAACTCACCCCTTTTTTCACATATAATGTAAATGAGTCTAGTATAACTTCTAAGAGTCTTTCACCCATTGTTGGTTGTGCTAATTAACCCTGCAATTGTATGAAGGAGTTCTGTGTTGATATGTATGATAATGTGCATTGTAGTTAGAGACTCACATCGGCTGCTTTAAGGGATTAATTAATTAGCTCATGTTAATTTATGTTTCTGGTTACAGATATATTGTTAGAGTAATATGAGCAGGAGGTAGAATCCTCCTCTTTAGCTGTATATAAGACTTGTATTCTGGTTCTAATAAACTGTCTGATGTTTTACCCTACACTGAGCTACAACTAGTGAATGGGAAAGCTAAGGGGTTTTGGATTGTGTGGTACCGGACAGAGGAGTGATACGGCGGACAGTCTCATCTTGAGTACGGGGGTCCGTCACAGTCCCTCTTAGGGTTCTCATCATCATCGGTGATGATGAGCTCAGATGAGCTCGGACACGAGTCTGAACCTGTCTGAGCTATCCCGCTGGTAAGCTATCAAAGCTGACAGCCAATCATAATTAGCAACGACATTCTCTGCCCTGCAGCTGCATGTATGCACACCACTTGCATGTGTGCTGCTACAAGGTAGAGAATGCCTCCACCGCCTATGATTGGCTGAAAGCTTTGACAGCTTCCTGGCAGAATTACTCTGGACTCATTTCTGAACACCCCTGAGCTCATTCCTAATCATCATCATTATTCAAACGAGCACCCCAAGCTCTCTTTTGCCACTCTCTGGCTTCCAATACTGTCTGCCCAGTTGCTATAACTAAGTTCTGGTAAGTCCCTCTGCCCCTAGTGGAAATAGTTTCCCAAGTTGTGACAGGCACCTAAAAAAGTTCAAATAAAATACATTTGTTACTACTACATTCCTTGGAATAAATTATTTCCCCAAAAAAACTAAAATATAGGGGTATTTTAAGACCCCCTTTGACAAAGTCAATAGTGACAAAACATGTTGGATGTGGCTACATGATAACGCTTGAGACAGTGACTCCACGTGTACAAAGGAAGCTATGAGGAGATTGAGGCATTTATGGAATTTTAACAAGGCAATTCTTAATCTTTAAAGATGTAAGTGCATTACTTTTAATAACTGGATTACCTTAGGTGTTTTTTACACTATTGGGGGCCCCACATGTGGAGAGTATCTTCATTGATCTTGATTGGGATTGGCATTTATAAGCAGCTCTTTTTTTTTATAAACCTCTTTATTAATTTTTGAAAATGTTTTCCATACAAAAAAATAAAACCATAGATATACATTTAAATTTTCCATTTACAATTACATTCATCTGCTCTCTTCTAGAGCCTCCATACAATTTAAATTCATCCCTTTCACCTGACTCAATTACCTTTTACACTCTCCCTTCATTCAATGGTGTGGTTAACCTCCCCTTATTCCCCATTTATCCTGAAGCTGTCGTAGAATTCTCTATTCAGCTCGCCCACACTCTCTCCTATTTCTCCCCATGTCCTCTATTCCAGTATGCCTCCCTATACAATGACAAATTATTGTTTACTAAGTTTTTCCAATGTGCTACCAAGGGGGCTTCTGTCTTTTTCCAATTTAGCACTATTGTTTTCCTGGCATAGAACAACAATAGGCCTACCTGTGTTCTCCTTTCCACCGACAAAATATTTCCCCCTACGGCCGCGTACACGCGATCGGATATATCCGATGAAAACGGTCCGCGGACCATTTCCATCGGATATGTCCGATCGGGAGTTTGATCCGATGGCGTGTACACACCATCGGATCAAATTCCCCGCCGCCGGACGGCGCGGTGACGTAGTGGTGACGCGGCGGTGACGTTGACGCCGCCGCGTCACCGCCACGTCACCGCACCAGGAAGTAAAACACTTCCGCCCATGCGCCGAATCCATTCGGCAGCGGCGCGGCGGTGGTGGGAGCCGACATGTCTGCTGGTAAGTGTACTAACCAGCAGACATGTCGGGCGGACAGATTCCCACCGGATAGATTTCAAAGCTTGCTTTGAAATCTGTCGGGTGGAGAAATCTGTCCGCTAGCCCATACACACGAGCGGAGATGTCTGCTGAAACGGTCCATCGGACCGTTTTCAGCGGACATATCCCCTCGTGTGTACGCGGCCTACCAATCCTAGTAGACAGATCTCTGCCTCCTGTTCCAAGATTATTGATGTCACTGTGGCAATCATTCTCAGAACCTCTCTCCAAAATACCACTATCTTTGGGCATAGCCAAAATATATGCATGAAATCTCCTGGGATGTCTGTAAATCTCCAGCAGTTCTGAGGATTTGTCGGAGAAATCTTGTGTAGCTTATATGGTGTGTAGTGGCTCCTATGTATTATTTTAAATTGTATTAATTTATCTCAAAGTGATACAAGTATCTGCAATGGGAACCTCCATACCTACTCCCACTTCTCCATTAAATTTGGAACATCTCTCTTCCAATTTTCACTTAATTTACCTGTATCTGGGGATGTAGTCCTTATTAAATACTAGGGCTAATTAACTTTTAATTAATCGATTAATCTTTAATTTTTTTGATCGATCAAAATCTTTTTGATCGATTAAAATTCTTTTGATTGGTACTCACCTCTCCGCTGGCTTCTGGGCCTTCAGGGAGTTCCGACGGAGATCCGGTAACATCACGGACACCGACGGGGCTTGCCTTGTCCATCTGAAGGGCTCCTTTGCTGTGCCTTCATATCTGCATGCCGGCTGGACCTTACTATCTGCCACACACAAGGGCTGTTACACGAACCTCAATCACTTCCCTCTATCAACCTGGGATTCTACAACCATCCACTGGGAGTTGTGATAGTTCCCTTCATGGGACATCTACATGCCGACGGACTGATGTTAACCTCTCCTCATCTGGATTCAGCAGTGGTATCGTTGTACACATTTGTATACCAGTATCATACTTGGCTGCATGTTTTTATGACTGCTTTTGATACAGTTTGGTAATACTCGCACCATTTTTACAGTTTTATCTCCAGTGCAATATTTATTTTGTTACCTACTTGAAGACTATGAAAGTTTTAATGCTATTCCCATTATGCGCTGCCTTTGTGTGTGTTTTGTATCCTGCTATCCATTTTTCCAGTGGTTGGGAGCTGCACTGGGAATTGGCCTGCAAGGAGAGCAGCTAAAAGTAGTTGGATCTGTATGTGTGTTATAATTAATCGAAATTAGTCGATTAAAAAACAAAACGATTAATCGAACAGAAACATTTTGATCAGTAACAGCCCTATTAAATACATATAAAAAATTGAGGTTGTCGTTTTTCCTTTTTTTTACCATCTGCTCCAAACCTGATTCCATTAATTGTGGGGTCCCCTCCGGAAACTGAGCTAATAAGGCATGAATAAGCTGCCTATACCTAAACGCATAGCTTTCTGGGATATTCCAAAGCTGTCTCATTTCTACATATGAGAGAAACTTTTCCCCTTGTAGTATTTGCGACAATTTCTTCACCTCATATCTAGTCTATGCTCCTGGATCCTGAATCAAATCCAGATGTGGTAACTCAGGGTTTCTCCACAGTGGGGTATTTGGAGATAAGTTAGTTTTTGAATCTCCTTCTCTTCCTATAGCAGCTTTCCATATTTTAACTGTTGTTCACATTGCAGGGGTTAGATCTCATCTTGTTTTGATCCCTCTATACATCAGTCCCTGCAATGCCTCTACCGATTGGACCGCTGCTGCTTCTAACATGGTGGCCGAATCATACCCATCTGGGTTCAGCCATTTCTCCGCCGTCACTAATTTTGTAGCTATATAATATTTATAAAAATCTGGGAAGGCCAACGCTCCCTCTACCTCCGGTTTATTTGCCCATATAAATGTAGAGAGCATTCCATGTAGCTGTGTAAAAAAACTCTTTGGTATCCACTGTGGGGAATTCCTGAATATATACAAAAACCTAGGGAGAATCTTCATTTTTATCAGTTTTTCACGTCCTAATAACGACAAAGGCACTGTCACCCATATATTTAGTTTCCTCCCAAGCTCCTGTACCACTGGATCTAGATTTAACCTTCGGAATTCCTCAACCTGTCTAGATATTATTATACCCAGTGTGACAGAAAGGCAGGTAAATCTGTGTGTGTTGTCCCAGATGGAAGATACTTTTCTGCCTTGTGTAGACAATACACCAATTACTATTGGGCGTCGGCTGTAGAAATGGCCAGAGAGGTTTGGGGAGTTAGAAGCCTTCAGCTGTTCAAGATGAAGCAATTAAAGCCCCTATAAATATAGCCTAAGGATAACGACTGATTGCTGCATCCTGTAGGCTTTGTGAGTGAAGGAGCAGACACAAGCACTTCTGAAGAGGTGAGGTGCTGATGGATATTTCTGTGTGAGAAATATCAAAGAGACCTTTTGGTTGTTTTCTGCTGTAGGACCAGCAGTGTCTGCCCAGCAGTAGGCTGTGCCAGACTCAATAGGTAGGTTCCTGTGTTGGGAAGGTAGACGCCCCAAGTGGCAAGGGTTTATTTTATGTTTTGTTTTGTTTATGCAGTTTTGTTGCTTGCACGTGTATCCCGCAAGATGGAAAAATAAACCATATCATTTGTTTTCAGTCATCCTCAAGTGCCTTTTTGTACAGTCCAGCGTGTAGTGAACCCCTAGAGGGGGTCACACACACCCGCTACCGAGTTAATCCCTCACACATGGTGGAGAATGCGGGCAGTTAAAGTAAACCCAAAATGGAGGAGATGCTGAAACAGCTGATTATAGCAAATGCAACGGGTTCACCAAGAGAACATGGCAGCTCACCGAGAGAGCCTTGCAGCTCAAAAACATGCTCACCAACAGAGCCTTGCAGCTCAACAACAGGCTCACCGACAGAGAATGGCAGGTTGGGAAAGGAAACACCAGCAGCAAATGGAGGCCATCGGGAAACTATTTGAGAGAACAGAGGAAAAGGATAGTAAGCCCTCTCTGATTGAGAATCCAGAGGACCATAATGCTATGGAGGTTACCACGTCTGTTGAGACGGAATCATCACCGGAGTGTAGTACTTCACCAGAGGAACAAGAAGTGGAGCCAGAGGAGTGTGCCCTGGCAGAGCCTGAAACTCCCGAAGTGAAGGAGCCACCATTAGTAGTAGAAGTAGAAGAGTCTGTAGAGCCTGTGGAAACCAATGTTGTGAATGGCGTTCCAGAGGTCAAACCAGAAGAGAAAGACCCTCATGTACAAGAAGGTGCTAAGGAGGTCCCGGCTGTCCCCGCAGTAGCAGCTCCTATGAAGCTGAATCAACGATCTGACAGTTCTGCTAAATACAGTAGAGAACCGTTAGCAAATACTTTGAAGAAATTTGATGATCCAGCTACCAAAGCTGTTACCTTGGAACTGGAACCCAACAAGTTTAAAGGCAAGATTTTGGATTGCTCCAGATCTTTTCGCAAAGCCAAATTGCTGCATTACCATATGAAGTATTTCCCTGGCGTTGACAAGTCAAAGCAGGATCAGAGTCCTGTCACGAGGCATATACAGACAAGAGGCTCTTTAGCTCACGAAAAGGCCAGTCAGCAAAGCTCAAAGAGAAGACGCACCACAAACGGTTCAAATTCCCACCGACCGTCCCTAAAAGACAAAAGCAAGGAGAACTTAATCCAGAAGTCTCATCGCAAGCCAGACAAGCTGTCTGAAAGTGTTAAAGAAAAATTCAAAGATTTCTTGAGTCTGAAGTCAAAGAAAAAGTAGAAGAAAAAGAAAGCAAAGTCAGAGCTGTCTGGTAGGGAAGAGAACATAAAGGTTTCTAAGGAGCTCTCACCAAAAAAATTACAACCTTCAAAGCTCAACAGTGATTATAAGGCCCTGTGTTCCGGTAAAAGCAGCGATCATGGATGCCATCCATATACAAGACTAAGTGATGAGGAGACGCTCAGCGATTCTTGCATGGAAAGCTTACTTTGGAGTGATGAGGATTACAACGAAGAGATCGTTGTCACGCATGCTCATGGTTTTCTAAATGTTGGCCGCAACAGGAGCAAGTACAGCTCTGCCAAGCAAAGACTTATGATGGACAGTATGGATGAGTTGCTAGGACTCTGCTCTGGAAAATTTGTCTGTCAAGATGATGGTCCAAATCAAGAATCTTTTAGTTGTACAGAGGCTCATGCTGAAAATGAGAAAAGTGACCTAATGAATGAAGCAGTTGCTCTCTGTTCTGGTTCTTTCACCAACAGAGAAAATTAAGAAAATGAGGCCGGGTTTGAGGATTTCCATCTTCTACCATGTGATGATTCTGACAGCGAAGAGCTTGCAGAAGTTGAAAGTGGTGCAGAAGATGAAGAGGAGGAAAATAAGGTGGCAGTAAAGAAAAAGCCGATCCTGTCACTGCTGGATGTCCTGGAGGAGGATGACGCCCTGCAGGATGAGGCGTCTGCTGTGCTGGCGGGGAGCGTTTCCGAAAAGTGCTCCTACCCCCTGGGTTACGTGAAGAGACAATCGCTGTACGCCTGCAGTACCTGCACCCCGGATAAAGAAGAGCCCGCTGGGATATGTCTGGCCTGTACATACAAGTGTCATGAAGACCACGACCTGTTTGAGCTCTACACCAAGAGGAACTTTCGCTGCGATTGTGGAAATGCCAAATTTAAACAGTTGGAGTGCAAGTTATATCCGGATAAAGATAAGAAAAACCTGGCTAATAATTACAATGACAATTTTTTTTGGCCTGTACTGCACATGTACCCCGATCCTGAGGATAAGACCCCAGATGAGATGGTGTGCCAGAGCTGTATGGATCACTGTTCATTTCTTTGGGACTACTCTGCCAAGTTAGGAGTTCCTGGTGTCACCAAGATTACCAAAGCAGAAACGGAACATGAAGATGTGAAAGTTCATGATTGTCCTACGGAAACAGCCAACACTCAGAATGGACTAACAATAAATAATGAAGAATGTGTGGAAGTTAATGACGATGAGGAGGAGGCAATTCTTAGAAAGCTAAATATGAAGGACTTTATGGAAAATTAAGCTGAACTTTCTGGAAGTAATGTTGAAAGTGAAATCCCTGACCGCTTCAGGGCAAATGAAGTGGCTGAAGTGCAGGAAGTTGGGGTTTGCACATCTTCAGTTCTCAGTCAGTTGCTTGATGGAAATACAGCTGAAAAACTTAATTCTGACACTGCACTAAATGATGTAGAAAAAGTGTGTCCAATATCCACTGAGCCTTGTGAATGTAGTAAGGCAGGTGATATTCATGACTTTTCCATAGTTGATGATCAGCGGAGCAGGGTCATTAAGGAATCTGAATTGCAGGAAATATGCACCCAGACTGAGGCTATTTTTGTCTCTGTAAATTATTTGCATGTTGAAGAGCAGTGTGTTAAGTTTTATGTTAATGAAATCATTAAATCGGATTTGAATATAAAGGCAATGTCACATCCTGTGAAACCCAGTCTTTAGAAAGTGTTCTGTCAGAGCAAGTTACGCAGGATAATACTTTGGACTTGACTACTAAGATTCCTTGGGAAGTAAAATCTATTTTTCAAAGTGTAGAATCTGTAATGGCAGGTGAAACCTCCATCACTGAAGTGGTCAGAGAGGCTAAATGTAATAATTTATTGGATGCTTTTTCCAAATGTCTTGAAAGGAATGAAGAATATGAGAATTTGTGTCCAATAGTTGATGGTTTCAAAGAAACAAATACTAAAACATTTTTGGGAGACTATGAGGCAAAGATAGTTGAACAACTAGCCATAAACATAATTTCAAAAGTGATTTTATCTGCTAGACAAGAAATTTTGTCTAGCTTAGTTAATGATGTGTCCGATAGCAGTTGTCAAGTCCTTGGTGAGAATAGGGGTGTGCGAACAAGTGATGCCCAGTGTAAGCAGTTGGTTCAAGAAAGTGACGAGGATTCAGTTTCTGCAAACCTTACCTTGGGTTTAATAGATTTTCACCATACTTGTGAGTCTGAACTATCACAAAGTAAGAAACTTGGAAATACAGAATTGACAAGTAATGATTTCTGTCTAGCGCACAAAAGGGAAGAAAAACCGCCTAGTACATCGGTTTATCAGAGGTCATATGCGTTAGACTTTAGTCCAGTTCATAGAAGAACAGATGTTTTTAAATGTCACCATGCCTTAGAGGATTGCAGTCTTAGTGTGTTTGCATCTGAAGAAGGCATCCAAATGGATGATCCATTGCAGAGCACAGTGTTGTCAGCTCTTGATTTTGGTTATGACTCGCTGAGTTCTTCAGGGATTGAGCTATCGAGGGAAACCTTTGTGTCCATTGAAAAAACAATTAAGGTTTTGCATGGTTTACAACTGAAAATTAGTATATTACAGAGCAAGGAATACCCTCTTATGTACCTCAGCCGGAATTTGAAGACCAATAGAAGAATAAATAGGTGGTTCCTGGCCCTTCAGAAATTTAGTTTTGTCGTAACGCATCGCCCCGGTGTTAAAATGGGGAATGCAGATGGTTTGTCCCGAGTGCATGCATGCCTGGCAACCTGTGTCCCAACCCTAGGGTTGAAACAAGAGGGGGGGGGGGGTATGTGACAGAAAGTTAGGTAAATCTGTGTGTGTTGTCCCAGATGGAAGATACTTTTCTGCCTTGTGTAGACAATACACCAATTACTATTGGGTGTCGGCTGTAGAAATGGCCAGAGAGGTTTGGGGAGTTAGAAGCCTTCAGCTGTTCAAGATGAAGCAATTAAAGCCCCTATAAATATAGCCTAAGGATAACGACTGATTGCTGCATCCTGGGGGCTTTGTGAGTGAAGGAGCAGACACAAGCACTTCTGAAGAGGTGAGGTGCTGATGGATATTTCTGTGTGAGAAATATCAAAGAGACTTTTTGGTTGTTTTCTGCTGTAGGACCAGCAGTGTCTGCCCAGCAGTTGGCTGTGCCAGACTCAATAGGCAGGTTCCTGTGTTGGGAAGGTAGACGCCCCAAGTGGCAAGGGTTTATTTTATGTTTTGTTTTGTTTTGTTTATGCTGTTTTGTTGCTTGCACGTGTATCCCCCAAGATGGAAAAATAAACCCCTAGAGGGGGTCACACACACCCGCTACCGAGTTAATCCCTCACACCAGGTATTTAAATTCCGTTACTCATTTCAAGGGTAAATTCGGGGCAGCGGTTTCCTGTGCTCCTTGATCGATAGGAAATAATAGGGATTTACCCCAATTTACTTTAAAGTGGATGTAAACCCAAGACTGTGCCCAGTCTTGCCACACAGAGTTAATCCAGCGCTGAGTAATCCTCTTTTAAAGTTCAATGCAAATTAACATAATTCCAGATAAAAACTTGCCAAATTATAAAGTCTGTTTCTCTGTTATTGCTTTCAGTAACAGGTTATTTACATATCTAGCTTGGACATGTTTATCATAACAAGAGGTGATCCAAAGTTCATTGTATATTACTAGGATGTGTAAGAGTCGGTTCACACTGGGGCGACACGACTTCCAGCACGACTTTCAGAAGCAACTTCAACACGACTTGAGCATGAACCACAGGGCGGTCTGGGGCGATTTACAACACGACTTGAAGTCCTTTTCAGGTCAGGAGACATTCCAGTGGCCAATAAAACAACAATCAGCTCTGGGAGAGGGAAGGGGAGGGAGGGGTTTGCCTGGGAAATGTCTTCTAATATGATAATACAATCAATTAACTATAGACTTGCTGAAAAGTAGCTTCAATTAAAACAGTGATCAGACTTGGAAGCGACTTCCATTGAAATCAATGGGTACAAATCGCCTAGAGGTCAGATTGAAGTAGTACAGGAACCTCTTCTGAAGTCGGAGCGACATGAGTAGTATGTATTAACACCGCTCCCATTCACTTACATTGCTTTTCTGGACAGCACGACTTGGGACGACTTGAGACGACTTCAAGTCGGATCCCAAGTCGCCCCAGTGTGAACCGACTCTTATGATGGTATATCACCTCATGTTATGATAAACAAAACAACATATGATAAACATGTCCTAGCTAGATATGTAAATAACCTGTCACTCAAAGCAAGAAGAGAGAAAACAGACTTTTTATTTAGGCAGGGTTTTATCTGGACGGCTGTTCATTTTCACTGAACATAAAAGAGGATTTCTCAGATCTGGATTAACTCTGTGTGGCAAGACTGGGCACAGATGATAGGGAATCTTATACTCTACATTGTGACATAAAAAAAATCCACTTACATCCACTTTAAGCCCTGTAAATGCTGAAAATACATTTAACAGCTCTAAAGCTCCCTCTAAAGATGGTCCCGCATCTTATAAAAACAGCAGCATATCATATAGGGCCACTCTCTCCTCCAGCCCCCACACTCGAAGTCCCTGAATATTTGGTGTAGTTCTAAGAGCCTCTGCCACTGGCTCTATTGCTATTGCAAAGAGCGCTGGAAAAAGAGGGCAGCCCTGCCTCGTACCTCTGTATAAGTTGAAAAAAGATGATAATTTTCCTCCCAACTTGACTGCTGAGATGGGTCTACCATAGATTATTTGGATCCACTTAATGAATACTAATGGGAATCCCATCCTTCTAAGTATTTCCCACAGAAACGGCCATTCGATTGTATCAAAGGCCTTCTCTATATCTAGAGAGGCCACTGTCCTAGAGCCCTCCTGCATATGATGAGTATGTATATTTGTATAGAGCCTACGTAAATTAATATCTGTTGTTCTCTGTGGCATGAATCCTGTCTGATCCGAATCTATTATATTTCTAAGCAGGGGTTGTAATCTTAATGTTAATATCTTTGTCAATATTTTCAAATTTATATTTAATAGTGCTATTGGCCTATATGGCGAACATAATTTTGGGTCCTTTGTTTCCTTATATATTAGTGTTATATGTGCTTCTCTCATTGAATCTGGGAGGACCCCTTTCAATAACCCACTTGTGAATACTTCTGCTAATTTACGGGCTATTAATGCTCCATATTTTTTATAAACTTCTGCCGGAATTCCATCCGATCCTGGTGCCTTTGCTCCGAGAATATACGTATAACCTCCATAATCTCCTCAACCGTAATGGGGCAAACCAATGCTCTCCTCTCCCCATCTGACAACCACCCGAGGGCCATCCGGTCCAATAGGTCTGTCATAGCCTCCGGGCGGAAGCCGGAGGGAGAGAGGAAGCATACAACACACTATAATACACTCTAAAGGCCTCCAATATCTCTTCAGGTTCTTTTACTTTCTGTCCATTTAAATCCTCGATCTCTGATATGATTGTAGCTTTATGTTCTTGTTGCGCTAATCTTGCCAGAAATCTGCCACCTTTATCTCCCTGCTCAAAGATATTGGCCCAGATTCACAGAGCGATTACGCCTGCGCAACAGGAGATGCGCGTGCGTAAGTCTAAATGTGCACGGCATCCCCGAAACGAGATACGCAAAAAATCTACTTTTTTTGTCCAGCGTAATTTCGTTAGACAGACGCATCCGTCCGCGCAAAACTGCGCGAGACACACCATTGATTTGCTAGTCAAATATGCTAATGAGGGACTTACGGGGATCCACAAAAGAACGTTGGGGCAGCGCAGGCTACGCAGTGTGCGCAACAGCAAAATGTCCTGTCTAAAATTAGACCATATAAAAGCTGGTCTAAAAAGAGAAAAAAAGTCTACATGTTAGATAAAGCAACACTGTTAGTGATGAGCTCAGCAGTCACACGTGTTGCACAACAATCTGTATGCCAACATGCCAGGGGCATCGTCGCGCATAGCTATACTACTGACTTTAGATGAGCAAAGAAGGAGGAGGGCACGGAGGATGGCACGGGAGAGGATATACCGCACCCGCATAGACCTGTTTGGCATGAGTGATTCTGAGGTGTATCGCATCTTCAGATTCACCCCTCATGCCATCCTGGAATTAACCACAACCCTGCAAGAGGACATCACCAGCCCAACACAACGCTCACATGCAGTGCAGCCACTGGTCAAGGTCATGGCAACACTCCATTTCCTTGCCAGTGGCTCTTTTCAGCGTACAAGTGGAGTGGTGGCTGGGATGTCACAATACTCCATGAGCAGATGTGTGCACCAGGTTGTCCCAGCAATCCTCAGATGCATGGCCAACCAAATCATCAAACCCACCACTGAGGACCTGCGGCTGAAGGCAATGACAGATTTCTACAGAATTGCCAGATTCCCACGTACCGTGGGGGCCATTGATTGCACACATGTGGCACTCCAGCCCCCCCAGGAGACAGAGCACATGTACCGCAATCGGAAGCATTGGCATTCCATCAACGTACAGGTGATAGTCGATGCCCAAGGCCTCATATGGCACGTCCGTGCCAAACACCCAGGGTCCAGCCATGACAGCTACATATACAATCAATGCCACATCCGTATGGAATTCGATCAGAACGTGTATGGGGCCACCTGGCTGGTTGGTGAGTGACATGGGTGGCAGGCATGACTGTACCCCCCCCCCCATGATGCACACATCACAAGGGGCACATGCATGACTAACATCCTCCTGTCTTTTCCCTTACAGGTGACTCTGCATATGCACTGGGACCCCATCTCATGACTCCTATCCGGAACCCCCAAACCCCAGGAGAGGAAAGATACAATCAAGCACATGCCCAAACACGAGCAGTGGTGGAGCGCACCTTTGGCTTCCTGAAGTCACGTTTCCGATGCCTGGATAAGTCTGGGGGGACCTTCTTGTATTCCCCAAACTTTGTGTGCCAGATCATCGGTGCATGTTGCATGCTGCACAACTTTGCAGTAAGAAAGGGCCTGCAGATTGACCTACGTGATGACCTGACCCCTGAACCAGACAATCCCCCCCTAACCGAGGATACCCCGTCTTCTGAGGGAAGAGCAGCCAGGAGACAGCTCACATTGGGCATCTTTGCACGTTAAACACACACATTAATCATGGCACAATGAGAATGCATGCATGCACACCACTGTGGTCCCTAGCACACACACCCCACATCCACATCAAATTGGATTGGCACCAATCCACCATGCAGAACTTGTGAGCAGCAACGCCACGCCAAGGCTCCAATTATGTCACTGTACATTCATACACCATTCACACGGACCTGGGGATCACTTCTCCCTGGTCCTGGGGAACCCTACTCCCCCTAAATTGACGGTGACACCCCTTTTCTGGCAGGAATGTCATCCCCACATTCAAACAGCATTCACAACCCAAAAAAAAAAATGACCAGCAAAATCAAAAAATTTCCAGCAAAAAAAAAAAAAAGAGGGGAAAAAAAAACTATTGCCCTTGACGTGAGCCACGCCTGGGGCGCCCCCGGCCACGGCCCCGGCTCCTCAGGGGATACTCATGGGTGAGGGGGAAAACCAGGGAAGGAGGAGCAGCCCCTGATCTCTGCCCACCTGGCGGCCTGCCCTCCAAGGCCAGGGCTATTCTGTCCAGGGCAGCACCAAGTGTTGCCGTGTTGGCCTGGATAGCCTGGGTAAGGGCCCTCACATCCTGCCCAACGCCTGCTGATGTAGTCTGCAGTTCATTTAGGCAGTTTGTGAAAGCCCGGGAGTGGCAGTCCAGGTTCCCCAGCGTATCCTTGATGGAGGACAGGCTCTCCTCCATCCGCACCAATGTCTGGCTGACCTGTCCCAGATGGCGGGTCTGGAGGAACTGGTCCCTTCTCAGAGTGGCGGGCAGGAGATCGGCCACCCCCCTGGTCTTCTGGGACGACTTCCTGCCTCCAGCTGATGCTTGTGGCCGGGGAGAAGGGGAGGCCCTTGGGAGGGGAGCCATGTTGGAGGGGGAGGGGGGGGCTCCCCCTTAGGGAGGGCTGCCTGCTGCCAGCCAGAGGGGAAGAGGCCTCAAAAACCAAAAGTCCAGTGCCTGACATGAACTCCTCCTCCTCAACCTCCTCCTCCTCCTCTTCAACCTCCTCTGCGATCTCCGGCCTTGTCGGGGGGGGGGGGCCTCATTAGGCTGCTGTCCTGGGGATGGTGTGGTCAGGTCAGATGGCCCTGCACCCTCCTGAACTTCTGTGGATGATACAAAACATTCACAGGTTGGAGGATCCACACACTTGCCACATATTCCCTTTCACCCCCTCCCCCACACATGCTATACACCTGATATTAAAAAAAAAACTTACCTGGCACCACGGGCTCCGGACTTGAGTCAAAGCCGGGCAGGCCCTCCACTGCATGCCGATGAAAGGTCAGGGCCACTGCACGCTCCTCCGCTGTCAGCCTAACACGGCATGGTGGGCCCCCTCCTGTGCCCTTGGCATGGGCAAGCATTCTGGCCAACTTCTGTTTGACCAGACACCGGAGGTCATTAATCTTTTTATCAATGCCAGACCGGGTCCGTGTCTCCCCCTCCCCCGCTGAATTGACCTGCTCAGTGATGAGGTCCAAAATCTCCCTCCTCCTGGCCGGGGTGGTGTTGGCACTGTCCGGGCCGTGGAGGAAACGCCCATAATCGCTAATGGCCCGGGCAAGAATTCTTTTTTCCCCCAAAGTAAAATGTAGTTTTCGCTTTCTCTCTGTCATACTGAAAAAAAACACTCCCAGTCAACAAAAATCAGTCACAAAAACAAGCACAACCAATCAAGCAAGAACACACACAAAGAGAAAACTAACACCCAAAAAATCACACAAGCACTCAGCAAAAAACAGTCACAAAAACAAACAGCAAAAATTAAGCAAGAAAACAAACTAACAGAAATATATCAAACAAACAGTCTCTCAAACACCTATCAAAAAACACTTTCAAAGATCTACTAACAAACACTTGATCACACAGAACACTAATCTGACAAATACAAAACACAACGCAACGAACAATGGGACAAAAGCACTTGGTTAAATGGGAAGGGACAAAGGGATGTACTTTTGCAATGGAAGTGCGTTTGTGTCTGTCTATTTATGCTGTCTGCGTAGTCCTTAGTCCATTTCCAATTTCACTGATTGCGCCGTTCCCGAGTTGTGAGCATGCACACAGCGGAGCTGACCATGGTCTCCTTCAAGCGCGCATGCGCGAGCCGGCCGGCCCTTCATTTGCATGGGGTCACGGCTCATTTCAATGTAACACGCCCACGTCCTTCCCAATTTGTATTACTCCACCTTACGCCTCTGAAATAACGTTACGCATGCGCAATTTTCTGCGCAAAAGCTACGAGAATAGGGTGATTACGCGGCTACATTGCGCAAGTCTAACGTAAAGGCGGTGCGCTACGCCAGTCCAATAATGCGCAGATGTACCTGAATCTGGCCCTTTCTGTCTATTTCTTGTTATTTCCTCCATATGCAGATGTAGATCTCTTTGTGCAACCATCATTTTATCAAAGTGAATACTACTGGGATCTTGACCATATTTTTCCTTTTGAAGATCAATCTGTATTTTCAACTCCTGTATCTTAACCTGCTGCTTTCTATTAACCGCTGAAATATTTGATATATATTGCCCTCGTAAATATGCTTTAAACACATCCCAAACAATCTCCACCGAGGATGATCCCGCATTACTCTCCCAGTATTCCATTATTATAGATGTAATTTTTTCTACTATCTCCGGATGTCCCACCCATTACGGAGTTAATCTCCACAGGGATGCATTTCTTGGTGTTGGAATACGTATTGACAGGAATAGAGGGGAGTGATCTGAAAAAACACTCAGTAGATATATGGCTTCTGCAATATCTGCTAACATCGCAGAATCTGTAAATGCCAGATCTATTCTAGAAGCTGTTTTATAGGAGGTGGAGAAACAGGAGTACGCTCCTTTTCCAGGATTCTTCCATCTCCAAATTTCTGTTATCCCCATCGACTGTGCCCAATTATACAATTCTGCTGAGTGTTGTTTAGGGAATTTTGGTCTATCCAACTCTGGTGATAATACAGCATTAACCACTTGAACCCCGGGGCCATTGTCAATTGACGGCCTCACGGTGGCTCTGAAAATCCAACTGGACGTCAATTGACGTCCTGGATTCCTCCGGGCTACTGGGGGGCGCGCGAGCACGTCGGCGCGCGCGTGCCTGAGATGCCGATACGCGTGCCTGCCGGTCACGATGTCCGCCAGGTACCCGCAATCGCCAATGACAGAGCAGGGACGTGGAGCTCTGTGTGTAAACACAGAGCTCCACGTCTTGTCAGGGGAGAGAGGAGACCGATCTGTGTCCCTTGTACATAGGGACACGATCGGTCACCTCCCCCAGTCACCCCCCTCCACCCACAGTTAGAACACAATACAGGTACACATTTAACCCCTTACTCACCCCTAGTGTTAACCTCGTCAATGCCAGTCACATTTATACAGTAATTAGTGCATATTTATAGCACTGATCGCTGTATAGATGTGAATGGCGCCAAAAATGTGTCAAAAGTGTTCGATGTGTCCACCATAATGTCGCAGTCCCAATAAAAAAATCGCAGATCGCCGCCATTACTAGTAAAAAAAATAATAAAAAATAATAATAATTCTGTCCCATATTTTGTAAGCGCTTATTGCGCTTTTTTTTTTTGTTACCAAAAATATGTAGAAGAATACGTATCGACCTAAACTGAGAAAAAAAAATATTTAAAAAAAATTGGGCTATTTATTATAGCAACAAGTAAAAAATATAATTTTTTTTTCAAAATTGTTGCTTTTTTTGTTTATAGCGCAAAAAATAAAAACTGCAGAGGTGATCAAATACCACCAAAAGAAAGCTCTATTTGTGGGGAAAAAAGGACGTAAATTCTGTTTGGGAGCCACATTGCATGACCGTGCAATTGGCAGTTAAAGTGACGCAGTGCCAGAGGCTGAAATTTCACCTGGGCAGGAGGGGGGTATATGTGCCCAGTAAGTAAGTGGTTAAAGTCTCCAATTAATACCAGCTTTGCTGGCAGATACTGAATGAGCTTTTCCATTATCTCATTCAGTAGTTTTTCTCCCGGAAAAGATTTGTTCCCCAAAATCTATACCCACCCCTAGCATATGAAGAATATGTGGAGTGATATGTTTTCTGTATCCAAGCTTTTTTCAACGTTATTATTTTTTTTCCCCATTAAATGTGTCTCCTGTAATATAATCAATTGGGGAGTATATTTCCTTACATATTTGGAATATTAATGCTTGTTTAATCTTTGGATTTAATCCTCGGACATTCCAGGAGAGTATCGAGAAACAATTATCCTTCCCGGGCATTATACCTAGATTATGGGAAGGATCTATACCTCCATTGTATCTTATACCCATACCCCCCACTTTCTTGGGGTGGTATCCATAGGGTACCTGAACCACACCATTGAAAAACCCATACACTCTCCCCTGTTACACTCAACCCCCCTCTCCCTCCCAACCCACCCTATCCCTCCCCACTCCCCTCTCTTGTATATAATCCCATCCATTCATGGAGGAGAGTGGAGAGGAACTTCTTCTATCCCCCTATTTTACTGCTCATAATCTCCATTTTATGTTCAGTATCCAACTATCCCCCAAAATAAAGAAAACAAAAACAACCTTCCATTCCCTTGTGTGGCAGGCTCTTCTAATCAGCTGTAAACCTCACACCTTATTTATTTGTACTATTATGTGTCCTTAGGAACTTCCCTATTTATTTTAACATCTATTGAGGGAGAAAAAAAGAGAACATCACAAATAAGGGAGAAGGTGAACCCATGCAGATAATTTGCAGATAATTTGTACATAAAGTCTATTCATATGAATCCATATTCTTCTCCCATGCGACCATTTCTCTAACCATGATCCATAATACTCAATATTTTCTTCCCTCTCCTTCCCCTTCCCTCCCTCTAATCCCTTATATTCCAGGAGAGGAAGGAGGGAAAAAAAAAGAAAGGAGAAAACCTGTGACCATATACTTTCCCCTTCCTTTCCCTTTTTAACCTTTAATACTATCTTCTCTAAAAAAAAAAAAAAAAAGATATTTATGTGTTCATTCTATCTTATTATAATATTTTGTGATTCCTCGTGTCTTGTATGATCTCCCCTATTTAAGCAGGAAAAACAAAAAAAATGTTTGTGCTGTCTTTTTATATTCCCCTATATATACCCTCCCCTTCTCACCTTACAAAAACAGGAAACAAAATTAAATGAATATACCTCTTCACGTCTATTGTAGCACCTGTTTTAAAGTATTATCTCCAATTTCCATACCCAACCAAAAAAAAAAAATTCCCTCCCACCCATTATAGCATATGTTTTTTTTTTCAAGTGTTATTATCTCTAATTCTCACAAAACATGTTTTTATATTAATTAATACTTATAATTCTTGATATATAACCCCTTTTTACCTATGGAGAGAAAACTTTATTTTATACATAATCCCCCCCCCCTAAAAAAAAAAAAAGAAGAAAACATTTTGGATTAGTCCATTAGTGTCTAACCATTCAAGCACCGAAGTTCGTGGGGTAGATTCATGTTGCAATTACTCCGGCGTTTTTAGAGATGTGCGGCGTAACTGTTATTTTGCGCCGTCGGATCAATGCGCCGTACCTACTATACCAGATCCGCCTTCAAATCGGCTACTTTTTTCCGGCATAACTTTTCCACGCCAGCGTGTCTTTGGCGCATCTTTATGCGGGACAGATCAACCGTTCCCATGGATTATCTATTCAAATATGCAAATGAGGGAGAACCGCCGATTCAGAAACGCACCTTTCTCTGGCGCCTGCGTAACCCGGTGCGCGTAACTGCAATTTTCTGCGGAAAGTCACCCCTCATAAAGCAGGGGTAACTTTGCACAGGAGTTGAACAGATCAGCTGGAGAGCAGCTAAAGCAACACTGTTACAGACGAATTGAGCTAAAACACTTGCTGGACAACACATCTGTCTGCCAACATGCCAGGGGCAGCCTTGCTCATAGCCCTACAGCGTCGACGTGCACATAGGAGGGCACGGGAGAGGATATTCCGCACGCGCATTGACGTGTTTGGCATGAGTGAATTGGAGGTGTTTCGCCTATTCAGATTCAGCCCTGAAGCCATCCTGGAACTAACCACAACCCTGCAGGATGACATCACCAGCCAGACACAGCGCTCACAAGCAGTGCAGCCACTGGTGAAGGTACTGGCAACACTCCATGTCCTTGCCAGTGGATCATTCCAGCGTACAAGTGGAGTGGTGGCTGGGATGTCACAATCCACCATGAGCAGATGTGTGCACCAGGTTGTCCCCGCAATCCTCAGATGCATGGCCAACCAAATTATCAGACCCACCACTGAGGACCTGCGGAGGAAGGCAATGACAGATTTCTACAACCTTGCCAGATTCCCTCGCACTGTGGGGGCCATTGATTTCACACATGTGGCACTACGGCCCCCCCGGGACACAGAGCACATATACTGCAATCGGAAGCATTGGCATTCCATCAATGTACAGGTGATAGTCGATGCCCAAGGCCTCATATGGCACGTCCGTGCCAAGGACCCCGGGTCCAGCCATGACAGCTACATATACCGTCAAAGCACCATCTCCACAGAATTTGAACAGAACGTGTATGGTGACAGCTGGCTGGTTGGTGAGTGACATGGGTGGCAGGCATGACTATCCCCTCCCGTGATGCACACCTCACAACGGGCACATGCACTATTAACATCCTCCTGTCTTTTCATTACTAGGTGACACAGCATATGCACTGGGACCCCATCTCATGACTCCATTCTGGGATCCCCAAACCAGAGGAGAGCAAAGATACAATGAAGCACACATCAAAACCCGTGCAGTGGTGGAGCGCACCTTTGGCCTCCTGAAGTCACGTTTCCGATGATGCCTGGATAAGTCTGGGGGTACCCTGTTGTATTCCCCAAACTTTGTGTGCCAGATCATTGGGGCATGTTGCATGCTGCACAACTTTGCCGTGAGAAAGGGCCTGCAGATTGAGCTACGTGATGACCTGACCCCCGAACCACACAGTCCCCCCTTGCCCGAGGGTCCCCCGTCTGCTGAGGGAAGAGCAGTCAGGAGGGTCCTTGTGGTAGGCTACTTTTCACGTTAAACACACACATTAATCATGGCACAATGAGCATGCATGCATGCACACCACTGTGATCCCTAGCGCACACACACACCACATCCACATCAAATTGGATTAGACCCAAGTACACCACATGGGACTTGGGAGCAGCAACGCCACGCCACGGCTCCAATTATGTTGCTGTACATTCATACACCATTCACACGTGTCGTGGTGATAATTTCTCACCAACGACTGAGGGTGACACCCCTTAATGGCAGGAGTGTCACCCCCACACATTCACACCTCATTCACACTGTAGCCTGCACTCCTCACCATGTGCAGGGAGATCAAAAATAATTTTACAAAAATCAACGGCCCTGTCGTGGGCTCCTTCTTGTCCCTAGGCTCCTGGGGCGCAGTTGCCTGGGGCGAGCCACAGGTGGGGGGGCTGGGGGGGCAGGTGTTTGAACCTCAACCAGTCTCTCCCTGGCTGCCTGGCTGCCCTCCATTGCCACGGCTAGCCGGTGGAGGTACGTATTGGTGGCAGCCTGCATCCGCAGCCGGCGGGTAGTATTGCTGCGCTGCTGTCGCCGTGTCTGCCTCCCCTCCTCATGGACAGCAGCTGCCAGGCTCCGGACCTCGGAGACCAGGCCAGATGTGGTGGTCTGCAGGTCCACCAGGCAGGACAGAAGGGCTGCCCCGTTCCCCACAACGTCCTGCAGACTATCGTTGATAGCAGTATTCTGCCCAGCCTGCTGGGTGATGGCTTCCTGCACTGCCACAGTGCAAGCAGCCTGGCTCGCGGCCGAGGACGCCAGGCTATCTGCCACCCGATGGAGATCACCCGCAAGAGAACCAATATGGCGGGTCTGTCTTGTCTGGTCCCTTGCCAGGTGATCTTCAAAATCATCAGGGACTCCTCTGGTTTTCCTCGTTGTCTTCCTAGAGGCCTGAGAGGCTGGAGGACGGCTGTAGGGGAGGTCCCTTGAGGGTGAATCCCTGGAGGGGATGGTGTCCCTTGAGGGGGAATCCCTGGAGGGGATGGTGTCCCTTGAGGGGGAATCTTGCATGGGGGGGGGCGGTTTGGGAGTGGCCAGGTATGGGGGTCTCCTCCAGAATATAAACAGCAGCCTCTTCTACCCCGACGTGCTCCTCCTCAACCTCCTCAAGCACTGCTGTAGGGGCGATCTCCAGCATGGATGGGGTGCTTCGCCCTGCATCAACTGACGGGCCAGCTCCATCCTGCACATCTGTGGATGACACAAAACAAACACATGTTGGAGGAGCCACACACTTGTCACATGTATCCCCCCCCCCACCCATGCAACACACCACATAGCAGATAAAACAGACTTATCTGACCTCAAAGGCTGATCCCCTGATTCAAAGCCAGGAAGACCCTCCACCAGCTCCCTATCCAGCAACCTGGCCACCACCATGTCCTCTGCAGTCAGGGTAATTCTTGTGGCTGGTCCTCCACCTGTGGCACTGGCATGCTTTCTCATGGCCACAAGTTTATCTTTCACCAGTCTCCGCATATCATTTATTTTTTTGCGGATATGCTTGGGCTCCCTCTCCGCAACACCAACAACATTCACCTGCCTGGTGATTTCCGCATAAATGCGTGTCTTCTCCGCTTTGCCAGTGTGGGCACTCTGTGGCCCATAGAGGCGGGACCCATGTTGGGAGAGCGCATCCGTTATCACAGCCTTCTCCTGATGGCTGAAGTTGAACATTCTGCGGTCACTGGCAGTGTCTGGTGCAGCCATCCTAAATACAAAAGCCCTGGCAATTCATAAAAAATGCTGGTCACGTTTTGCAAGGTGGCGCTTCTGTGTGCGTATTTATGCACTAGTAGGAAGTGGTGCGGCGGATCTTGGTGGTGACGTCGCGCCGTCGCGCCGTACTGCGCATGTGCACAGGAGCCTGACAGCCAGGTGCCATCAGCGCCGTTTAAGATACACCGTACAGATCTCTCTGCGCCACTGTCAGACCATCATTTGCATGTGGTGACGCCCACTTCCAGTTCCGCGGCCTTACGCCGTCGAAAAACCGCTACGCAGGTGAGTAAAAAAATGATGAATACAGTAAATGCCTCTCCGCGCGTGTACGGCGTAGCGGAAAAAAGATGCGCCACGCCGGAGCAACGATGCGCCATTTTACATGAATCTACCCCCATATTTCCAAATAAAAAGTGTATTTTACCCCCTTCTCCACCACCTTTTTTTCCCCCACAAAAAAAAAAAGAAGGAAATTGGTCCGTCTATTTAGTGTCTAACCACTCCAACGCTAAAGTTGGTGTTTAAAAAAAAAAAAGGGTGTGAGTCCCATCCATCACTCGTAGTTTGCTAGGGTATAGAAGACTATACTTAAACCCTTTCTCCCTCAGTCTTTTGTGTATTTCTGTATACGCTTTTCTTTGCTGCTGTATTTTAACCGGATAATCAGGAAAAAAATAGCAATTTGACATTTTCATACTGTATACCTGCCCTTAGCCTGGCTGTTGATAGGATTTGATCTCGATCCCTATAGTTCAATAGACGTATCAAAAGAAGATGGGGAGGTGACCCTGGTTTGGGGATACGGAAGGAGATCCTGTGTGCTCTCTCTACCACAAATGTTGAAGATACTTCTGTTAAATTCAATACTTCAGTTAGTAATTTTTCTGAAAATTTAACTGGATTATCTCCCTCCACCGACTCTGGCAGACCTAGAACTCGGACGTTATTTCTTCTTAAGCGACTTTCTGTGTCTACTGCTCTGTCCTGTAGCTCTCTAATTTGCTTTTCCAATCTTTGCCATTCCTTGTTATCCTCTTTCAGTTTATCTTCAACTTTTGAGATGCGGGTTTCTATTTCTGGTGTTTGTTTTTTTTGCATTTTATCGAACTCACGCTTTATCGAACTCACATCGACTGCCAAGGCATCAATTTTATTTGTCAAAGCTTCGCCACTCGCTTTTATCGCCTCCAAAATGTATTTCCCAGAGGGTGTATGCTCTGCCGCTATCTCCCCCCGTCTGAGTCTCCGCTGTTATCCCTTTTACTGGGGATTTTTGTGGAGATTGTGAAGGTTTTTTACTGACTTTGTTGCAATAGCTGAGGGAGAAGAGCAGGGGGTCACAATCTGAGGCTTTACACTGGGTTTATTGGGAGCCATTTAACCTCATAATAGTTACTTGCTGTTTTTAATTTTGGACAATGCTGTCCTTGCTCTGCACCAGCCTTCTTGCTTTATCTTCTCCAACCCTGATCCCTGCTGCTTTCCACAAAGGAGAAGGGAAAAACAAGATATCACCTACTATTGCTGTCTTCAGTCAGCAGGAGGCAGGAGACCAAATTCCTGTAGCCGAGTGGATTGACAGGCAGGTCCATGGGTCAGGGGCGCCTGTCTCTGGGAAACGCAGGGACTGGGAAACACTAAAATCCAAAATTAAGCAGCTAGGCAACCCACCACTCCACATCCACACAACGGACCAATCTGCCAAGTCTCCCGGGGCCACAGCACTCCAGCAGTGGGGACTCCCACCTCCACGTCCACCTCCGCTACCCCCGCCAGCCAATCAGCACAGGCAGATCGAGCAGCACCCCAAAGCCGCCAATATTCAAACCTCCTCAGCACCTCAGCAGCTCAACATCCACGGCAGCAGCACAGGCACGGCACCAGCCTCTAAAGCCGACTCAGGGGGAGAGACGAAGCTCCACGGTAGCAGCAAAGGTGAAACGCTGGCTTCATAAGCTTCAAAAGCCAATCTAGGGGGAGAGAAGGGAGATCCCTCGGAGCTCCTTCAGTACATCTGGTATCACGCTAAGAGCCTCAGATGCAGAGCCCTCACGTCTCCCTCACGTCCACACGTCCATCTGCGCTCACAGCAAAGTTAACCCTAAGCAGCTCTTCAATAACATCTAATAAGGCAATATTTGCCAGACACAATAGTGAATGGCAACTACATCTGGTGAGCTTTATTCTTAAGGGAGTGGAATTAGCACACATTACTTTGGTGAAGGATTTTGGTGGATCGACGAGATTTTGTTTCACTATCTTTTCATCGCTTTATGTTGGACTGTATTACCATATTGATTTGCATATGTGTTGGAGAATATATTTTTTGAATATGCTATATGGACACTTTTTATTATGTAAGGGTGTTTGTTGATTATTTCACAATACTAATATTTATGAAATATGTAGATTAATTATTGAATTAATTATAGAATTATTTGTCTCTTTTTTTTACATTGGCATTTGTTTCACCTAATTTGCATTTTTTAAGATCCTGCCTAGAGATTTAAACTGTAATTCAAATAACAAACTTTTCCCATATCTTCTGTTGAACTCAGATTTCCTCTGTATTCCTCTCCTACACTATTTACGTATGCCATGGGTCATTTCTGGCTCCCATCACTTACATGTAGGAGGGAATAAAATGTCCTTGATCTAATTACCAACATTTATATATTATAAAATATACATTTAAAACATACAAAAGTTACATACACACAGTATAAGTGTAAAACAAATGCTGAGCACAATTTTACAACTTTGACATGTGTTAGTAAAACCATACATATCATCACAATTACTTTGTGCATCCAGGTGGACTATACCTTGTATACCAGCTGTATATTTCTTGTTACTACCATAACCTACAACCAAAGAACATCCCAAAATAAATTCTCCTGTTCCTGACGATCCCAGCGATACAAGATATGTGTATGTTAATTAAATTTTTTTGTACCCTGGCACTGATCTAGGTTAAACCTTGATCAAGGTAGTTTTTCTTTATTTATATTTCTTTATTTATTTTTTACACACGCAATTTTTTTCTCTCTGCAAGGAGAGAGAAAGATACTATGGCCCGGATTCACAAAGCATTTACGCCAACGTATCTCCAGATGCGCCGCGTAAGTACAAATATGCGCCGTCGTATCTGTGCGCCGAACCCACAAACTTAGATACGCCTAAAAACAGACTTCATCCCACCAACGTAACTTGCCTACGCCGGCATAGGGTGGGCGCATATTTACGCTGGATGCATGTGGCTTTCCCATTGATTTTCAATTCAAATATGCAAATGAGGGAGATACGCCCGGTGCATGATTTAAGCGGTTTGCGTAAGTTTTACATTCGGCATAAAGTTATTCCCCATAGATGAGGCGCAACCCATGCAAATGTATGGATCAGGGAACACAAGCCTACGTATTTAACGTTGGACGTCTGTGAATATGGACCGACGTGGTTCTGGCTGGGCGTAGGTTACGTTCACGGCATACACAGTGATCAGCCGTATCTTAGGTAGTTGTTCTGACGTGGTTTTGGGCGTAGGTTACGTTCACGGCATACACAGTGATCAGCCGTATCTTAGGTAGTTGTTCTGACGTGGTTGTACGCATGCGCACGGGGCTACGTCCATGTCCCGGAACATGCGCAGTTCATTTTAAGTACTTGTCTGGCACCCGGCCCATCATTTGCATGGGGTCACGCTTCATTAACATAGATCACGCCCACTTCCACCTACTTCCACTTACGCCGGCTTATGCCTACGAAATATACGCTACACCGGTGCAGAGTTGGGAGCATTTGCTTTGTAAATTCCACGCTTGCCTCTCCTCGCTGTGCCGGCGTAGAGTAAAAGAGATAAGCTACGGAAGCATAAATATGCGCCGATGTCTGTGAATCCGGGCCTATGTATCTTTTCTCTCTATTCACATAGAGAGAAAAACAGGGCGGGGTTCACATTTACTGATCACTGTGGAAGCCAATCAGAAGCTACCACAGTGATAGGGTGATCCAGAATCAGGCGTTTCAGGTCCCGATTGTTATTATGGGACCTGGGGCTCTATGTGAGAGTTCAGTGTATGCGGTGGGAGCACGCTGTGTGGCACGCTCCTAGCACAAAGGGAAATACACATACATGCTGCTCAACCACAAAAAGCCCAGAGCAGTGGGGCCACATATATGTGTTACATCAGCATCTAAGGGTTAAGCAGCTTCCAAGAAACAGCACTTAATACAGGAAGCTCTTAGTGTTGGGTGTGGAGTAGTAGGAGTTTAGGAGAGGAGACCTGTCTGAATGCTGCATGCATGCTGGAAGCTGCCAAAAAAATGAAGCTGGGCTTTGCCAAGTTTGGGTAAATCTTTTATACAAACTTTGTATGTCTCATATTTCACTTGTGCTGAAAACAAAACAGACTTTTGTGTTGTGTTGATGAAGTCAAGTCAGTTTTGTTTGCTGCCGAATGGGAAGCTTGGTTTAAATTTGCTTTAAAGAAAAAAGACTTGTGTTAAGGACAAACCACTTTGCAAGTGATTCTGAAGTGCTATACCCTTAAAATTTACAACACTATATCCTGTAGCACCCTCTTGTGTACATAGTTGGGACTGTCAGGCAAATTTAGTTGGACCTCATTTTAGTTTCAGAAGTCAGTTCAAATGGGGTCAAGTGAATTTAGTTGGTAGGTTCTGCCAGCTGAGTCTCTTGTACCTACCTGGCTTCTGGAAAGTTCCAGAACATAGTGGGTGGGGGAATGAAGATGAAAGTCTGAATATTAAGGGGATCTTTGCCAATTCCTGGGCAAGGAATGCCCAGAAGATGGCCCTTAAATATTGTGTAGCCTGGTCATGTGGGAAAAAGATGTTAACGATTATAGCTTTAACATCATGTAAGACTGTATGTAGACTGAATCTATATTTCATGTATCTACATTTATATAGATATTCAAATGGCCATTTTGTTAAAAGGGTTGTAAAGGTAAAAAATGTTTTCCTTAAATAGCTTCCTTTACCTTAGTGCAGTCCTCCTTCACTTACCTCACCCTTCGATTTTGCTTTTAAATGTCCTTATTTCTTCTGAAAATCCTCACTTCCTGTTCTTCTGTCTGTAACTCCACACAGTAATGCAAGGCTTTCTCCCTGGTGTGAAGAAAGCCTCTTGAGGGGGGAGGGGGCAAGCAGGAGGGTCAGGACGCTCTCTTCTTTGCAGATAGAGAAAGGAGCTGTGTGTTAGTGGGCATCCTGACACTCCCGCTCGTCCCCCTCAAGTTACAGACAGAAGAACAGGAAGTGAGGATTTCTCAAAAGAAATAAGGACATTTAAAAGCAAAATCGAAGGATGAGATAAGTAGAGGACTGCACTAAGGTAAAGGAAGCTATTTAGGGATTTTTTTTTTTACATTTACAACCCCTTTAAGTTTTTCCTTGCTCACCCATAAACCTATGCTTTGGTGCCTCCATGTTAGCGGCTGGCGAACCCAGTCTGATCTTGGGTTAGGCTTTCTTTGTAAATAAAATTTGTTTTAGTTGACTAAAATGATTTTAGTCGACTAAAATGTACTGGGGATTTTAGTCGACTAAAATGTAGGACATTTTAGTGGACTAAAATGTCCTGGAGATTTAGTTGACAAAATACCACTAAAACTAAAACAATTGCAGAAGACTAAATTGGGACTAAAATGCCATTTTAGTGCTAAGACTAGAACTAAATCAAAATTTTCTGCCAAAATTAACACAGTTGGTAACCCATCTGCCCCTGGGGTTTTATAATTTAGCATACTGGCAGAAGCAGATTGGAGTTCCTCTCAAGTCAGAGGTTTATCCAGCGCCTCTCTCTCAGCTGTAAGCATTTCTGTTAGCGTAATGGAATTGCGTAAGAAAAAAATTCAGTTTGGTCTCTTTATAAGATACTTTACTACTATACAAGTTTAAAAAAAAAAAAAAAAAACACAGATATGCTGTAGTACATGCAATTTTAGTTGGGGATACTTGCTATGACTGGTGTACTACTAGTGGCTCGGGTGATGACCAAAAACCTACCCCCTAGGATCCTAAACCTCCCATATTAATCACGCAACACCTTCTGGATTAAATGGCCACCAAAGGCCCCTTTAAATCCAAAAGGTAAATATATAATAACTTTTTATAAAAATAACAAACCTTCACTATATATAACTTTTTTAAACATTAAATATATACTTTATCAAATACGAAATAAATGAACCCAACAAAAAAACAATTAAACACCAACTGCTGTAAACACAAGGTTCCTGAGAGAAAGGGAAAGAAAAGTGCAAGGTAATCGGCTGTCCACCATAGCAAGTATTCCTGCCTCTAGCCGTGGTCCATCAGCTCACAAGGCCATGACTTCCTCGTTCGTTCCACTCTTCAGCTCGATATACCAATAGCCCACCTAACCAGATAGGGAAGGTGCCTATCCCATGACAGGCCCCAACTCCTACCAACCATCTCAGGTACACACATCTAATATGTATGTACCAAACCCCACCCAATTCTCAGGAACCCCTGGAGCCCCAGAACCCACATGTCAATACCAACCTGGGTCAAGTGCACCCCCTCACTCCTTAAATAAAGGCCAAAGTCACTCTGGACTTGCGAATTACAGATTGGGACACAGCCTTGTTAGCCTTAAACCGGGTCCTGTTGACCCCGTCCACTGAACGCGCTACCCTCCCAGCTAACCTCCTACCATTACCGACCATACCACTACAGTGTCTGGAAATGGGCTACGAAGGCGCATAAAATCCCACTTAATGTAGCGAATCAAATCGCAAGAAACGCCCGAAGGCAAAGGTCATTGCCTCCAACATGCAGCAAAAGCACATCCGGGGGCCTAACCAACCTTGCGTAATGCTGTACCTTCGGCAACACTCTGGACCAAAGCATGGCGGGGATACCGATCCATCGGACAGTGGCTTACTCCCTAGCAAAACCCAACTACCTGCCCTCACTTCTGACCAACGCCCTCTTAGCCCCCCATAGACATAGGAGTGGCCCAAATACACATTAAGCAGACCGGGACTGGAGCAAAAAGAATGGGAACGACAACAGAGAATTACATACAAGATTCACCCAACCACACAGGACACACCACACCAGAAAGAGAAGGGAGACACAACACAGAACACCCTCCTACCCCCAAAGCCCAAACTGGTACCCGCTCAGCGGAAGCCCGTTCTAATGGACCAACAGAGGACCGACGCCAGGAGGCCTAGAGCCCAGCCATGCCCCCACCACGTCAACCGGGCAAACCCCAAGCTCCGGCACCCTACCCAGAACCACCTTGGTGCCTTTTCCTGCTTGAACTCCGACGCCAAACCAGGCAAATCCTGCACCCCCATTGCAAAACGAACTAAACATCTAAATACGAACAAGAGATGGCGCAGCCCATGGGCAAACACCGATCCCCAAAAAACTTCCCGTCCCAAAAACACCCCAACAAACGCTCGCTCTCTGGATGAACAGGCTAGAGCACCATGCTGATTCAATGACGGTCTTGGCCAACAACCGGATCAATGACATCATTCACCGAACCCCCTCTCGGTAAAATAGATGATGGATGAGCCGAAACTGATTCGGCTCACGCGTTGGCACCAGGCCCTCCACAGGCGGGGTCTGAAACGGACCCGCTAACCTACCCAAACCCCCTCCTTCCGGAGCTTGTCAGACACCACCCCTGGGTGATCATAGGCAGACTTCAGGTTAGCCGTCAAAGGAGGGATGACGGCCGAATCATTAGAAATCGGGAAACCTTCCTCAAAGCCCAACCACAAGACCCCGCGCAGCTACCCTATTCGGGTACCTAATCAGATCCAGAGCCATCTTTTCCACCCTTACCGGCGTTTTCCAGCATCACCTGCCTTCCTGCCCTTCTTGACGCACTTCGACAGGGGATGGGCTCCCCCACAACCGGAACATTCGTGCCGGAAACAGCAAGATCCCCCGAACTTACAGGAGCCCTCGTTGAACTGCCAGCAGAAACCCTTGCGCTTTGCGGCCGACAGCGGGGAAGACTGATCTCCCCGGCCCCTTCCCGAAAGGGCTACGGCACCACCCTGGCCTGAGTCATGAGCCTCATGCACAAGGCGATATTCTTTTGATTGCACCTTATCTCAGGCCTCATCGTCTTCTTGTGCCTGAACTGCTCGTCGTATCGCAACCAGGCCCCCCCCATAAACCCTCTGCGCCTCACTTATGACATCGATATAACAAAACAAGCCTGTACACTGATGCGGATCTTTTTCCCCAATCACGCTAGCCAAAATATAAAACGCCTGAGCCCAGTTCGCAAAAGTCCTGGGGATAAGGCGAAAGCGCGTTTTTTCCTCCTCCTCCTTCTTACTCTCATCGGGCTTCACCTTATCCAAATTGAACTTCTCAAGGGGAAGCAGCGAAAATATTTCCACAAATTTCCCTCTCCAGATACGTTCCCTCACCTCTGGCTTCAAATGCAAACCCAAGGGCGCATCGTAACAAAGATAGACCTCGCACCGTGCCGAGTCGGCCAACCAGACACCATCAGCCGTCAAACCCGACACCGAACCCGACAGCGCACTAACCTGTGCCCCCCCAGAAGGAGAGCCGCTCACCTCGGCACTAGCAACCGGATCCGCAAACACCTGGGACGGAACCACCGACTGGACAGCAGGGGACAACCACACACTCCCAGCCCAGCCCCCCCGGGGCGACCCCACTCACACCCGTAAGCGGCACAGCCGCAGACCCTGTGTTAACCGCACCAGCAATTGGAGGGACCAACCACGCAGCCGTGGGAGGCCCCGCAACAGCTGGAGGGGGCCCGACTGGCCCCCCCACCAGCCATAGCCCTACATCCCTGCAACAGGGAGGAAAGCAGCTGCTGCAGCATCATCGAGCCGGCATCCGTGACACCCCCCACCACCTGCCCTACCCCAGCCGGGGAAGACCCACCCAAAACAGAACCCAACCCAGCAAAGTAAACCGAAAGAGACAAAACAGGTACTGGAGATGGAAAAGTTTGCCTTCCGACCGTAGGTGCCCTTGCCCGGCAAAGAACGCTGCGCCCGCAGACAAGGCCATGGAACTGCCGCCTGATGAGATGCCACAAGCCCCAGTGTCAGGCCGCACCATGTCCACCGATCTCCCACACTGAGCCCCCTGCGCACCGGCAGTAGCAACTCCAGATACGCTGCCATCCCCCCTCACTGGACCTCCGCTTCCTCCGCGACCAGCCAGAGCCGCCCTGGCTGACGAGCTCCCGGCCGTGCGCACCGATCTCCCCCGCCAAGAAGTGCCACGCGGAGCGGATGGACCTGCCCGCGCCACCGTTTCAGAAGGACCCGCCACGGGCCTAACAGGTGACGGAGACGCCACCCGCCGACCCTGGCCTCGCTGCGGCCTAGCTTTCTTTCCGGCCTTCCCATGCGCATCCCCAGCCAGTCTCTTCCTGGACCCAGGAGGGTCCGCAACCGGGCTCCCTGTGCTCCGACCCCCCCCGGCGACCCCCCCCGGGCTGTATCTAGCTGGGGGCCGTGAGCACCTGGCAGGGCGTGGAGAAGGGGGGGCAGGGGGGAGGGGGTCGCCGGACCTGCCCTCACCTGGATCAGGGAACAGCGCGGCCAGTTGTACAGAGTATAGGTTCGCTCCATGGACCCTCGCTGCCGCCTACAGCCGCTCAACCATGTGTTCAAAGCGATCCATAGGTGAGGCAGCAGCACAGGGAAAAACAGTCTGTGTGTTGCCTCACTGTGGATGGCGCCCGACTGCTAAACCCTGCCCCCCGGACCTTTTAAGGGGACCAGCCTCAAGGTCCGAAACCCTGCACCCGTGCAGCCGCGATTGCGGCCCCACTTCCGGTTCCTGTCCCTCCAGTCATGCGCCCCTGCTCTTAGGTTCCCCCGCTGCGGGGCTTTCTTTCTACCACTTGACACTTGTTTTTGAGCTTTTACTTGTTGCTAAAAGGTGGCCCATATTTTCCCTATCCTCAAAATAAGGTTGTTGAAGAAAGAAACATTTCTGTTCTGCTTATTTAGAGGAAATTCTGGCATATGCCTGTTATTTTTGTGTTCACATCTGTTGAGCTTCTATAGTGGGATTCGTATATATTGAAGTTTGGCCCGTAAAACTGCTTCAGCCGCAGATCGTTCCCAAGCCATAGATCAGGGGTGCCCGACCAGTGGCCCGGGAGCCACATGTGGCCCGCAGAGCCCTCTGATGTGGCCCGCAAACTCCTGCTGTGGGATGGTGGGTTGGCAAGCCCAGATTGCAGGTTGCTGACCTGCCATTAAACAGCATCAGTGTTGTGAATGAAGCCAGCAGTAAAGGAAGAAGGCAGGTTTGGAGCAAAGCCACATAAGCTCCTGTATAGTATAGCACGGGCTCCTGACATAGGCGGAGTGATACCAAATGCACTCTGCCTGGGACAGCAACAGCTGGCCATACCTGAATGGAAGACTGTTATTACGTTTATTACTAAAATCACAGTGTATGGGCATATCGGTTCTGCAGTGGTTACTGGGCTGCTTTTAAACTGATCAGCAGGTGTAGCACAGTGCACATGCGGGTTACCTGCACCGAGCCATAGACTTCTGTTATTACCTGCGGATTTGGTGCGCTTTCAGAAAGTGAACCACACCTGCAGGATATAATAGAAGAAATGGCGACCACGAAGGGACTATTCATGTTTTTTCCTATGGCATCAGATGGGGGAGATGGGGTACATTCTGATGCATCGGGAAAAACATGCTTTAAAAAAAACAAATTTGCCATCTTTTTGAAATAATGCTTGAGTTTGATTGAGTAAGATTGTGTGTGTGTGTGCACATGTGGAATCCTGATTGTATGTCTGAATTTGATAGACGTATGATTGTGTGTGTGATTCTGATTGTATGACTGTTGTGTGATAGAGTTGTGTGTGTGTGTGTGTGTGATGATAGTTGTGTATGACTGTGTGTTTATGTGTGTGACCGTGTGTGTGATTCCGTGCGTTTGTGAAATCGAGTGGATTTGATCGTGTGTGTATGTATGATTCGTCATCGACTGGAAGTTTGCTTTGTATGTCTAAATGCTGTTTGAAGTGTGGCTGAACAGTTTTGTAAGTAAGTGATTTGAATTGATTGTTTAACCAGATTGAAAATGCTTGAGAAAGCTAAGTTTTGTGTGATGTATGGAGCAGATAGGTTCTATTCTAAGATGGCTCCTCTGGCCATGCGGCTTGGGGGGGAAGGGCGATTTGTTTGTTTGTAACTTGATTGTTTGACCAGATTGAAACTGTTGGAGAAGGCTACCTTTGTGTAACATGGCTCCTCTGGCCATGCGGCTTGGGGGGGGAAGGGCGAACAGTGTTTTGATTTCTGTGTCAACTGACTTTGCAACTTTCAGAACATAGTTAGATATAACATTTTTATGATGCGTATGGAACCTGTATATTGTAGATGTTTCCCCAGTATAGCCTGTGATATGTGTGGCTGAGTCTTTTTGAATTTTGTGCATTAATGTGGTAGAGCTGATTGAATTGTTTGGCTGATGAAACATGTGCTTTGGTGGGGGAGGGGCAACTAGTGTTGGATCTCTGTGTTTCTTGAGTGTACAATTTTTAGAGCAAAGTCATGTGTAATATGTTCATGATCTTTATGAGGAATAGAAATTGATAAATTATGCATTTTTAAGTGGCCAGACAATAGCAGACAAGCAGCTGCTTGTTAATCAGCCTTTCCTTTTGGCTGTTAGCATGAAAAGTTTTTATTTCGGAAGGTTTTAAATGTAAGCTCACAGTATATATTTTTTAAATGGTTTGTTACAGGAGCTTTGAGAAAAGAGTTTTTGTTTTATGTTGTTTCATATAACCAACATTTTATTTGAATGTGCTGTTTTTGACAAAAGGTCAGCTTTGAAGCAGCCTAAAATGCGCTCATTATGAGGGGTTCCCACCATCCCTGTGCTGCGCTCATTATGAGGCGTTCACATCATAAAAAGGTCAGATTTGAAGGAACCTAAAGTGTGTGCCTTTTAGGTTGGTTGTTTTTAGAAAATGTTTTTTTATTGTTTGTTTTTGATGATCAATGTTTTGTTTTTGTGGAAGAAAGGTTCTAGGCAAGTTTTAAAAAAAACTGCATATGGCGGCCATTTTGGTCATCAGTGGCCATTTTGGGGGCGTAGTCTGTTTGCACTGTGGGTCACCCCAGGGGGGAGGTGCAGCCACCTCTCCTTTTTGTGTGGTATTTCTCTGGCTATTTTGCTGGTGGATTTTAGCAGCCTTTGGGGCAGATTTCGATGTTTAGTGCGAATTGATTAGCGCGCTCTTTTCTGTGTTAGGATCGGGTGGAGAACATTTTTGTTTTCCTTTATGTGTGTGTAGTATGGTATGTCCTGTGGTAAACAGGTGATTTGGAAGCGCAGTTAAATTGTTTTACTACAAGCGTAAATGGCGCCATTGTTGCTTGGTTTGTTGTCGGCCATTTTGTGACTCAGTGTAAAGTGCTATCTTTTGAGTAGCGTTTGCGGGCCAGTATAGGGCCAGTATATACAGGATCTGACTAACCTGTTGGCTGACTTTGCAGTGTAAAAGTGGAGACTTTTTGTGTAACATTTCATTTTTGAATGTTACTGGCGCTGACTGCGTTTTTGTGCACAACGATGTGCTTTGTTGTTTAAATGTTTGGGAGTTGTTCATTGTTTTTGAATAATGATTGGGTCAGGGGGGATCAACTCCCATTCTGCAGATGGGAGGAGATGGTTTTACCTTCCCTGAATCAAAGGTGTTTTGTTTTTAAGAGAAAAAAACGCAGGAGATTTGAGTTTTGGCTTTGTTTACTACTTTATAATACTTCCAGGGGATATATATGTGGTCCATGGAGTTTTTTGATGTGTTGAGACGAGGCAGTGAAGACAGACTTCCCCTCTCTCTCCATCTTCCTGTCATTATGTAAATAAATCAGATTTGGGTTTTAAGAGCTGAGCATACAACAGGAAGTCCTTTCTCAGCATTTATATATAAGCATGAAGTCAGTGGGAGGAGTTTTGAAGTCTTCTGAAAGATGAGCAATGAGATTTGTGTCCTGAAGGGACAACAGAAATATTTTGGCATTTGAAAGAGTGTTTTAAAGTTTAATTTCAGTTGTTTTTGTGAAGTTTTATACCGTAAATACAGTTTTGGGTATGTGAGAACAGAGGGGCGTCACCATTATTGTTGTATCATGTAGACGCAGGTAGAAAGAAGCCATAATATAGTTTTGAAAAGTGGAGGATTTCATGGTGCTTTGTAGGTTGTCTGACGAACACATTTTAGGAGGCTTTATATCGCGATACAGATCTGGCCGTGTATGATAATCGGAGATCTTATTAGCGATTATATTAGCATAAATGTGTAGGAGTAGTACGCTAGTGTCCTGCTAAGGCTGTGTAGAATAATCGGGATGCAGGCATCGGTTTTGATGATAAAGGCGCAAGTCATAACCGCTCCGAAAATAAAGCGTGGTGTGTTCTGGACGCAGAGCTCACTAAAAAAAAGCGATTTGAATCGTCATGGGATGTGCCGCCCATGCAGTGCACCAGTCAGACAGCTGCACCGCACATGAGGTCTGGATTAGGGGCTCCGGACATGAGACCCCTAAAGAATGTCATAGGTGGTCAGAGGGTACAGTAAGGTGTACTCCTTTGGAAGGTACTCTGGATGGAGGTATGAGACCTCAGAATAAAAGATACCTTGGATGTAAATCTGATGTGGTTTCAGAAATCTGTAATGATGAGTGTGGATGGAGGTGTGGTACGCGCCTCAGGAGAACTTTGTATAGCTGGTCTATGCAAGTTTCTCGCGCTGTTTCTCGTATTTTTCCATTGTATTTTCTTGTATTGCGGAAAGAGTGAAGGCAGATTTCCGGCTGGTTTTTGTTTTTTCATTTTTGTTTTGAAAGCTATGAATATCTCCCCCACATTTGTATTTGAATGTTTGTATGTAGTAACGTGAATGTTTTTTTTTATTCAAACTTACCGCGGCGATCTTCTGACGCGTCGCGGTTTTTGTATTTTTGTAGGAACAGGAAAAGTAAGGGTTAAGGGTTACAGAGGTTTTTGTTTGAATCGGTTTTGGGAAGAATGTCACTGACAATGTACAGGAATGTCATTTTTGTTTGCCATTCTCTGCAGGATAAATATGAAGGATGGAGTAATGATTTCTGCTTATAAGTATTTTTCAGGTCCAAAGAGTTTCCGGAAGTGTTTGTACATAGAGAGCAGGTGTATGTAGACAGCTGTACACATGGATAATTACGGGTCTAAGGAGGTGAAAGTATCATAGGCTATTTCATTGTTTCTTTTTTTCATTTCTTCCTCCAGTCTGTAATGAGGAAGAAAAGGGGGGAGGGGGTGGTAAATAAAATGTAAAGGTGACAGTTCTCCGAACTAATAACACTAATCTTTCTAATTTTAATCAAGTTTTGTGCCAAGATTGTCTTTCTTTGATAGAATTTGAATCGGCAAGCAGCAGTCTGGTGAAGTAGGTTCCCATTTTAGTTGCTAAGAAACTGTCAATGGTTCCGGGTATTACAGGCGCTGGTAAGCGATTACAGGAGATGGTAAGCGATTACAGGCGACGGTGAGCCACGCACAGGTTAAGCAGCGACCACAGTTACGAGGTCTGGGTTGTTGTCATTGAAGGCCAACCAAAACCAGGGTCGTACTCCCTCAACTGTCACTCTCATTCTTGGGTGATGGGGTGGGTACGATCCCTGTAACATGAACTTCACAGGGTTCAGGAGTCTCTCCTGGACCCCGACACGGTAATTGGTTTTCATTTTTCCCCAACCAGGTGACTGGTTCGTTTGTAAAGAAGCTTGATGGACGAGACAACGCCAGCCACTGCAAGAAGCGGCTCAACCACATCAAAAAATGAGGAGTCGTGATGAGCGCTCCTGTTGCCTGATTGGACGCGTGACCAGAGTCGGAGCAGATGACCACGTACCAGATGAGACTCCCCGGAGCAGATGACCACGTACCAGATGAGACGCCCCGGAGCAGATGACCACGTACCAGATGAGACGCCCCGGAGCAGATGACCCTCGTACCAGATGAGACGCCCCCGTAGCCGGACCCACGGACAAGACACAGAGGATCACTACCCAATCTGTGATTACTACAGCTCACCAAGTTGTGTCCTCCTGAAGAACAGAGTCTACATGTCAAGCCGTGTTTTCCTTTTTATGGACTGTAAGGACTGATTAGTTTCTAGGTGTAAGAAGACTATCAAGATTTGAAGGACAAGTGGGAGCAATATGACAAAAAGGGAGGACTGTGGTGGAAATTTGAAGATGTATTTATTATGTATTGTCATAATTGGCACCCAGTCTTGACACTTCCCCAACCAGCTCTAAATAGAGCTGACTGTGGCAGTCCTGAGGCTGGTTGACTCTCGTCTTGAGGTTGGAGCGTGATGGTTGCGGCATGGGCGTATGCCCACCAGCGAGGGGCCCCTCTGTGCATTTAGCACAGACGATCGTTGAGGGGGATGCGTTCATTTCGCAAGCACACTAGTGGCTATGGACAGATGTACGCTCTTATCTGGGTCATGTCTGATCAGCAGGATTTGGGATTCATAGCGTGCATCTGTAAATAGCCTCATTAAGGGTATAATCTTTATATGCATTATTCTATGGAATGGTGCAGATTAAAGTTATATCAGCGTATATTTTGAGAGCTTGTGAGCATTTCTGGGGTCAGGGGGGGCACATGCACACCCTGACCGGACACACCCATAAGACTTTAGACAGCATTGTTTGTATTTCTATTCATTGTATTGTATTCTATTCTACTATTCAATTTGACTTCCTGTCAGAAGGAATGTTTTGTTCTGTGTATAGGAGGCATCTGGTAATGTCGCCTCCCATGGGGGGAGGCGACTTACTGGTGATGACTTCCTGTTTTGTGTAAATAAAAGAGCCATGCTCAGCCCTGTGGAGGGAGATGATTGCAAGGATGGTAACTTGAGAACAGCTGTTGTAATGTCTGCTTACTGGATGAATGGCATGGAATATATGGTGAGTAAATCTTTCAGCTTAAACATGGCATTATTTCATTTAAGATTGGGAATGTGCTTTACAGCACTAGGCAAGATGGGGGTGTGCCTTGCAAACCCCCAGATTTCCACAACAATGGCAAAGTGCAGCTAACCCGCAGGAAAGCCACAGGTGTACTGTGCTGCACCAGCGATGTGGGTAGACCGTATGCTATCAGTTTAAAAGCAGCCTTAGGCCCCTTTCACCCAATTGGTCTGACCCTCCATTTACCTCTCTGGAGAAACAGATGTAAACAGACTTGTGTCCGTTTACACCCACCTACCTCCAATCAAATCTGCAAAAAAAAATGAAGTTGATCCTTCCCCTTCCATCTGATCAGATCAAAGGGCCCATAGAGTAGAGTGGGCTGTGTCTTTGTCCGCTTTGTATATGCAGAGTGGCTTGTCTTCCGCCCACTCTACTCATTGTGGCCCACGACTGGTTACTAAGTCACTTAAGTGGCCCTCGCTCTTAAAAAGGTTGGGAACCCCTGCCATAGATCTTTTGTTAATTTTCTAAATTAAAAAAATGAATAAGCCTCTTATATAGGGTTTTTTCAAGAGTCCCAGGAGATCTGCAAATATACAGAGGGCTATTTAACAGTACCATAGGCCAAGATGTCAAGCAGAATATTTTCCTTTGAAGGAAAAAAGTCAAACCAAAAAGGTTTGACCTATGTCTTCCTCTGCAGCTATGCCTCCAAAAATTCCAGAATCCTCCTCCCTCGTAGTAGTGTTCTAGTTTGGATATAAAATAGGACTTTATTCACACCTTTCTAGTTGTGTGTGGGTTCGCTATGCACCCACATTTATGGCTGTTATTGTATGTGTTAAGATCAACCCATTTACTTGAGAATAAGGAAAAAATAAGATATCTTTCCTCCAAGATGAACTTGACGTGATTAAGTACTGTCAGTGATACTTCTTTTATTTGCACTAACATACTATTTTTTAGGACAAGCCTTCGGGGGAAGGTCCCCTTCTTCAAGGTCCAAGCCGTACTGATTCACAAATTTTTCATCAGAATGATAAAAAAACAAAAAGAAAAAAAATCTCTAAAGTGCAAAGTCTCCCTCCCTCCCTTTTTTTTTCTTGTTTTGCTTTAACATTCTGCTAAAAAAAAGCTTGTCCTGAAAAATAGTATGTTAGTGCAAATACAAAAAGTATCACGAACAGTACTCAATTCTCCAAGATGAAAACATGTTTTTTGCCGTAAAACCCATCAGTCCTGGGTGATACATGGTCCTAAGTGGCTAAAGTCAAATGAGATATAGGTATATGATGTGGTTGATTTCCTAGAGGATTGGAGGCTTGAAAAAGTGAATGCAAGAATATTAGCTGGCACATGACTATTTGAACATAACATGGCTTTTTTTTTTTTTTTTTTTACCGAGGTTAGAGAACATTTCTTTTAGTAAATCAGACCAAATGAGTATAATAAACCCTTCAATTTATAAATGAACAAACCAAATGGAACATTTGAAAAACATTTACAAACAATGCTTAATATTTTGCATACTCGATGAGAGACAGAATTTATAAGGTATACAAAATAATCACAATGTAGCAGCATACTAAAGTTTTGATTGGAGTCAGTCGTTTATTGACAAATATTAAAGCTTTATACAAAGAATTATGACACAGAGGTTCTGAAGCTACATGGATAGTTACTGCACTAGGTATTTGGTTCTGGTTCAACCACATTTCTTTCAGATTCTTTTTATGTATTTGTGGGGTCAATTTATAAATGTTTTACACACTATTCAAACTACTTTCAGCCTGGATTTACAAATTTTACTAAGTGGATTCCATGGTGTAAATTCTGGGTGATAGTATTTTGAAATAGGGCTCAGAGATAGTTAGCTGCTACTCTTTAAACCTGGCTTAGAAATTGTTACCACAGATTATGAGTTTTATGACACATTTCTAAACAATGCAAACATCATTCTGAGCCATTATTTTATTTTCTAATAATGTAACTGAACAAAGGACTTACCTTTCCAATAAGCTTGCCTTTTCTGTTCATACAAAGGTAAAAATCTGTCTCTCTTCCTTTAATCCGGACTTGGCTGCCAAATGTGTCAGTTTCCACTAGCAGCTGGGCTTGTAAAGAAAGAAAAACCTTATTTAACTGACCTGTAATTATACATGTTTATGGAAATTACATATAAAATGCTTTTTTTCTAAAATATAAGTACAAACTTTCTTTCAATATACATCAATAACTGAGACCTAATTGGAGGCAGGAGCCTAAGAATAGTGCCGACAGGGAGCTCATGGCAGGAGCTCTGGTTGCACCCATCACTTGAATTTCTCGAATGCAGAGGTAGACTAACAGCTTTACCTTAGCTGCTCCTGATCGCTTCCCTCCTGACGGTCAGTCTTACCGGGTGGAGAAGCTGGAGACAGGAGACCAAGGCTGGTTGGCAGTGTTATTGCTGCTGTCTCGGTGAGCGAGCGACTGAGTGAGTGAGCGGAGGAGAGACAAAGCACCACCTTATCACCCCCTTAACGGCCTGCCACTTTAAATGGGAAGAAGGAGCCAAAGAGATAGGGACCAGGGAGCTGTGGTGGCTCAACGTGATTGGCACTGCGCTGACAAGCCATTCACCTCTGCAGCCAAGGGTTCGGATCCCGGTCTCGGCTACATGTGAATTGAGTTTGGTGGTCTCAGCCCAGCTCCCGGTGGGTGTGCTATGCAAGGTACGCCTGTGCTTAGTACGCCCACCCCCCCCCCCACAAAAACCACCACACTTGCACGCACACGAAATTGGTTTAAAACACATGCACTTTGGCCATGCGGTCTCTTAAAATAAAGAGAGGCGAAGGACCTACAGGGCTGGCTGGGTGGGCTAGGCCCCCTCACTCCCTCATAGGGGGAGTCCCTCTGCCCCATTGGGGTCCTGTCGGGCCCCAGTTGGGCTCCCAAGAGGAGCAGGTAGGGCGGGGTGAGTGGGAGGCCCACCTTCACACCCGCCATTGCCACCAGGGGCATGGAGAAGGATGGCGATTGCCTCCGGGGGGAGGGTCTGCCTACTCCCAACTCCTACAGTCCGGCTCCTCTCTCTCGAGTTCACGCACAAAAATACACTTTAGAAAAAAAAAAAAAAAAGAGATAGGGACCGACTGGCAGCAGCAATGTTGGGGTGAGAGGGAACGAGATGGAGAGATTGTGGCTCCAAAAGTCTTCTGGAAGACCCGGCTCTGACAAAAACCCCTGGAGGAGAAGGAGCAGGGCAAACTCTCGAACACACACTCAGAGGACCAGGGGACCCATTCAGGAACCATTTGGAGATCCTTAAAGAGCGTGTGAAAAAACTGTGAAAGCTGGAGGAGCTCGGTCGGCACACCTCAGATCCGGTGGGACTCAGTGGTAGGAACGGAGAGCCTGACATTTAAAAAAATCAAATAAAAGAGGAAAACAGAGCAGTAGATAGGAAGTTTTGGGAGCATTTTTTTGGGGGAAGAGGACGTCCTCTCCCTACACCCACAACCCCCCTTCCGTGGTGAGTACCCTTTTTTCTCTAACTGGTATAATATATTCACAGACTGTCACAGACTGTTATGTGATAAGAGCACAAGGAGTTTCAGTGCACAGTTGAACTGCTGTTGAACTATTGCTAAATTGCAGAAGGGTGAAAAAAATACACTTCGGAAGAAAGACAGTCAGTCACCATTTGTCCTGAGTTCTGAATACAGTTGTAATAGGTATATTTTGGAAGGGGTGCAGAAAATAAGGAAGGATGAGGAAAACAGCAAGAGGAAGTACAGCAGCAAAATGACCACAAATAAGCCTAAACCCTGGTCCAATACAAAAATACATATAGTAGTAGGTGAGGTTGAAAAAAGACACAAGTCCATCAAGTCCAACCTATGTGAAACGTCTGCACTCAAGATAGTAATGCTGATAAGCAAACAACAGGAAAACAACAAGGATCCAATGGGAAGCAGACAGGTGCAAATGAAAAAAAGGTCAAAACAGATTATCAATACATACAAATATATTTAGTCAGTCCAAAACAGAACAAGACTTTGGAATAGATCTGGACATACAGTACAGACCAAAAGTTTGGACACACATTCTCATTCAAAGAGTTTTCTTTATTTTTGTGACTATGAAAATTGTGGAAGTGGAAGACTTGGCGAAAAGATTAGATAGCCATACACAAGTAATAAAATAAATAAAAGGTGAAATGAAAATATAAAAAAAAAAAATCAAAGATCAGGAGAATCGGAAGAGTTTGAGACTTTGTGGTTTATCGGAGCCTATACAAAGAGAGGACTTGATGGAGAAAATGCAAAAAATATTTAAGCCACACTGTCAGATTCAGGCTCAGTATATGAACCGGTAGAGACCAGCGGCACCCTGACAGATAGCTCTGACGATGGAGTAGTGGTCCCTGCTAAGGTCCAGCGTAACCAACCCCATTCTTCTGTTGTTGAGGTGCAACAACCGCAGGGTTCTGATATAGAGCAGAGAGCCAGTAGTAGTGCCGCTCAACATTCTGGTGAACTGGCAAGCACCAGCAGCCTAGTACATCCTGGTCATAAACAAACCAGTACTGCAGTATCCCTTGGTGACGTGGAGAGTCCCATAAGTGCAGTTCAAGCTGGTGCGGTGGCTAGCAGTGTGCCCCACAGCCATCAAGAATTCAATGACAGGCCCGTAGAGCCCATACTGCCCTTCCCGCTGCATATGCAAATCCTGATTGGATGCCCACCACTTCTGCAGCATCTGTACTTCCCCCCATTCACTGTCCAACCTGGAATTCAGATGGAAACAGAGGATTTTAGTACCCATGTCTCTCACAAGCTGTTTTTCATGGAGGATCTCTACAGATTTGTTATGGACCAAAGCAATTTATTTGCACAGCAAATTTTTGTGACCTCTTACTGAAAGTCTCCTTCATTAGAGAACTTTTTGGATTAAAGTGTCTGTGTGGATTTTATAACATGTGAGTACAATGAGTTGGAATTGTCTATCAACCCGGGTGGGTTATCAAGCTATTGTGCCAAACATGTGAATGTGAGGCATATTGTTTTGGTGAGTTTTTTTTCCTTTGGGAGTGGATTCACAAGCACATGAGGTGTGGTGGAAAGTTTGTATCAAGATTTCTTCAAGAAAGATACCATTCATTGATCAATCACTTTTTAATCACTTGAAGATTGGTGTGATTCATGGACACTTTTATATGAATTTATTTGCTTTTCAACTTTCTTTATATGTTTATGGATCATTCACATGCACTATGTATCGTATTTATCGGCGTATATCGCGCACTTTTTTGCCCTGAAAATCAGGGAAAAATCGTGGGTGCGCGATATACGCCGATCCCCGCGCTGTGTTTGAACCACTGCGCCGAGATATACCGTGCGCAGTACACTCGGGTATAGTCGGGCAGGCTCGGCTCCACTCGCGGTCACGTCCTGTGCGTCCTGTCCGTCCTTTACGCGAGAGGAGCGAGCCTACCCGACTATACCTGAGTGTACTGCGCTCAGTATATGTCGGCGGAGTGGTTCGAACACAGCACGGGAAGCGGAGATTCGACTCGAGGCACGCGCTGGAGAAGCCGGGAAGACACCACTGATGACGAAGACCGACACCGGACCGGTCAATGCCGCAAATGTACGCCGTCCAAGACACCAAAACTAAGTACTAAAAATACAAAAAAAATATATTTTACAGGTACACATTAGGGGTGCGCGCTATACGCGGAAGCGGGCAATACCCCGATAAATACGGTACTCACTTTCACTTGTTAATGTTTATGTGTTAATTTTTATGTGTTTATTTATGTTATTTTAATATAATCACTTTACTAGTACTGTTTTATGAAACAGAGCACTACTATTTTTTTCACTAAAGTTTCACTATAATCAATTTATCACCACAAACTCAAATGCATCCTTTGCCAGAGAATGTGGCTGGAAACCTATAACAGTTCCCAAATTTAAGAATTTTTGGGCCTATCCCTCCTCATGGGCATAACTAAAAAGACTGAGTTGCTGTCATATTGGTCCACTGTACCATTTCACCATATGCTTGTGTTCTCTGCTTCCATGACCGGGACTAGATATAAGCAAATCTTGCTGTTCATGCATTTCAATGATAATGAACTCTGTTGTGCCCAGGGTGACCCTGGATATGACCGGCTCCATAATATTCGGCCCCCCGTAAACCACTTTGACCAACAATTTGCAGCCTTGTTTATTCCTGATCAAGTTGTCTGCGTTTATGAGTCCCTAAATATGTTTTCTGGCCACCTGTCTTTAAAACAGTTTCTCCCCAGCAAGCATGCCAGATATGGGGTTAAGTTGTGTAAGTTGTGTGACAGGGCAACAGGCTATACATATATTTTTTGGTTTACGAGGGAAAAGATAACACTGTGGAGCCCCCCTAACTACCCAGACTACATAGGGAGCAGCGATAAGATTGTTTGGGACTTGGTGTCACCCTTTTTTAGAAAGGGATACTTCTTGTACGTGCTCAAATACTTTTTAGCCACCTTTTTGATTCTGGAATTGGCGCATGTGGCACAGTGCGATCTAATCGCTGGGGCTTCCCCCAAACAGCTTGTAGAATCCTGACTTAGATGGGGGAGAGAGCCTGCTTGAGATATAATAATTTGCTCACAGTGAATTGAAGGGACACACGGAATGTTTTTTGTTCTGTCTGCTATTCACCCAGATACAACAGTTGAAATTCCAATGGCGACTGGTGTTGTTGTGAAGCCCCTCTGTGCAGTGGCGTAACCAGAGTTATGGGCGCCCGGGGCAGAATTTTTTTTCGCCCCCCCCCCCCCCTTGTATAATCATCCACTCTGGTTATAAGGATCTGTAATGTATCCCTCTCAGGGCTTTCAGCATGTAAGGGGTAAATTATTGCAGGATTAATCATTTAACCCCTTACTGTAAGGGATTAACAGACTGACCCCCCCCACAGATCCCCCATCATAGACTGAACCCCCCCCCCCCCACAATCACAGATCCCCCATCACAGACTGACCCCCCCACAATCACAGATCCCCCATCACAGACTGACCCCCTAAATAACAGACCTCTCATCACAGATGGATCCCCCCAATCACAGATAGACCCCCCACAATCACAGACCCCCTATTTAACAGACCTCAGACAGTAACCCCCATCATAGTGCAGACCTCAGACAGTAACCCCCAGTAGTGCAGACCTCAGACAGTAACCCCCACAATAGTGCAGACCTCAGACAGTAACCCCCACAATAGTGCAGACCTCAGACAGTATACCCCATAATAGTGCAGACCTCAGACAGTAACCCCCATAATAGTGCAGACCTCAGACAGTAACCCCCATAATAGTGCAGACCTCAGACAGTAACCCCCATAATAGTGCAGACCTCAGACAGTAACCCCCATAATAGTGCAGACCTCAGACAGTAACCCCCAGTAGTGCAGACCTCAGACAGTAACCCCCAGTAGTGCAGACCTCAGACAGTAACCCCCAATAGTGCAGACCTCAGACAGTAACCCCCAATAGTGCAGACCTCAGACAGTAACCCCCAATAGTGCAGACCTCAGACAGTAACCCCCAATAGTGCAGACCTCAGACAATAACCCCCAGTAGTGCAGACCTCAGACAGTAACCCCCAGTAGTGCAGACCTCAGACAGTAACCCCCACAATAGTGCAGACCTCAGACAGTAACCCCCACAATAGTGCAGACCTCAGACAGTAACCCCCAGTAGTGCAGACCTCAGACAGTAACCCCCACAATAGTGCAGACCTCAGACAGTAACCCCCAGTAGTGCAGACCTCAGACAGTAACCCCCAGTAGTGCAGACCTCAGACAGTAACCCCCAGTAGTGCAGACCTCAGACAGTAACCCCCAGTAGTGCAGACCTCAGACAGTAACCCCCCAATAGTGCAGACCTCAGATAGTAACCCCCAATAGTTCAGACCTCAGACATTAACCCCCAGTAGTGCAGACCTCAGACATTAACCCCCAGTAGTGCAGACCTCAGACATTAACCCCCAGTAGTGCAGACCTCAGACATTAACCCCCAGTAGTGCAGACCTCAGACAATAACCCCCAGTAGTGCAGACCTCAGACAATAACCCCCAGTAGTGCAGACCTCAGACCTCAGACAGCGGCGTGTGTGGTTTCCCTCAAGCGCGGGCTCCTCCTCCTCTGTGGGTGTGAACAGAGAGGAGGGCCGCCGCCGGGTGTACCAAGATGGCCGCCGCTCCGGAGCTAGGCCGAAGCCGGGGACTTTCCTAGGCCGAGGCTCCGGAGCGCTCCGCGGAGCCGGTGGATGGATTCGCCCCCCCCCATTTTTCGCCCGGTGCGACAGCCCCCCCTGCCCCCCCCCGCTACGCCAGTGCCTCTGTGTCCACGAATACAACCTGAACATGGAAGGAGTGGACTTCAACGACCAGATGATGGCACTGTACTTAACTGCCTGTAGGGCCAGTGAAATAAATGTTAGGTGGTTATGGATTACCTCTATCTATTCAGTATATGTATTAACTTGTCTATTCCTATAATTAGCTAGACTTTCAAAGCTCTGATAATGTTACTGGTGATAGTACAATGATATAAGGTTAGCTATGAAAATAAACACACTGCTTAATAAATAAACATCTTATTTATATCGTCCGCTAAGCTTGATGGCATGGGAGCTATCAGTCAAGAGAGCCATGAGACGAGAGAATGTTTTTTTTCCCGTCAGCACTTTTAAATTCCATTCATACATTGCCCAGACACAACCCCATTGCCAGCCCATCTAGGATTCTGACAAATCCAAATAGTTAAGAGGTATTCCTTCTTAACCACTTAAGACCCGGACCAAAATGCAGGTAAAGGACCAGGCCCCTTTTTGCGATTCGGCACTGCTTCGCTTTAACTGACAATTGCGCGGTCGTGCGACGTGGCTCCCAAACAAAATTTGCTTCCTTTTCTTCCCACAAATAGAGGTTTCTTTTGGTGGTATTTGATTGCCTCTGCGATTTTTATTTTTTGCGCTATATACAAAAATAGAGCGACATTTTTGAAAAAAAAAACAATATTTTTTACTTCTTGTTATAAGAAAAATCAAATAAACGAAATTTTAGTCAAACATTTAGGCCAAAATGTATTTAGCCACCTGTCTTTAGTAAAAAAAAAAATCGCAATGAAAAAAAAATATCTACCTAGCGGGAACAGCGACACTAATACAGCGATCAGAAAAATGAGGGCGGTGATCAAGGGGTTAAAACTTTATTAGGGGGGTACGGGGGCTACCCTGAACCTAACACTAACTGACTGTCACACTGACACTAAATACAGTAATCATACATATATGATTACTGCATTCAGTGACACTGTGACAGGGGGAGGTGATCGCAAGGGGTTAAGTGTGCCTGCGTGTACTGGTGTCAGTGTAGTGTTGTTCAGACTTACTATGTGATGTGATCTCTCCTCAGCGGCGGTTGAAAAAACCGCCAAGAGCAGAGATCACATCACTTCCTCCTCCTGTGTTTACACAGGAGTAGGAAATGACACTGCAGGGGAGCGCGCGGATTGGCTGGGAGCGATCCGGAGGGTGCGGACAAAAACGAACCGCCACCCCCTCAGCACGGATCGCTCCTTCAGCAAACCGGACCGTCGCATGTACCGGGGGGTCCCGATCGGACCCCACGACCCACGTCAAGGCAGCAACGTATATATACGTTGATGTGCCTGTCCGTGCCATTCTGCCGACGTAAATGTACATGCGGCGGTCCTTAAGGGGTTATTATATTATTTTTCTGTCCATCACGCTGTAGAGGCAGCATTCGTCCGTGAATCACCACTACGTGACCTGGGTCATCGATAGTGACAGCTGGCCCTTTGATCTTCTGTAGCTCAATTCATCAATCATCTTGGCAGAGGTGACCCTCTTAGAAGCTTGTTTGTTAATCAAGCATTTCAAACTTTATCACACCAAATGGTTTGGAGCCAAGCTCTACCCCCCTGCCAGGGGCATGAATTGACACCCTGCTGGATCGACTTTCAAATCAAGCAGAAAGTAAAACTCCATAAATATGATATTAAACCATGTTGCCTTGCAACATATGCCACTTTGCGCCTAAAGAAAGCATATCACCCTTCTTCAGACTATGGAACAGTCCATAACTTAATGTCTTAACGTGTTGTGCTTCCAAACATGTGCTTCAGAAACAGTTCCTATGGTACAGTCCATGCCTTTCTTAACATTTTGCACGTCCCAACATGTGGCGCTTTGCCCCGAGTGATACACCGCCATCATTCTTCAGCGACAGCTTCCATGTTACCATTCTGTGTCTTCTCCTTTCTGGTATCTTCACGACAATGTGCAATACAGGCAAGGGGTGTTCATTCACTCACCATTCATCAGTACACACTCAGAGCAAGATATTAACCAGCTTACAGATAAAGAACCTCAAGGAGGGCCTTACTCACCCATATTACTAACCTAATATACACATTTTTTTTAAATAATTACTTCTTTTCTTTATTATGACAAATAACAACATGTACAAAAAAGAAAATAAACACCACACAAAACATAAAAATACACCAAAACCATATAATATACACTACCCTCCTCCTTGAGAGCATCCTCAATTTGTTTCCTTTACATTCCCTTCCTTCTCTTCCTTCCTTCCTTCCCCCAAATCAACCCTCCATCTACAGGAGAGAAAGGGAGAAAAGGGGGGGAAAAAATGTAAATTAAATTGTTACCCCCTTTAAAAAAGAGGGTTTAGGAGCTCCCTATTTCGTGACCCTTAATAACTCTTTAAATCCCACCACCTTTGGCCCCATGCCATACAAAGGGAGAAAAAAGGGGGCTTAATATCACCCTGTAAAGAAAAAAAAACACCTAATATTTCTTTGTTTCGTGAATTGACATCTCTTTGAATACCCACTTCCCATTCTTATGTCCCCCTCCAACCAAAATCTTTAAAGAGGGGCCGAATTTTTTTTTTTAACCCCACCCTCGTTGTTCTTCATAAAGTGTTGACTAGTTTTAATTGTTCTCCCTCTCTACTGTGCAAATTATCCAGAAAAATGTGTGTTGTAAAGAGCTGTAAAAAAAGAAAAAAAAAGAAAAGGGCAACCAAAATCCCTTCTCTCTTTCCATACACTTAATCCTCTCTCTCTGGTGCCCTCATGGAATAAAAAAAAAACAGAGAAAAAACAAAACAAAAAAAAGACAGTCTCTCCTTCTCCACCCGCCCCCCTAGACCTCACAACCCAGGGCTAATCCACCCCCATTTCAGGAAAGTAATATATCCATACTGCACATATATCTTTAAATTTGTCCTGCTGGTCCTTAACCGTATGTACCCATCTCTCTGCTTCCATTATCCTCTCCACCTCCCCTTTCCATTTCATTATATTGGGGACTTGTGATTGCTTCCAAAATCTAGGTATCAATGCCTTTGCTGCATTTAACAAGTGTGGTGTAACACATATTTTATAGAACTCAATGGATGATGGCATCCCATGAAACAGGAAATGTAATAGAGATTGCTCAATAGGTCTTAATGTCATTTTTTTTGCTCTGGGGTATGCATACAATGCCATCACCCATTCCATCATTCTTTCCCTCGGGCCCATCTCCCTCAGAACTCTGACCATAAATCCCCATCCTACCCTATCGACAGCTTTCTCAGCATCCCATTGAGATTAGCTCCCCTCTCATTACTACCTTATGGGCCACCCATACCACTTGGTCCGACACCCCATCTGACACTGTGGGGGAGATTCACATAGAACGGCGCATCTTTATGCCGCCGTAGCGCATCTTCTTTACGCTACACCGACGCAACGTTGAGAGGCAAGCCTGCTATTCACAAAGAATATGCGCTCAACGTTGCGCCGGCGTAGCGTATAGTTGTTGGCGTAAGCCGACGTAAGTCAAATTAGCTGGAAGTGGGCATGATATGTTATAATGAAGCGTGACCCCATGCAAATGATGGGCTAAGCTTCAAAAAACGAACTGCGCATGCGTCGGCTCTTGGACAAATCCCAGTACGCATGTGCAGAATCACGTCGGGACAAACACCTAAGATACGTCAAAACACTGAACGTAACCTACGCACAGCCCTATTCATGTAGTACTACGTAAACGGCGTATGCGACATAAAATTTGACGGCGTTGTTTCCTGCCCCATTTGCATGACTTACCCAAAATCATAATAGAACCAGTACTACATAAAGATGACAAAATAGGAGATATATTTCCACCCCGCCCCCCCCCCCCCTACTACTATCGATGGCAAACACAGCACAACACTAATGTGTTGTTTTTTTGGGGGGAAGGGGTGGGGGGGGTAATCAATGGTAGCTACAAGCCTCTTCTTTGATGCAACTTACAAGACCATTGCCTATTCTGAGCCCATGTGTTATTAGGATTGCCATTTTTGCCATAGAAGACCCCTTTCACACTGGAGGCATTTTTCAGGAAAAATGCATCATCTGCAGTTCCAGTGTGAAAGCCCGAGTGCTTTCACATGGGGTGCTGCGCTAACAGGACGTTAAAAAAGTCCTTCAAACAGCATCTTTGGGGCATTGGAGGAGCGGTGTATACACCACTCTTCCACCGTTCCTGCCCATTAAAATGCGGGCTACACGGGTGCTATTAACTCTTTCCTCAGCCGATAGTGGGGGTTAAAAGCGCCCCATTAGCGGATTAAAATTCCTGCTAAAACTACGGTAAAGCACCCCTAAAAGTAGGGGCGCTTCACTGCTAACGTGGCCTTGGCTGCAATGTGAAAGGGCTCTAATTTAGTAGTCTATAGGCCTGTCACTATCCAAGCATGCTGCCATTATCCTTTTGTTTTTCTACTGCCCCACTATGAATCACCTTGAATTTTACTTTATTTAGCACACCATTAATATCCCCATATTTTTCCATGGCACACTATATGCTCCCCTATTACACCTTTTACCACTAAGATTTTATATAAAGCAGTCAGATAAAGAAAAGTTTCACCATCTCTATTTTGGTCTACCCTATATTAGTATTCATTTGGTTTCATAATTTCTATTGAAAATTCATTTGACATTCCACAATTAAACATAACATTGTTTATGGAGTTAAATAATGGTATCCTTTATTTCTCTTGATTTTTAATATGTACTGATAAAGGTACAGGCTCTGTTAGTGTAGCTGGCCAGCTAGAACCTGTCCTAGGTAGCTAATATAATCTACACATATATACAGCTAAACCTGCTAAGAACCTAATGTAGAGCACATGCTTAAATGTGAGAGACAAAAGCAAAGTTATTCACAGCCAATAATACCAGAAAGTAGGGTTGTCCCGATACCACTTTTTTAGGACCGAGTACAAGTACCGATACTTTTTTCAAGTAGTCGCCGATACCAAATACCGATACGTTTTTTAAATGTGTCCCCAAATGCAGCCATGTCCCCCACATATTGCAGCCATGTCCCCCACATATTGCAGCCATGTCCCCCATATACAGCCATGTCCCCCACATATTGCAGCCATGTCCCCCACATATTGCAGCCATCTCCCCCCCCCCATAGATGCAGCCATCTCCCCCCCCCCCATAGATGCAGCCATCTCCCCCATATTGCAGCCATGTCCCCCACATATTGCAGCCATGTCCCCCCATAGATGCAGCCATGTCCCCCCCATAAATGCAGCCATGTCCCCCACATATTGCAGCCATGTCCCCCACATATTGCAGCCATGTCCCCCCATATACAGCCATACCCCCCCATATACGCAGCCATGTTCCCCCCATATACGCAGCCATGTCCCCCACATATTGCAGCCATGTCCCCCATATACAGCAGCCATGTCCCCCATATACAGTCATGTCCCCCACATATTGCAGCCATGTCCCCCATATACAGTCATGTCCCCCACATATTGCAGCCATGTCCCCCATATACTGCCAGGTCCCCCACATATTGCAGCCATGTCCCCCCCATATACGCAGCCATCTCCCCCCCCATAGATGCAGCCATCTCCCCCCCCATAGATGCAGCCATCTCCCCCGTACCTGATGATGATGACGCCACAGTATGTACAAAGCCGCAGCCGCCGCGAACATTATAGGCACCTTTAGTTTCAATAGCTGTTTTCCCTGCTGGGCGCCATGTAAAGGACACTCCCTCTTGCTCGGAATTGGACAGATCTGTCCGATCCCGAGCAAGGGGGAGTGTCTATACACGCGCCGTGGGAAAAACAGCTATTCAAACTAAAGGTGCCTATATTGTTCGTGGCGGCGGCGGCTTTGTATATATGGTGGCGGGGTCGGCTCTGCATATGCGGCGGCGGGCAGGGGCCGGGGGGCCACGGGGGGGAGTATTCTATTTGGGTATCAGGGGTATTTGCGGGAGTACAAGTACTCCTGCAAATACTTGGTATCGGTCCCGATACCGATACTGGTTTCGGTATCGGGACAACCCTACCAGAAAGCATAGAGTTAAGCTTTTGTGATTTATCACAGGCCTTGGCCCAATCACAGCCAATCTCACATTGAGCAGAGTCTTGACCAGTCACAGCCAGCTTTGCATCCACTCTGTCTGGGAGGTTCCTAGTGCTGTTCATGTGCTCTGCTAGTTTGTTCCACAGAGACAGAACCACATGGAGACAGAGACACACAGAGACATACAGAGAGCAGTTCTTATGGAAGCCAGAGGATAAAATTAGGTAACTATACAGTTAAATATATGTTCTTATTGTAAATAGTGTGATTAGAACTGTATACTGATCTGGCTGTGTGTTCACTTGTAGTTCCACCATACCTCCTAACCTAATTCAGAAACCAAACCCGAACCATATCAAACCAAACTAAGCTAACCCTGCAAAAGCAACCTGCAAACCAAGTTGCAAACAGAGTTATACCCTTCAGATAAATCAGAGAATGCTTTGATAACTTACAGAGAGAGAGAGAGAGAGAGAGAGAGAGAGAGAGAGAGAGAGAGAGAGAGAGAGAGAGAGAGAGAGAGTAAATACTGAAGAAAGAACTATATCCACCATCTTATGTTAAATGACAAGATTGAATATTTGAACCACCATTTTCTGTTATACTTATTCATCACGTGTTTTGTACATGGACTGTCTGCTGCAAAGCAGCAGTATTTTATATGAAGAAAAGTGAAGTTATTAAAGAAGTTATTTTAAGCATTTGGTGTGCTCTTTAAACCTACTGCTTCCATAGAACGACAATAGAGGAATTTCAGAGTAATAGACAGTCTTGTTGGACTGAAAAGTCAGAGATATCACAATTCTTCTAATGCCACAGCGCATGAGGCACTTCATAGTGCTGCGCCTGCCACAGTTAGGGCCAGATTTCCTCTGTAGGCAACTACATTTTGCACCCAAAGCCAATGTTATAATCTGCAATGCTCGCTTTAAATAGAATAATTTTTGGTACTAACCTGGACGGTTATGGTGGAAATGTCCAAAAAAAACTTTTATTGCAATTGAGATTACTGTATTTCTACTGATAATGTTAGAAGGATGGAGGATAGGTGAAATGAGTGAAGTGGATGTAGAAAAACTGAACAAGGAACAAGGGGTAATGGGAATGCTGAGAGATGTGTGGGTAAAAAAATAAATACAAATTCTAGACATAAATAACTAACATATTAGTAATTCCTTAAAACTACATATTTAGAATTTTCCCATACATTTCTTTTTTGAAAGAAAATATGTGTTTGCATATATTACTCTTACTGGTCTGTTTAATCTTCCTGAGAATTCCCAAAGGAAGGGAATTCTTTAAATGTCTACTTAAAGCCAGTTATATTGAACATACAGATAAAACAAAAATGTGACACATAATGCATAGATATGTAATGGTTTCTGATAAATTATGTTAAGAAATCAGAAGTGAGTGCTATAATTTAAATACATTTAAACAACCTAAACCTACAATGAAATGTTCAGGTTTTTGAGGAATTCCACTAAAACACTTTCTGGTTTGGATCCCAGATTTGCATATATTTTTCAAAGGCATTCTAACATCGTAAACTTCCCTAGTTGGCCAGAGCTTAACATTTCTGCTGCAGAACAGTTTTCAAGTTCAGTTAACTAAAAATTCTAAGTTAAAAGCTTGAGAATTCTAGTTAATTGTCATATATAACCTAAAGAGTCTAGCTGCTTGTGTCAAAGGCCATATTACAGCAAAGATATATTTGACAATGAAAGCATCAAAGTTTGAGATAAATTAAGATGCTATTTAGGCACCTGCATATACTGCAGCTATGCCTGAAAATTGTTCACTCCTACAGCAAAAATGGCATAACATTTGAAAGACCTTTTAGTTCATTCCAAGTATGTCCACACACACATGACAACCCATGTGACTATCAAAAAAATCTCAGAGTGGGAACGCATAAATACAAATTTTGAAATATTTGCAAGCTCATTGATAAAACCAAGGAGTTAAATAAAGACATTTATAAATTGTCTAACACCAGGGGTTAATTATGTAATTACATGTCCTTGCCTGTTATCTTATATAGGGAAGACAAAGAGACCCTTGTGGCTGCATCTCTGAACATATGCATATTTTAACGAAGGAGGAGAAAAGTACCTTGGCGAACCATTTTGCAGAGAAACATAATAGTTCTCCAGGGGGTTTAATGGTAAAGCTATTTTTGAGAAGGGGTGATTTTGATAAGATGCTTCTATGTAAGGTATTCTTTTGGATATACGTAAATTTTTTTACCATTAACAGACTTTCTATCAATTCAAAATTCAGCCTTTTTTATATTGAATTTCATATAATGAACTACATTAATGATTGTCAAATGGATGTCAACATATGATAAAACTCATTGTCACATGGTTGATGGAGGTTGTTGCTAACACTCGCTTCCCTCAGTATTACCAAAGGCAGTGGCGGCTCGTGCTCAAAGTTTTTGGGGGGCGCAAACAAACAAAACAATTGCAGCCTCACTGTGCCCATCAAACGCAGCTACTGTACGCATCAATTGCAACCACTGTGCCCATCAATTGCAACCACTGTGCCCATCAAAGGCAGCCACTGTGCCCATCAAAGGCAGCCATTGTGCCCATCAAATGCAGCCACTGTGCCATCAATTGTCGCCACTGTACCATCAATTGTCGCCACTGTACCATGCCATCAAAAGCAGCCACTGTGCCATGCCATCAAATGTAGCCACTGTACCATCATTTATCGCCACTGTGCCCATAAATTGCCATCACTGTGCCATGCCATCAAACGCAGCCACTGTGACATCAATTGTCGCCACTGTGCCTATTGTCGCCACTGTGCCATCGATTGTCGCCACTGTGCCCATCAATTGTCACCACTGTGCCATGCCAAACGCAGCCACTGTGCCATCAAATGCAGCCACTGTGTCATGCTATTAAACGCAGCCACTGTGCCATCAATTGTTACCACTGTGCCATCAATTGTTACCACTGTGCCATAAATTATCACCACTATGCCCAGCAATTGTCACCACTATGCCATGCCATCAAACGCAGCCACTGTGTCATCAATTTTCACCACTGTGCCAACAATTGTCACCACTGTGCCCAGCAATTGTCACCACTGTGCCCATCATTTTTTGCCACTGTGCCCATCAATTTTTGTCACTGTGCCCAGCAATTGTAGCCACTGTGCCCATCAATTGTAGCCACTGTGCCCATCAATTGTAGCCACTGTGCCCATCAATTTTTGCCACTGTGCCCAGCAATTTTTGCCACTGTGCCCAGCAATTTTCGCCACTGTGCCCAGCAATTTTCACCACTGTGCCCAGCAATTGTCGCCACTGTGCCCAGCAATTGTCGCCACTGTGCCCAGCAATTGTCCCCACTGTGCCCAGCAATTGTCGCCACTGTGTCCAGCAATTGTCGCCACTGTGCCAAGCAATTGTCGCCACTGTGCCCAGCAATTGTCGCCACTGTGCCCAGAAATTGTTACCACTGTGCCATCAATTATCACCACTGTGCCCAGCAATTGTCACCACTATGCCATGCGATCAAACGCAGCCACTGTGTCATCAATTTTCACCACTGTGCCCAGCAATTGTCACCACTGTGCCCATCAATTTTTGCCACTGTGCCCATCAATTTTTGTCACTGTGCCCAGCAATTGTAGCCACTGTGCCCATCAATTGTAGCCACTGTGCCCATCAATTGTAGCCACTGTGCCCAGCAATTTTCGCCACTGTGCCCAGCAATTTTCGCCACTGTGCCCAGCAATTTTCACCACTGTGCCCAGCAATTTTCACCACTGTGCCCAGCAATTGTCGCCACTGTGCCCAGCAATTGTCCCCACTGTGCCCAGCAATTGTCCCCACTGTGCCCAGCAATTGTCGCCACTGTGCCCAGCAATTGTCACCACTATGCCATCAATTGTAGCCACTGTGCCAAGCAATTGTCGCCACTGTGCCCAGCAATTGTCGCCACTGTGCCCAGCAATTGTAGCCACTGTGCCCAGCAATTGTAGTCACTGTGCCCATCAATTGTTGCCACTGTGCCCATCAATTTTTGCCACTGTTCCCTGTAAAATGCTGCCCATGTGCCCTGTAAAATGCCCCCTCCCCTCACCTGGCACTTACCTTTCTGGGGTCAGCCATGCTGCTTCTACCATCCCTCGATGTTTTCTCCCGCCCTTGATGATGCTTCAGCCAATCATGTTACCGGTAACCAGAACCAGTGAACCTGATTGGCTGAGACGCCTGTCAGTCTTATCTAAGGAAAGCACCCCCAGTGCGTCCCTTGGATAAGCATCTGGAAGCCAATGGGCTGTAATCGGCTGCCGTTATTCATATAGCCGGCTCTCACCAGGGGGCCGGCCATCTGAATAGTCGGCGGCAGTGGCAATACATAGATTCATGCTATGCTTGAATCTATGTATTGTATACAGTGGCGGTGTAAGAGCGAGAGGGGGCGGCACTCCGGCGCCCTCTATGGACGCACCGCCACTGACCAAAGGTATAGATTTTAGTAGTCAAAGAGTTAAATGCAATGAGAAATACTTGCAGTTTGTATCTGACTGCACCTACTAAACAAACTGAATCTTCCTAAAAAGTTATACACTTGCAGAGCTATTGGAGTCTATTACTGAAAAATAGTGATTGATTACATTGGCTATTGCAGTTCTTGAAAAGCATATCTGTTTGCTGGGAATGGCCCTGTGATGTAGAGATGATAAACAACAGGGATGAACAGCACCAAGAGCAAACCTGCAAACCTACAAATTACAGATATACTGGCTGGAATTCTAGAGGCTGGACAACCAAAATAAATGATGCACACTGGATACTCTACAAGTATTGTAGCTGGTTACTATGCTACACTGATGATATAACTGAATGTTGTATCCTCCTAGATAGGTGCTATGAATTAGGTTTTGGTAAATGTAGTTGCCACACTGTAGTTAGTGCAGCTGTATTGGTTTGTTAGGTAAAAGCATAGTCTGCTCCCTATATTAAGTGAAGCTGAAATCTACTAGTCAGGTCTGCTCAGTGTGTTCAGTTGCTGCCAGTCTGGTCTATAGCTTCCTCTGTATCCAGGGAACTTGAGAAGTTTTTGGACTATAGGTGAAGCTATGCAGATGGGAGCATGAATACTGATACAGCCCTATCCCAAAGAGGCAGGCTCTGATGGCATGCCGGGAGACTGTATACATTCTATAACTGGATTAGTCCAGCCGGGGGGGCACACTGCCCTCCCAGGCAGAACCTGCTTTTGGTGATGCCTCAGGTGAGTGACCTGAGGGGCTGGAATGCAGAGACCTAAGAGCTAAAGAGAGCTGACTGAGTGAGGCTGTCTGCTGAGGATCTGGTCTGGTGTCACATGAAGGTTTCTCTTGGAAGCTGGATGGAGGCTACCAGCTGTCCATGGGGCTTATGAGTACAGACATCCTGTAAGATCTGGGGGACCTTTGTGCCCAAGGGACTTAAATTTGGTTTTGTCTGTTTTACAAAAGCAACCCTGCATCCTCATCCAGCTTTTTTACATTAAGGGCCAGATTCTCAGAGGCGCTACGACGGGGTATCTCAGATACCCCGTCGTATCGCTGTTTTTTTCCCCGGGTATCTATGCGAGTGATTCCTAGAATCACTTAGGCATAGATAAGGGTGAAGATCCGACAAGTGTAATACAATTACACTTGCGGATCGTAGATGTAATGACAACTCCGGCCACTAGGTGGCCTTTACATTGTTTTCTCATTTGCCTATGCAAATGAGGCTACTACTCAGATTTCCAAACGCTTTTACGCCGCCCCGTCGTCGCTTTCGTACGCGTAAGGTTACCACTGCTAATATGTGTAGTAACCTTACGCAGTACCGTCGGGTGCCGTCGGATGCCATGTTAAGTATGGCGTCGGGTCAGCGTCGGCTTTTTCCATCGGTTACATCCTTTTACTAAGTCGTTCGCGAATAGGGCATTGCGTAAGTGACGACGTCGGTTTCAACTACGCTTTCTGACGTGAGATGGAGCATGCGAACTGGGCTTTTTCCCCGGCCGGCGCATGCGCAGTTCGATCGACGCGGAGGTGCGCTTAATTTAAATACAAGCCGCCCCCTTTAAATTACGCGGCCTTACGCTGGGCCATTTACACTATGCCTCCGCAAACTACGGAGCAAGTGCTTGGAGAATACGGCACTTGCTCTGTTAGGTTGTGGCGGCATAGTGTAAATGGCTTACGCTACGCCAGGGCAAATCTATGAGAATCTGGCCCTAAGTGTTTTCTGGATTTCATCTGAATCAAGATGTAGTTCTACCGTCCTTTTTTCAGGATCTGCAGTCTGCGGAGGAAGAGAATCTACACTCTCTAGATGTTGTAAGAGCGGTAAAAATGTATCTGCAAGCTACGGCTCAGATAAGAAAGCCTGATTGTCTGTTTATTCTGCCACAGGGCCCAAGGAAGGGCCAGGCAGCGTCAAAATCCACTATTGCAAGTTAAATTCGACAAGTCATTATTCAGGCCTATGCTTTGGAAAAGAAAATCCTCCTTTTCAGGTGAAAGCACACTCGATTAGAGCAGTGGGTACATCATGGGCAGTGTATCACCAGGCCTCTATGGCTCAGATCTGCAAGGCTGCTACTTGGTCTCCGGTCCATACATTCACTAAATTCTACCAGGTAGATGTGAGAGGGAATGAGGATGCCGCCTTCGGGCGTAGTGTACTGCAGGCAGCAGTATAGATCCTCTGGCCCAATGGCGGTCTACGTTCCTGATCTGTGTCTCTCTCCCCTCAATTTAAGCATTGCTTTGGGACATCCCACTATGTAATTATCAATGGCTCTGTGTCCCGTGATGTATAAATAAGAAAATATGATTTTTTTAATACAGCTTACCTGTAAAATCTTTTTCTTGGAATACATCACAGGACACACATCCTCTTCAGGATGAAAACGTTGGGACACTTATTGCTTTGCTACAATACTGAGGTATTCTCCATATGGGAGGGGTTATATAGGGGAGGAACTCGCCTTGTAATCAGGGTTGCCAGTGTCAAATCACCTGTGGTGACTATCTAACCCACTATGTAATTATCAATGTCTCTGTGTCCGGTGATGTATTCCAAGAAAAGGATTATACAGGTAAGCTGTATTAAAAAAAAATCCTATTATCTCCATTTACATGAAGGTCAGGTTACTATAACCCAGCCAGCACAGAGTTCCCCTTTACATCAGAGTCTAAAGGATTCACCCTAAGGCGGCGTACACACGAGGGGATATGTCCGCTGAAAACGGTCCGATGGACCGTTTCAGCAGACATCTCCGCTCGTGTGTATGGGCTAGCGGACAGATTTCTCCACCCGACAGATTTCAAAGCAAGCTTTGAAATCTATCCGGTGGAATCTGTCCGCCCGACATGTCTGCTGGTTAGTACACTTACCAGCAGACATGTCGGCCCCCACCGCCGCCGCGCCGCTGCCGAATGGATTCGGCGCATGCGCGGAAGTGTTTTACTTCCTGGTGCGGTGACGTGGCGGTGACGCGGCGGCGTCAACGTCACCGCCGCGTCACCGCGCCGTCCGGCGGCGGGGAATTTGATCCGATGGTGTGTACACGCCATCGGATCAAACTCCCGATCGGACATATCCGATGGAAATGGTCCGCGGACCGTTTTCATCGGATATGTCCGATCGTCTGTACGCCGCCTTACAGTAAAAGGGAACTCTTATGTCTGTTGACCAGAGACCACCTTATATCAGAGTCCACTGCATTCCTTTTACATCAGAGTTCCCACTTGCATCAGGGTCTGCAGCATTTGTACTGAAAGGGGGGAATACTGCAGACTCTTATATAAAGGGGAATGACAGAAACTCTGATGTAGGGGCACTCTGGTAACTAGAGACCACATTCCGCAGAGTGAATGCACTAAGGTAAGGGGGAGGGGGTTACTAATATAGAGGGAAACCTTTGTATCAGTGCCCCTTTACATTATTGTATTCACTCCCCTCTTACATCAGCAACCCACCCCCCACTCAGACTGGCCTTGCAGCACTGTAACTGACCTCCTCTCAGGTGCATTGTGCAGGACTCCAGGTTGACGGCTCTGGGTTTTATCCTATCAATCCAAGCGGAGTTCCCACTCTTGACTCTTCTCCAGACTGACACAGGAGGTGGTCAGAGGCTGGGGACACGACACAGGAGGTGGACAGAGTGACACTGCAGACATGACACAGGAGGTGAACAGAGTGACGTTGCAGACATGACACAGGAGGTGGACAGAGTGATGCTGCAGACATGACACAGGAGGTGCACAGAGTGACGCTGCAGACATGACACAGGAGGTGAACAGAGTGACGTTGCAGACATGACACAGGAGGTGGACAGAGTGATGCTGCAGACATGACACAGGAGGTGCACAGAGTGACGCTGCAGACATGACACAGGAGGTGGACAGATGCTGCAGACATGACACATGAGGTGGAGAGACACTGCCGACTTGACACAGGAGGTGGACAGACGCTGCGGGCATGACACAGGAGGTGGACAGACGCTGTGGACATGGTAGTTTCCGCCTCTGATCCCTTCATATCACTCTCCACATCAGTATCCTACTATCCTTCTGTGCCCCTTTCACCTCTCCAGTCCTCAAGCACATCAGTGTGACAGTGTCCCCCTGTGCCCCTTTCACCTCTCCACAGGGCAGCACATCAGTGTCCTCCTCTGTCTCCTTCACGGCTTCTCCCCCAGTTCTCCTCTACCATCTTTTTATCTTCCTCAGTCAGGCTCTCACTGACTCACTCACATGTGTGACTGACTGTGCTGTACTCATCACTCCCACCCTCTGCAGCAAGCATGCCCAGTGCCATTACCAGGAGCTTCTTGTGTCACAATCCGTGGTATCGTGACATCCCTATGGAGACTGAAGGTGGCATGGAACCCGCAATGTGATCAATAACTGGCCATCAAAGTTTGCTTCCCCATGTGTGTTATTTCAATCAAATTACTTATTAACTATATAGAATATTCCTATTGAAAGAGATTAATTGCAAAAAAAATCAATCCTTTATTGAAGCGTGTATGCCCACCGTTAGACTTGCCATGTACAATGAGGAATAATCTAAACCAGGGGTGTCAAACTCAATTTAGTCGAGGGCCGCATCAGCAGTGTGGTTGCCCTCAAAGGGCCAGTTGTATATGGGTCGCACTACATACAGAGTGCAGAGTTCAGGATTACTACGTACAGAGTGCAGGGTTTAACAGTGCGCTACGTACAGAGGGTAGGGATTCCTGGGTATGCTATGTACAAAGTGCAGGAATTCAGGAGTACGCTACATACAGAGTGCAGGAATTCAGGGGTATGCTACGTACAGAGGGTAGGGATTCAGGGGTACGCTATGTACACAGTGCAGGAATTCAGGGGTATGCTACGTACAGAGAGCAGGAATTCAGGGGTACGCTACGTACAGAGGGCAGGAATTCAGGGGTACGCTATGTACAGAGGGTAGGGAGTCAGGGGTACGCTACGTACAGAGGGCAGGAATTTAGGGTACACTACGTACAGAGGGCAGGAGTTCAGGGGTACGCTACGTACAGAGGGAAGGGAGTCAGGGGTACGCTACGTACACAGTGCAGGAATTCAGGGATTGATCTATATCAGGTTGCAGGCTTTTCCTTTAGAAAATGCAGAAAAAGCACACAACCTAATAAAAATCAATAGGACTGTGGGTAAAACGCAGGAAAACTGCAGATACACCAGCAATGGGCCAAAACACAGCAAACCAGTGTGAACCTACCTAAAAGCACAAGGGACCAAGCACTACCACAGGCTGATGACACAATTTGGCTGCAGTTATAACAACTACTGCTGGAGAAAAAAGTAAAAAAAATGAGGGGGGGAGATAAGAGTCACTAAGCTCACACGATGGTCCCTGGAGGTTTATCACTGAGAAGTATCCTGTGTACCTTCTATCTACCGGCTGCTCTGTTCATAATATCCCAGCTGCACGGCTTCTTCACTCACAGTACAGACTTCACACAGGAAGAGGGGAGGGGGGAGGCAGAGCAGACTCAGCCTCTCCCATTTGTGTAGGGGGGAACTGTGCACTGTGACATTGTATTGACCACAGTGAGCCAACACAGATGCAGCCAGACACCCCTACATTTACACACAGCTTCTCCTGTCCCATAGAAGTTTATGGACAGACGAAAATCAGGTTTTTACTGCGCTGCTGTGAGAACAAGAGGTGCCGCTATGCGGGCCACATGACAAGGCCTGGCGGGCCGGATTCGAAAGCCAAAATCTGCAATCTATCTGCTCAGGTTCTCTTTAAGTACACTAGTAGTTCACTCATTACCATAGAATGTGGATATGAATTGCCTCCCCCAGGCCAGTCTAATACACATGTATGCATGGAGCACCACCCTGCTCATAGTGATGGAGCGATGATAATGATAATAATAAGATAGCCATTGTTCTATGGAGTGTTTACCATCCACTTGCTTGTCAGAGTGGGAGGTTCAGATGTCAGCAGAATCTACGGGCGGTTGGCTACACTGTCATAAAGGTGATACAAAGTTGAACCAAGGAAAAAAAGGGGTGGTTTAAAAAGAGGCAGCCATCCTCAGAATGTGTCCAGCCACTCTATAAAACAGGCAAAAGAAACAGGGGGGGAGGCGCCACACTAAGTGGACTATTAAAATGAAAACATTTATTGAACAAAATTAAAACACTTACAAGGTATAAGAACTGACAGGACTGCATATTTATGATGAGCATGGCTTCCACTTATATCTCATAAGTGTTTTTAAACTTGTGCAATAAAGGTTTCCATTTTAATACTACACTTAGGGTGGCGCCCCCCCCTGTTTTTTCACACTGGGCAGTCCACTGTTCCTGAATGGACATTCTGGGTTTCCTGGGCCCTCCAGCTGGTCTGACAAGCTTAGTCGGATCAGGGTTTCTAATTCGCTTTTCAGTAGCTCATTGAGTAGGCAAGCAATTTTTGTGAATCCCTGATGAATCTCCTATAGTATGAGCAGAATCCCAGAAATTACCTAAGCTCAGTCACATTAGTAGGCCTCGGCCAGGAGTTGACAGCTTCCAGCTTCTAGGGGTCAGCGGCAGACACGATGTGGCTAAGGTAGTTGACCGAAGGTTGAAAAAACTGGCACTTCTTCAGAGACATCTTCAACCCCTCATCATGGAATCTCCTTAGGACCTTCTCCAGATGCCCTTGGTGCTCCTCCAGAGTCTTGCCTAAGACAATGATGTGGTCCAAGTACACCAACACCTTGATCAGGTTCATGTCACCCACTGTCTTCTCCATTAGCCTTTGGAAGGTGGCTGGGGCGCCAGATAGGCCTTGAGGCATGCAGCTACATATAGGACTATACTTTCAGGGAAAATTTCTGTAGGATTCAAAGGGAGAAATGTGGTCAAAAGTTTCCAAACTCACCTTTCACAATGATGAATTTTAGGGTTGTTTTCTCATTAGGACTCCTGTTGGCAGTGCTGCTCTAGGCAGGTGCTGCCATCATTTGATGACTTGGTCATCTTATTAGATGGGAAGATGGCAGGAGGGAGCTCATTCAGAGGTGCCATACATGAGGAATATAGCATAAAAACAGCAGTCCGCTGTATTGTGAGGGTTATCGGCTCTAGGGGGATCTCAGCAGGAAAGTCCATAGGTTGATTGAACCATTGCTGAGTCACTTTGATCTCTATAACTTGAGATCCACCTTATCCGGTAAGCGGCCCTTCTTATCATTTAACAACGGAAAGAAGTCCCAAGCTACAACCTGAATGTTTAGAATCACCTGTTTTATCTGAAACACTGTATGGACTTAAAAGTCAACACTGTTTATATTGGATTTATTTTATGTGGTTGCGCAGTTATGAACTTTTCCCATGATCTATGAGCTGTATATTCAGGCTATCTTAGTTGCAGCACCCAAACACACAATCACATGTATAGCATTTGTAATTAATTTCCATTTAATTGGTTAATTGTGTTTTAATTTAAGTAATTTAATATATTTGTTGTTCAGCAATTCCACATATTAATATAATATTTTTTTTATGTGAAGAGCTGGGGGCAGCACAGATTTCATATTGAACATCATTCAGAGGTGACCACAGGCAGTGACATAATTTCCAGCCGGCTACTTCCAGTTCCGGTTTTACATTGTTTTTAATGTTTTAATATGAAGTGACTACAGGTGGTGACATAATTTTGGGCCGGCTACTTCCAGTTTCGGTTTTACATTATTTTTAATATGAGTGGATTATCTGAAACTTTGTATTTTTTTTATAATTGTTTTATTAAGTATATGCAAGAATACAGACATGAGATCATTGACAAAAATACAAAGTTGAGGATATACAAATAGGAACAACAAAAAAATTGAACGACAAGAACAAGTAGAATGTACAGTATTTCTTAGTGTCCGCGAGCTACTCCGCTGCCCACCGCACTCCTTATGGGATCAAGCTGTGCAATGGGCAGTTGTTACCCTTGGCCTGAAACCTTAAACAAAAAAAACTACTTAGTAAGAAAAAGAAAAAAAAAAAGAAAAAAACATGTGAAAGTTAAGGCAATCTTTAACAACCTGTGAGATCAATATTGCAAAGTCAGGTCGCGGTTGTCAAAGGTGGTGCATCCTAACCAAGGATGCCAGGACAAGTAAATTCTCTAAACTAATACTGCATTTAAATATTAAGAAGTAGAAGAAGAGAAAATTAATAGTGCCCGTATTTCATTAATGACTGTTTGCCGACATTTGCTTTATAAATAAAAACAAGAATAGAGAGAGTGAGAGGCAGAGGAGAGAGTGAAGCAGAAGAAGGAAAGAGAAAAGATCAGGGGAGAGAGGTGGAAGTGATGGCCACACGGAGAAGAGAAGGGGGCATGAAGCCCAAGTGCACTCGGGGCCCAAGAACTGCAGAGAGGCCTCAGGTCTATAATGAGACCCCAATGTAACTAGCCAAGGGATCTCATATGCATTTTAATTTCTCCATGGTGTCGAGTATGGTATTGGAAATTCTCTCCTGGGTCATAATCTACAAGATTTTTTTGCTTAGTAGCATAGACGGAAACTGAGGGAGATTTCCAGGCCCATGTGTCAAGGAAATGGCCGTGGAAGTACTGGCAATCTTGCCAGTAGAAGAAATGGCCGCCATAGGCACATCATGTGACAGGTGGATCCCCTCAGCTTCCTGTGTTCCTGTGTCTGTTTACCTTGAAACCCCTGGCTTGACCTCTGCTTTTGGCTTGACTTGTGATCTCGATTATCTCCTTGCTCTGATCTTCGCTTGGCTGACTATTCTTCAATCCACTGCCCACTGTTTATGACCCGGCTTGCTCCTGTTTGCTCTTAAACTGTCTCCCGGTATATGACCTCTGGCCTGGCTGCAAAACCTGCTCCTGGTTTATCCTGCAAACGCCTACTCAGGATTTCTTCTTGCACGGCTACTGACATCGCTACCCAGCGCACCCCTGTATCACCTTTGGGCACCGTATCCCCTGTATCACTCCCAGGCAGGGCCGGACTTACCATTGGGCTTGACTGGGCTAATTTTTTTTTTTTAAGGGGCCTGGAGGTCCCCAGGGCCCCGGACAGCAACCCTTCCTTTTTTTATTTATTTTTATAAAAAAATATGTTTTTTTTTTATTTTTATATATATATATATATATATATATATATATATATATATATATATATATATATATATATATATAATCATTATTATTATTATTATTATTATTAAAGGGCCCGGAGGTCTTCAGGGCCCCTGGATGGCAACCCCCCCCTTTTTTTATAAAACAATTTACATTTTTTTTATATATATATATATTTTTTTTTATTAAAGGGCTCAGAGGTCCCCAGGGCCCCATGTGGCAACCCCCCCCTTTTTTTTTTATAAATGTTTATTTTTTTATTTTTGTTTATATTTTTTTATTTTTTATTAAAAGGCCCAGAGGTCCCCAGACCCCCCGGATGGCAACCTCCCTTTTTTATGTATTTTTTATAAATGTTTATTTTTTTTATTTTTTTAGGGGTCTGGAGGTCTCCAGAGGCCCTGGGCCCCCAGGGCCCCAGACAGCAACCCCCACTTTTTTTACTAACTTTACTGCCTATTTTTTTTTAATTCATTAAATTAATTTTTTTCCAAAAAAATGCATTTAAAAAGACTGCTGCGCAAATACAGTGCAACATAAAATATTGCAACAACCGCCATTTTATTCTCTAGGCCAAGGTCTTTACTAAAAAATTATATAATCTTTGGGGGTTCTAAGTAATTTTCTAGCAAAAAAAAATTAATGATTTTAACTTGAAAAGAGCTGTCAGAAAAAGGTTTGGTGTTTAAGTGGTTAAACATTCCTAATTTACATACAGAAGAAGTTAATTCCTTTGAAGAGATACAATGTTTAGACTTAACTTTCCACTGATAAAGAATGTTTCCAAAACTTGGCAGATTGCCCAGACTGACTTTTGGCTGAGAGCAGACAGGAAATTCTTTGCATACCAAAGTGCAGAGAGAAAATTATTTTCATGTGAAAGATCATGAAACCCTGTATCAAGAATCGCAACGGGAAAAAGATCGCGATAACGATTCTTGGCGATTAATCATGCAGCGCTAATATATATATATATATATATATATTATTATTATTATTATTATTAAAGGCCCCAGAGGTCTCCAGGGCCCCTGGATGGCAACCCCCCTTTTTTATAAAAATATTTAAATTTTCTTTATATTTTTTATAAATGTTTATTTTTTATATTAAAGATGAGAGTCACCCTCCCCGCTCAACAACTTTAATGTGCACCCCCCCGCTCAACAACTTTAATGCCCCCCCGGTCAACAACTTCAATTCGCCCCCCCCGCTCAACAACTTTAATGCGCACCCCCGCTCAACAACTTCAATTCGCCCCCCCCCCCCCGCTCAACAACTATGATCCCCCCCTCGCTCCAGGTGGCCCCTTCAACACTCAAGCCCAGGGGCCCCCACCACCATAAGTCCTGCCCTGCTCCCAGGGGAGCGCTGCACTCAGCCGCAGGGGGCGCCCTCTCTGCTACTCGGCCTCACATCAGAGACTTGACACCGTGCTTCTGTAATCTTTGCTCCAAGAAGAATAAAATGGATCAGAATCTGAGTGGTTTTATGAATAGTGGGGAATTGTGATTGAGGAGGGCTATTGCCGGGTCTTGGTTGGCCGCAATGCCCGTGGTCCTCCGAATGAAGTGAAATACCTTGTTCCAATAGCCTCTAATTCGGGGGCATTGCCACCATGTGTGTGGAACTGTGCCTAAGTGGCCACATCTCCTGAAGCATAAAGGTAAAGATTGCGGGTAATATTTTGCAAGTCGAGTGGGGACCAGGTACCAGCGGGACATGACCTTGAGATTAGCTTCTATTAAGGATATATTTAGCATCCCCTTGTAGGAGATGTGGAAGTGCCAATCCTCCAGGTCCCATTTAATGTCAAGGTCACATTCCCATCTCAGCATGTATATCACTTTCTCCATTGGCTCAGCTAGGGCCGAGTAAATCAGGGATATTCCCTCCTTCATATCCGTGGATGATTAGCACCATTGTTCAAAAGGGGTGACAGATAGGGAGTATGAGTGTTGAGCTAAGATGGAGTGAAGAAAATGGAATATTTGATGAAAGCAACATTTCTCAGATGATGGCCTCTCTAGTTTTGAGGTACAGAAGCTTAGTGTGAGGCCTTGTACACACGATGGGATATATCCGCTGTAAACGGTCCCCGGATCGTTTACAGCGCATATTTACGCCGGGATGTTTTGATCCGATGGCTGTACACAAATTCCCCGCCGGCAGACAGCGCGGTGACGCGGCGGTGACGTTGACGCCGCCACGTCACTGCACCAGGAAGTAAACACTTCCGCGCGCATGCGTCGGATCCATTCACAGGGCCGTACTAACCAGCGGACATATCTGACGGGCAGCTATCCGGCGGAAAAATTCCAAAGCATGCTTTGAAATTTTTCCGCCGGAGGAATCCGGCCAGAACGGTCCGTTTGCCCCTACACACGAGCGGATTTTTCGGCTGAAATGGTCCGTCGGACCATGTTCAGCGGATTTATTCCCTCGTGTGTACAAGGCCTGAGAGGACCATTAGGGTTGTAGAAGTGTCCTATATGGTATAGGCCTTTATCCAGCCACCATTGAAAGGCCTTAATGTCCATCCCAGGGGGGAACTAGGGATTGTGAAAGATGTGAGCCAAGGGCTGCCACTTAGATGTTAGGAGGTTTCTTTTATGAAGAGAGTCACACAACACTACTGAGTGGGATAGGGTAGGGGAGAGGATCGATTGCCTACTTCTGGAGGGTTGTCAGAGAAGGAAGTCTAAGGTAAAGTTCAGGACTGCTTGTCTTTCCATCCTCACCCAATCTGGTTTAGAGATCTTAGAGTAGACAATTGAAAATTGGCTAAATTGGGCCGCCTGGTAATACCACCCTGGCTCCAAGAATGGAAAGGCTGATGCCTTATCCCGAATGTTCCCCGATACTCCAGAAGAGACAATATCTAGCATAATCCTATCACCTCTGAACTTTCTTTTGATCCAACCCAATCTTCTCTTGAACAGGCTTCTCTCCAATGCCAGGAACCAGAAGCATCCTCTCTAGGAAACCATGGGGGGTATCTCTGGCATTAGGACAAGATCTTTGTTTCGCAACAAGCCCAAATTCAGGTCCTAAAGACATTGCACAACCAGGAACTCGCTGGCCACTTTGGAGTGCAGAAAACTATGGATCTTATTCAGCGATCCTTCTGGTGGCCTACCTTAAAATCTGACTGCAAGCACTGCCAGTGCCAGAACAACCATGGAGAAATATATCTATGGACTTTATAGTAGAGCTGCCCCCATCCGAAGAATTTACAACAATCCTGGTAGTTGTGGACCGCCTATCAAAAATGGCGCACTTCTTACCCATGGCAGGAACTCCTTCGGCTGCAGAGACGGACACAATTTTCATAAGGGAGATAGTCAGACTTCATGGCCTTCCTGACAGCATTGTGTCTGATAGAGGGGTACAATTCACCTCCCGATTCTGGAAAAAGCTCTGCAAAGCACTATCAATTGAAGTGTGCCTGTCACCCCCAAAGCAACGGTCAAACTGAAAGGACTAACCAAATCTTAGAAAAGGGGTCTCCAAACTTTCTAAACAAAGGGCCAGTTTACGGTTCTTGAGACTAGCCCTAATCCCCCTTTCTTTCTAGGTCTGAAGAGGCCTGTTTTTGCTAGGCGGTGGTTAGTTTTCCCCCAGATAAAGCAGATTATGGCTGACTGGAGATTGTCTATGTGAGGTCTAGTAACAGGTATGGGGAGGGAGCGAAAAAGGAAGAGGATTTTGATTGCATTGACTCTCCCTGACCATGACATCCTATACAGGGACCATTGTTTCAAGTCTTCCTTAAGCTTTTTGTACATGGGTGGGTAGTTCCTGTTATAGAGCCGATTTATATTGTTTGTTAGATTTTTTGCATACGGTATGGAATTGTCACTCCAAGTGAAATAGAAGTGATTTTTCAGCCTGTCTAATAATGTCTGGGGGGTCGAAATGTTGAGGGTGACAGATTTGGACATGTTGACTTTTAGGCCGGAAACCTGTCCAAATTTGGTTAGAAGTTGAAGAATGTTAGGGGTGGTGGTGAACAAGAGAACATCATCTGCAAAGAGCGCACATTTGTGGGATAACTGACCGCATTTGACACCATGGATTACCTTGAATGGCTACTGCTAGTATCTCTATTGCTATTGCGAACAGGAGAGGGGATAGAGGGCAACTCTATCTTGTACCTCTTTTGATTAGTAGTGGGTCAGAGAGGTGCCCTTGAATCTTAACCTGGACTTTTGGTAGGGAGTATAAGGCTTTTAATATATTAAGGAAATTGGTCCCAAATCCCCATTTTTCTAGGATGGTAAACAAGTAAGGCCAGGTGACGGTGTCAGAGGCCTTTTAGAGGTCTATAAATAGGAGAAGGTCCTCCGTCCCAGAATGAGTTGAGGAGGGAGATAATATCCACTGCTCTCCTTACCTGATCCAACCCCTGATGTCCCGGAATAAATCCCACCTGGTCTTCGTTAATGTAATCTCCTACAAAGGAGATCTATTCTATTCGATACATTTTTTGTCATAATCCTTAAGTCATTATTGATGAGAGAAATAGGTCTATAGTTACATAATTCACTCAGATCTTTTCCAGGTTTAGGTAAGAGAATTGTAGCGTCGGACCAGGTAAAGAGAGATGACCCTTTTTTGAGGCCCTTGACGACCGCCCGGACTTCAGCTTCAGTAATGGGGGATTCCATCACGGACCTTTGTGAGTCTCAGGAAGGTATTCAAGTCAGTTTGGGGGTTGGGATCAGTCCCAGAGTACAGTTTATAGTAGAATGAGTGGAAGGTCTCAAGGATCCGTTCCGGATTCTGGGTCAGGGAGCCAGATAGTGATCTTATTTTGGGTAAAATATACGTCCTATGTTTGGGGAATAGTTTGGAAGCTATATGGGAGTAGTGTTGCTCACGAATATTCGCATTGCGAATATTCGTTACGAATATTGCATATTCGAGTATTCGCGAATAAATCGAATATCGCGGTGAATATTCGCTATCGCGAATATTCGCTGTAACGGTTACCACCGCTTACAACCTTCCATCCAACCACGACAAGCTTATCCGACACACCAACAACCAGGCAGACATGATCCATTCCATTTCCCAGAATAAACGAGACAGCGCTCCGTTCTCTAGTTTCCAAAGATATGACTAACTTTATTGGTTCTTAGCTTGCTTATATTCAGTACAACATAATGCAGTTAATCACAGGACAATGTAATCTCCACCCCCCTATTCACTCACTGAGGATAATTCTTTAATTGGTAGCTAGACATGACGGCACCGTATTATCAATAGGGTTCAATTAACCTTGAATAGTAACACAGACATCAAGTTGAATAAGTTCTCTATACAGCTTTGTCACACAATGGCAGTGAGAGTGGGTGTCTTTACATTGAATAGCCAACACCTTAGGATATTTCAATAGCCTATTATACAAAAGGTATGACTCACTGGCTGACCTGGTCATGTCATCATGACTCCTTGTGATATCTCAGTCCTGCAATATGAAGTATTATTAATGTCCCATCTCATGTAATATGAATTATGATTCACTATTAGCCACCCTATACCCAAAAGGGCACAGGGTGGATTTCGACCCAAGAGTTTTTGGTGCTGCTGGCACAAGAGTATCTCTCATCCTTCCAATGTCTCTGGGTGTCACGGGCCATTCTGTTACATCTCTCCCCTTTCGGTGGGAGACGGACACAGGAGGGAACCCCAAACGGGTTGACTCCGAAGTCCGTCAGTAGTTCCCGTCCTCCAATGCTGGTATCCATACTGTACCCCAAATAAATGGCTCCAAACTGAGCATTACTCACCCCGCCAACCTCTGCCTCTCTCAGAGAACACGCCTGCCGCTGGGGAGAAGGCAGGGTAGCTGGGCTCAGTCCATCATGCTGTTGGGGGTCTGGGCCAACTGCCCCCCCTTCCTGGGGTATACCAGTGGAGACTGAAGTCCCATCCACTGGTGCTTGGTGAAAACCCCCCGGTGCTTGCAAAGCAAAGCAGACATCCTCCTGTCCCAGTCCTGTACCATTTTCTGGGGTTGTGCCAGTGGAGACTGAAGTCCCATCCACTACCCCAGGAACCCCCTCTTCTGTTAGTGAGGAGCAGAGGCCTATGACACTCTGCTCTGTTGCCAGCTCTTCCGCTGGGTTGCTGTGAGTGGAGACCATAGTCCCATCCACTACCACAGGATCCCCCTCTTCTGTTAGTGAGGAGCAGAGGCCTATGACACTCTGCTCTGTTGCCAGCTCTCCCGCTGGGTTGCTGTGAGTGGAGACCACAGTCCCATCCACTACCACAGTGTCCCCCTCTGATACTGGTCCTCTATGCTGTATCCGCATCTCTTGTACCCTTCTTTGGAATTCCTCTTCCATGGAGACTGGTATCTGCACCTCTCCTCTCTCTTTAGTTGGTGCTGCTGTGACTTCAGCTGCTGCAGCACTTCTCCTCTGTAGCAAGGTGGCATTCAGAGCCGCTATAACTCGGTCCCTGATCTCCGGTGAAGGGTTAGGACCATAATGTGTCAGTCTTATGTTAACAGCCCGATCAAAACTTGCTTCTTCGGGTGTCCTGTCTGCTACGGCGGGCCTTTTAGCTCTATCCATTTCGACCAGTTCTGCGATAATGTCCCTTTTCTTACGGTTGCTGGCCGGTCTGCCCTGGCTCTCCAGTAAGTCCATGAGGGAAGAGAGCTTCATCCGTTCATACACCGTCTCCATTGTCATGTGTCCTTGTAGCCGTCCTTCTGAAGATGGAATCATCCCACTGCTGTGCCACCAATGTAACGGTTACCACCGCTTACAACCTTCCATCCAACCACGACAAGCTTATCCGACACACCAACAACCAGGCAGACATGATCCATTCCATTTCCCAGAATAAACGAGACAGCGCTCCGTTCTCTAGTTTCCAAAGATATGACTAACTTTATTGGTTCTTAGCTTGCTTATATCCAGTACAACATAATGCAGTTAATCACAGGACAATGTAATCTCCACCCCCCTATTCACTCACTGAGGATAATTCTTTAATTGGTAGCTAGACATGACGGCACCGTATTATCAATAGGGTTCAATTAACCTTGAATAGTAACACAGACATCAAGTTGAATAAGTTCTCTATACAGCTTTGTCACACAATGGCAGTGAGAGTGGGTGTCTTTACATTGAATAGCCAACACCTTAGGATATTTCAATAGCCTATTATACAAAAGGTATGACTCACTGGCTGACCTGGTCATGTCATCATGACTCCTTGTGATATCTCAGTCCTGCAATATGAAGTATTATTAATGTCCCATCTCATGTAATATGAATTATGATTCACTATTAGCCACTCTATACCCAAAAGGGCACAGGGTGGATTTCGACCCAAGAGTTTTTGGTGCTGCTGGCACAAGAGTATCTCTCATCCTTCCAACGTCTCTGGGTGTCACGGGCCATTCTGTTACATCCGCATTTTTTCAAATGTATTTGTAAAACAGATCACATCCTAGTGATCTCCATCGACGTCTAAAAGCATTGCTGGTATGATTAGAGACCCTGGGCCGAGTAGCTGAGGCGATCCTTTTATGTTGCCGAATATTCGCAATGCGAATATTCGTATTACGAATATTCGCGAATACTTTCTCTGCCCTTCTGCGTTTTGTGTATATAAAAAAAAAAAAATAGCTTTACTTTAGTCATATAAGTTTGTGTAAGTAGAGTTAGTGTTTAGTGCATATTAGTTTAGTAATCCAGGAAATGATCTCCGTTTTCGCGTTAACAAGAATTTCGCAATCAATTTCGCATTAGCGAAATTTCGCCAAATTTTTTTTTTTGATAAAATATCACGAATATTCGATATTACCGAATATTTCGCGAATATTCTTCTATATATTCGTAAAATATCGCGAAATCGAATATGGCGTATTCCGCTCATCACTATATAGGAGCCTACTTTGTCTGTGTGGAGATAGAATCTGCCCTTAGTCCATCTTAGGTGTTTTTCAGCACTGGAAGTGAGGGCCAGGTTTAGTTCTAGTCTGGCTGCTTCCAGTTTGGCAAGAGAATCAAGGGTAGGTTTGCGTTTCTGAGCCTTACTAAGGGACTGAAAAGTATTTTGTAAGTTTATGAGATCCATTTGTCTTTACCTCTTCAGACAGGAAGCTAGCTGGATGAATTTTCCCCTCAATACTGCCATATGTGCCCCCCATAACTAGCTTGGTGAGATCTCCTCTGAGTGGTTAACACAGAAAAATTCCTTGATATCTTTTTCAATCAGGGTGCAGTGTATGGGGTTGGAAATGAGGGATTCATTGAAGCGCCACTGACGGGGGCCTCAGAACCCTCAATCTGAATAGTGACCAGAGAATTGTCCGACCAAGGGATTGCACAGATCGCAGCCCCGGAGGTCAGGTGGATATTGGAGGAGTGGACGAAAATGTGATCTATTCTGGCATAAGTCTTATGCAGGTCTTTTGTGGAGGGGTTATGTTCTCTTCATGAGTCTTCAGGACCAGGGAGTGAAGAAGCCGGGCAATATGAAGGCTTTGTTTGGAGGGCCTCCATAGGTGGGGGAGGCATAGTCCCGATTTGTCCAGGAGGAAATCAAACGTTATATTTGAATCTTCTCCAACTATCACCGCCCCTCGAGGTAGGGGGATAATGCAGAGATAATACAGAGAGTATAGAGGAGAAGAAGGATGCTTATCCTCGGTTGTGAGCATAGTACAATATGAACGTATACAGCTCACCATTAATGTGTCCCTTTACTAGGATATATCTCCCTTCTTTATCTTTTAATAGTGTGTGAGTGCGTGAAAGGGGTTATTTTAGATATAAGGACAGCCACCCCCTTTTCTCGACATCAGCGTTGGCAAGAAAAAAACGGGGGGAGAGGGGGATGGGTGGGGTATAGGATAGAGGAAGTGTTTGTTCATGGGTGCGAACAACAAGGTCAGCCACCTAAACACAGGCACTGTCCTGCCTAATGCAGGCAAGAGACTGAGGTTAGACCATGGAAAGCATTTAGTTTACAAAAAAAAAGGAAAAACTTAAACCAGAATGAGAAGACGAGTTATGGGACAGAAACCAGTCCCGTGTGTCTGGTCAGAATCCGACTAGACGTATAGAATTACCCTCACTGTTAGAGGGAATGACCATTCAAAGAGAAAGAGAAGACAGACCCTGGAGGGTCGCTCTTTGGGGGGGCTCATCTCGGTGGCCCAGAGTCACGGTGCCTCTTCGATTGCCGTTTGTTCCATAGAGGAACGACTGGGGTGCTAGGAGGAGGCCTCCTGGAGGTATGCTGATGATTTGACATCTCCTGGGGGGGCACTTCTTGTGAGATGAATCCTAGTTGGAGGAATAGCTGTTCGCCATCTTGGAAGCTTGTGAATCCATACGATTTATCCTTTAACTGAAATTGCAGGCGGAATGGAAAGGACCATCTATATTTGATCATTTTTTGGGAAAGTATTGCCAGCAGTGGCTTGAAAAATCTACTCTTCTGGATAGTGGCAGGGGAAATGTCAGAATATTTGTATTTTAGACCCTTGTATGGAAAGGTTTTCCAGATTGCGTGATTTTTTCATGACCTCTTCCTTAACAGAGTAGTAATGAGGCCTAACTACAATATCACTAGGGAGACCATCTTGACGGGGGCTTGTAAGGCTCTATAGGCTCTGTCAAGTTCAAGCCTGTGGTTTGGGATATCCGGTATGATGTCTTTAAGAAACACTTTCACTGTGCCTTGCACATCCGCTATTGACTCTGGGATACCTCTTATACAAAAGTTGTATCTTCTGCTCTTATTTTGCACATCATCGATTTTGGACAGAGCTATATCCAGTTAACCTCCCTGGCGGTATTCCCGAGTCTGGCTCGGGGTAAGATTTCAGTACCATTAGCTGTAACCCCGAGCCAGACTCAGGATCGCCTTGCAGCATCCACAGGCACAGGCTACTTACCTTGTCCCTGGATCCTGCGATCCTCGCTCGATTCACACAGTGCCTGTGTGCCGCCGATCTCCGTTCCCTGCGACGTTACGAAGCACGGGCGGAGAACGGCGCCAAATTTAAAAAAGTAAATAAACACAATACATACAGTATACTGTAATATTACAGATTACAGTACTGTATGTAAAAAATACACATCCCCTTTGTCCCTAGTGGTCTGCCCAGTGCCATACATGTACTTTTGTATAATAAAAACTGTTCTTTCTGCCTGTAAACTGTAGATTGTCCATAGCAACCAAAAAGTGTCCCTTTATGTCAAAAGTGATTTTAGAGCAGCTAGAAAACAGCGATAATAAATTATAATCACTTGCAGAATTGAGCGATAGCGATTTGTGGGAAAATTCATCATAAAAAAATAAAAGTAATGACAGCGACAATTCTGCAACTGAGCAAATTTCAGTGTTTTTGATTTGATTACATTATTGAATAATTTTTATTATAATTATATTATTATTTGGTATAATTATTTATAGTTATTTATTATAATTTATGATTTTGTTTTTCAAACTTTATCATACCCGAGATGTCTACTAGACTCTTGTTTGGACAGATTTAAGTGAGTTATTCCTAAGAATTACAGGCCTACAATGTAAAACGCCAAATTTTCATGCAAAATAATTGTACCGCTTTCAGCACCCAAAACCAGAAAGAATCATACCGCCAGGGAGGTTAATCTTGTAGCATTTGAATACATGCAGTATTCTGATTACTGCGTGCGGTTGTGTGTAAAGAGGTTAATCCGGTGTGCTGAGCCTGTTTGATCTCCGTAGTAGGGATCCATCTGAGCTGGTAAGCGGCAAATTTATCTACCTTTACCTGATGGAAGCACAAAACTGAAGAATCGTATCCCTGCTCCTGTGTTTGATTGATTCCTTGCATTTTTTTTTGTTTCTCATTTTTTGGACTTTAAATTGTTTCTTTTTTGTTGCTCTTTTTGGACTTTAAGTGATCACCTAAGATTATTGCTGAAAGTGTGTGGCAATTTCCATTAATTTATATTGCTCTGTTTTTTTTTCATTATGTGCATATGAGGAGTACTCACATTAATTCTCATAAGTGTTTTTGAGTATATACACATATAAGTATACACACACTTATATAGTCACTTGTTAATACGACTTTTTTTTTACTTCCCTTCCGGCGCAGCATGGAGTAGCTGCTCTTCTCCTCGGCTCCCGCAGCACGATCTAAATCTGCCTAAAAAAATGTCCTGAGATGCCCAGCAGACCCCTCTCCACCTCCGGGGGCACCCCTGCCTTACAATGGACCGCTTAGTGGAAAAATCGGGTGCTCGCACCCAAATGGCCCAGAGAAGGCAGTTAATGCTGGGATGGCGCAGATCAAATCAGAGCTCAATGAGCATGGCACCAGACTCAATGAGTTGGAGCACCGCTTTTCAAATGAGGATGAACTATACCAGGCACAAGCTACCGAGCATGCACAAGACAAAACAAACCAATACATACTGCAAAAACTGGATGATTTGCAAAATAGATCCAGAAGAAGTAACCTATGTTTTGTAGGGGTCCCGGAATCACTTCAATTGGCCGCACTCGCAGAGTTCTGCGCGCAGCGCATACCGGAGGCTTTGGGCCTCCCAGGCCCATGCACAGTGGAGAGGGCGCACCGCATGGGGGCTTTTAACTCTGACCGCAAAACACCCCGGCCTATCATCGCCAAATATTTAAATTACTCTGACAAGTCCCTTATTCTGCAGAAGTTCAGAGAGACCCGGCAGGTCCAGATTGATGGTCTAAGGATCTTGATATTCGCTGATTATTCGATTGAGGTATCTAAGAAAAGGAAAGCTTTCCAACAGGTTTGCACAGAACTTTTTAAACAGCAAGTCAAATTCACTCTGGCCTTCCCGGCCATTCTCCGCCTCAGAGCCCCAAATGGTGACCAGCTATCGTTCCATGATCCCTCTGAAGCTGAGGCCTTCCTACGCTCTCGCCACTCAGGCCATCAACCCCAAACCCCTTTGAAAGCCCCCCCATTCAATCGGTCCTTGGACCAGAGAAGCCCTCGGAAAGACTCCCCCAAACGCTTCAGGGGTACGGCCACGGATTCCACCGACCCACCCTGAACCTCACCTGATCCGGCCTATATGCCAGTGCTGCTGGCCTCCCCTCTTTTCTCCTCCTCCGTTTTTTTATCCCGACCGTACTCTTGCTTTTGGATATTATCCACGGTCGCCTTGTGACCTAGCGGGGACACTTTGGACCCCCCCCCCACCTGCAACAAGACTGTCCCTCAGAGGCCTCCCAGTCGAGGCACCACCGCCCTTGGACCTTGTGTGAACCCAACCTAGTACTCGCCTACTAGGCCTCAGTTGCTCAGGACACTGTTTATCCCTGGTTCTGCTGATCTAGCATGAGTAATATTGTATGTCTACATCTTGTTTTGCTCATAAATGCCATTGTACTGTTTTTTTCTTCCGTTTGCAGGTGTCCCCTGGCCTCACTGCTCACAGCCGTGTTTTTTTCTTTTTCTCAGTCCTCCCCTCCCACGACCCTCCTCAGTCGCATGGCAGCTTTTGCCTAATCTCGGGCCCTCAGGCCTCATGCTGGCAAAGTCGTGACATGGAAGCCGGCTCTAGCAGTGATCCCATGCGGAAAAAATGAAGTTCTCGCATTTGCTGTTATTTTTGATGTTTTTGTTTCAGGTTTCCCCTGTGCCCCCCTCCCCTTCCCTTGTTGCCTCCCTCATCCCTGGCACTCTCAAGCACCCTCGTCCTCTTACTCCAACCCCCCGAGACACCACCGGCGGTCTCCTCCTCGCCCGCCCCCCCACGGGTAAAAAAAAAAGAAACAACAACGTTCCGGCGACTCATGTTTAACACCCTCTCAGACCCCCCCTCTCGCTTACTCCATAACATGAAAATAGTCTCATGGAATGTGAAGGGCCTTAGATCCCCTAATAAAAGAATGAAAATCCTCCGCCATCTCAAAAGACTCAAAACTGACATAGCACTCTTGCAGGAAACCCACTTGTCCGTTCCCGATTTCCACAGCATGCAGAAATTATGTGTAAGCACTGTTCTGGGCTCAGATGCAGTTGGCCGCAAGGCAGGGGTCCTAATACTGATCCATAAAAATATCCCATGCACGGTCCTCGCTGTCCAATCCGACGCCCAAGGCCGTCTTTTGTCGGCTCATGTAAAACTAGGAACTAAGGAGCTGGTAATCTCCAATGTATACGCCCCAAATAGCCCTGGTAAGACTTTTTATGGCGAACTATCTGCCTGGCTTCTACGAAACACACACCTTCCCCATCTAGTTGGGGGTGATTTCAATGACATTATGCATCACTTAGATGACAGATCCTCCCCTAAACGACACAGGCCTGGGACTGACCCTCTCCCCGCGTCACTTTTCGCATCCACTATGGACTCTCTCCACCTCCGGGACCTTTGGCACTTATAGGGAATTCACCTTTTATTCCAACCCTCACACCGTCTTTGCTAGGATTGACTATTGTTTTGGTTCCGACTACTTAATCCCTATGCTGTCCGACACTGACATCTCGGATATTGCCATCTTGGACCACGCCCCAGTTTTGGTACGCCTTGACAATCTCGATTTACCCCCCAACCCCCGGATTTGGAGCTTCCCCTCTTATCTCTATAACCTAGCAGACTTCCAACAATTTATGGAGGGGGCATGGATGGAATACTCATCAGCTAACGCCTCACACTCTGACAATCCCAACCTCTTCTGGGACGCTCCTCAGAGGTCAGATTATCTCTTTTGCCTCTTCTTTTAGACGAAACACCCTCTCCAAATACAAACTGGCTAGCGCCCAACTACACCAGGCCCAAAGGGCTCTATACTTCTTTGACTCTCCAGGTGACAGAGAGGAGTGGCTAGCAGCCAAGAGTTCGTTCGACACCTGGGCAGACACCCTTGAATTGACTAAGAAGGCGAATTTAGACGCTACTCTTCACAGGTTTGGTAACAAATCGGGCAAACTGCTTGCTAGACTCTGTAAGGGCTCCTTCCATCCCACCCACATCACGTCGCTAAGAGACTCCAAAGGTGTCGTACAAACCACACCTCACCGGATAAATGAGACAATGCTCCAATTCTATTCATCTCTCTATGCCCCGGACCCTGTTGACACACAGGCGGCCACTACATTCCTGGAAAAATTGGCAATTCCCACGGTCACCCCTTCCCAGCTAGAAGCCCTCAACGCTCCCATAACCTTACCTCAAATATCAAATGGCTGACAACTCCTGGTCCTGTTTCCTGTTGGCTTTATAACTTTTCCTTTTTTTTTTTTTTGGCTTTTCTACGCTGGTTTTTAGCGACACTTAGAGAAAGGGAAAAGGAAAAGAATTGGATATGACTAAGTTATGTTTGGCCCCTGAACTATCCCAAATATTAACATGAACATGTGGTCAGGGCTTTAGATGGCACTGTAGTAATTGGGGACCTCCTTGATCTTTTTTTTTGGTGCTTGGACCTCCAAACTACCCACGTAGGGGAGACTCTGGACTACATGTCTACCAAAGGTGGGGTCACTGGCACCTTCTAGGTTCTCCCCAATTATTTCAACCTTAATCCCCCCCTTCCTTTTTTTGTATCCTGTTTATCGGTATACTAGGACCAGGTTGTGGGGTGGCATAATAACCTACCCCAAGCTAGATACTCGGCTGTATAAGAGACCTAATCCAACTATACATAGATGCGAGACCCCTGAAGTCTGCCGGGGGGGTAGGGGTAGGGGAAGGGGAGGGGGTGGGTGAGTTTTTTTTTTTTTTTTTGGGGGGGATCTATTAGAACACACAGGTAAACTGTAGCTATTGTACTTATTTCTATTTTATTTTTATTTATTTTTTGCCATAAGCAGACACACACACACATATTCACATATACTTACACACACACACATATATATACCCATACACACTTATACACATTTACTTCAATTATCCCAATGACACTGTGGTTAGATATAATAAGATAATATACATATTGACACATTGACACATATAGGCACACTCCACAATAGATAGTGGTTTCTGATGTCTGACACATATACAGTATAAGAACACCTTAGACACAGCGTGACCATGTGAGGCACAGGGTTTTATTTTATTTTTTTTGGGATTCGGGAGAGTGGAGGTGAAAGGGGGGAAAGAGGGAGGGAGGGAGGGCCTAAGGAAGGGAGGAGGGGCGGCAGACCAAGAGGGTTAGGAATTAGGAACTAGGAGCGATTAGGAAGGATCAGTACAATGAGGAGATGGAACCCGGATGAGATCTGGGTCCTGGCCAAGGAAGGGGAATGAGCTATGGAAGGGAGACCTTATATGACCCCGATCCAAAAGCAGGAAGTAATATAAGCCCAATATAGGTGATTGCGCGGTTTTTAATAAGGGAAGCACCCTGAAGCCCTGTAGTAGAAGGTGCACTCGGGGGGCCTTTGCAGTGTTTAGGAAGGAGGTATATCCTGGTTGAATTTATTTCTTTCTTCTTTGACTGATCAATGTATCGTATTGTAATGCAATTGATAAATGTGTATCGCTTTATGATTTAGTAGCCATATATGCAATTATAGGATTGACCTGATTTATTCCACCACGGGAAGACTCCCCCCCCCTTTCTTTTTTCTCTCTGGCATATTTTGTTGTGCTTGTGTTTTTTTTCTCTGTTTGCCATGCCGGGGGGATGGGGGAGGAGGGGGAGACTTGGGGGGGGGGTTCGGTTCTCATATAAATAGATGGGACACACCCACCGGGGCAGAAGCTAAGACTCGCTGCGGTGTCTCTATACTTTTCCCCACCAGGGCGTCTCTCCTCCTATAGGAGGGAAGTCGGAGACGCTCGTGGGAAATTTTTCTTTTTTTTTGGCCTTACATTAGCCGCAGGGGAGTAGTAGGTTGAACACCCCGCGGCGGTGAGCCAATCAATACTCAGGACTTGGACAGAGGACTCGAATCCGAGATACTAGGGGGGTGGGGGGAGGTGTGGGTTTTTTTTTTCTCTCTCTCTCTCTCTCTCTTTCGCTCTTCCTCTCTCCTGATTCCTCCCCTTTCCGGTTTTCATGTCTCCCGGGTTCTCCCCTCCTTGCTTCCCAACACTTTGTTGTGGCCTAAGGTCCTGAATCAACTGGGAGCCTTGGGGAGAGATACGAGAAGGGGAAAAGGGGGAAAGGAGGCGCAGGATGGATAGAATAAGTATTACCACTTACAACGTCAAGGGACTCAACTCCCCAGAAAAAAGATCTAAATTAAGAATGGAATTAGGGAAACTAAAAACACAAATTGTGTTTTTACAAGAAACGCATTTCAGAAAAGATAAGATACCTAAGATGCACTGTCAAAGATTCCCAGTAGTATACATGGGAGCCTCTCAGACCTCAAAAGTGAACGGAGTAGCAATTTTGATGGCCAAAAACATAAAATGGAAAGAATCTAAGGTAATTGTAGATGAAGAGGGACGGTTCCTTATGGTGAAGGGGACATTAAACGAGCAAAAGGTCACTTTAACAAATATCTACCTCCCCAATGAAGACCCGGTCTCCGCGTTGGGAAAATTTGCGGACAATGTAAACCAACAAAGAGAAGGGGTTTTGATTCTGGGAGGAGATATGAACATGGTAATGGATCCGGAGTTGGATTCCTCCAAGGGGTCCTACAACATATCTAACACTAAACTGAGACAGGCGAAAACAATTTTTCAAAGCCTACAGCTAATAGATACTTGGAGGACCCTACATGTTCATGATAGGGACTATAGTTTTTATTCATCAAAACACAAAACATACACAAGAATAGACTATATATTCCTGGATCAAAAGATAGTGTTAAATTTAAGAGAAACCTCAATAGGCTCATTCACAATCTCAGACCATGCCTCAGTTCACTGTACCATAGACTGGGGGACATCTGGTCCAAGAGAATGGATCTGGAGGATTAATGAATCCTTAATTAAAGACCCAGAGTATGAAAATAAGGTGAATTTGGAAATAGAGAGGTTTTTTGAAATGAACAAAGAGGATGGAACAACGCCGCTATGTAAATGGGAAGCACACAAGTGCTATGTGAGAGGAATTCTTATCTCACTTGGGGCGCAGCGGAAGAGGACTCTCAGCGCAAAACTAGACAGTCTGCTCGGGGAAATCCGAATAGCAGAAAATGAACATAAAACATAGCAAAGAACTCAGATCGAAGAGAAACTAACGTTGCTCCGAGATGAATTAAACCTATTACTTACGGAGAAGGCCAGGGCCAATCTAAGTAGATGTAGGAGGGCATACTATGAACATGGGAACAAACCGGGCAGGATGCTGGCCAATGCACTGAGAGAGACAAGAGCAAAAAAATATATTAAAAAAATAAAAACCCAAGGAGATAACTTAGTTAACTCATCACATTTAATAGCAAAAGCATTTAAAGAATACTATAGCGGTCTGTACCACCTGGAAACTCAACCTATATTAGCAGGAGGTCGGAGTAGAGAGGGGAGAGCAAAAGAATATCTTAGGGAGTCAGAAATGCCCACAATTCCAGAAGAAATGATAGCTAATATGGAGGGACCGATCACAATAGAGGAGTTTTTAAAGGCAATAAAGGAGATGAAACCGGGTAAATCCCCAGGCCCAGACGGTTATACCTTAACATATTATAAAACTTTTCAGGAAAAACTGGCACCTAGATTTTTAGAAGCCTTTAATTCGCTAAAAGACGGACAGCAGATGCGTAGAGAAACATTAGAAGCACATATTGCAATTATCCCCAAGGAGGGGAAAGATCCAACTTTATGTCCCAGCTACCGACCAATATCCTTACTGAACGTTGATCTGAAGATATTTGCAAAAATAATCGCCAACAGAATTCTACCCTGTATCCCATCCTTAATACACCCAGATCAGGTGGGTTTTACCCCGGGGCGGGAGGGAAGAGAGAATACGCAGAGACTTCTGAGTACTATCTATATGTCACAACTCTATCAAAAGCCAACAGTACTAATATCAACAGATGCGGAGAAAGCTTTTGACAGAGTGGATTGGGGATTTTTGAGAACTACATTACAACACATCGGATTGGGGGAAGGGATGAGAAATTGGATAGACAGTCTCTACTCCTGCCCTTCGGCCAGGGTGAAGGTAAACAAGGCAATTTCTGATCCCTTCCCAATATACAATGGGACAAGACAAGGGTGCCCACTCTCTCCAATAATCTTTATCCTTGTTCTGGAGCCGTTCTTGAGAACTGTACGGTCTAATACAGACATAAGAGGTTTTCGGATCAAGGGATCAGAGTATAAAGTAGCTGCATTTGCAGACGACCTCTTGTTCTCAATAACGGCTCCAGAGCTGTCCCTACCAGCCTTAATGAGGGAGATAGGGGACTATGGAATTCTGTCCAATTTTAAGGTGAATTATAATAAATCAGAGGCGATGGGAGTGGAAGTTAACAGACAGGCACAACAACAATTAGCGACAAATTTTCCCTTTAGATGGACAGACTCCCATATACCCTATCTGGGAACCAAAATCCCAAAAAACCTGAATAGAACCTTTGACTTAAATTTTGTACCCTTGATAAGACAGTTCAAGGCAGATTTTCAGCGGTGGGATAAGGAAGTCTTTACATGGTTTGGGAGAATTAACATCATTAAAATGAATATCATGCCAAGATTACTTTATCTACTTCAGACCCTCCCTGTAAAGATTCCCTTGGGGTTTCTTAGGGATTTGAGAGTAAGATTTAGTAGGTTCATTTGGGCAGGAAAATCGGCGAGAGTACGACGTGAGATTCTGATTCTACCCAAGAGGAAGGGGGGGGGGGTGGGTTTACCAGACCCGGTGGGATATTACGATGCAGTCCATTTAGCAAGGGTGGTAGAATGGTGTACACACCAGAAGTCTAAACCTTGGATTCTCATGGAACAAAAGATTACGAAGATCCCTTTGGAGGGCTTAGCGTGGATCCAAGAGGTTGATATCCCACAAGAGGTCAAAAAGCACCCTACCCTAGGCGCCACAATACGAGTCACAAAAAGGTAATTTAGCAAAAGTAAGATCTCAGACTATACAAGCCCACTTGTCCCAGTCCTGGGGAACCCTAGGTTCCAATTAGGTATTACAGATCTCCATTTTGGCACTCTTAGACGCGCGGGAATGAGCAGGCTAATACACTTTGATACAGACAAGCAAAGGGCTGGTGGGGGAGAGATAGACGAGGACCCCAGAAGGGAGTTGGACCCATTGAGAGAAATTCAGTTGAGAGCAGCAATTAGAGCATTAAGCCCACAAAACACTTCGAGTAGAGAACTCTCAGGGTTCGAAGAAACATGCCTGAAGGGCGAATCGCTGAGACATGGTCTGTCATTAATGTATAGCCTGTTGGTAGACATAGAAGCCCCCAAAAACCTACCATTCATGCAAGCATGGGAAAGGGACTTAGGGATAGAATTCTCAGAGATTCAGAAAACAAAAATGTTCTCCTTCACGCATAAGGCCTCCTTAGCTACCAAATATCCGGAAGGAAGCTACAAGATTTTAACTAGATGGTATAAAACTCCTGCCGTACTAAAACGTTTCTTTCCAGAAACTTCAGATCGCTGTTGGCGGTGTGGAGAGGAGGAGGGCACAATTTTACATATTTTCTGGGAATGTGTAAAAGTGAAGGAATTTTGGAAAATGATTGAGGACACGATAAAAGAAATTACTGAAGTGGAGCTGGGAGGGAACCCAGCCACTTACCTATTATACGATTTCCCACTTTCCATGGTAAAGTTTAAAAATTCCCTTAGACACTTACTGACGGCAGCAAGGGCTTGCATCCCAATTTTGTGGAAAAGCACATCTACACCAACTAGACAACAATGGCTAGACAGAGTAACGGAAATCCAGCTGATGGAGAATCTGACGATGGGAATAAAAGAGCAAGAGGAGAAGTATAGACAAACATGGGCCCCATATATAAGGTATAGAGAATGAGATAGCTGAGATGGGGGGGGGGTGGGACGCTGGGGGGGGGGGCAGAGAGAGGAAGAGAGAAAACTTTTTTTTTTTTTTGTTAGTTTTTTGGGGGGTAGGGGGGGTAAGGTAAGGGGGGGTTGGGGGGAAACAGGAGAACACAATGCTATATCTATAGATGGTAGGAAGGAACAGGATTATGAAGAGCTCGTCAAGAGGAACAAGGTTTGAAATAACAATCCTAAAATAATTGTCAAAACGGTGTAAATGTTAATGTAAACCACATAGATTTGTAACCAATGTTTAATGTATGAAAAATAAAATAGAGAATTAAAAAAAAAAAAAAATATCAGATGTTATTCGCAAACTTGCCCCCTCCAAGGCACCTGGTCCTGACAGATTCACGGGCGAATTCTACAAGACCCTCCAGAAAATAGTGGAACCCACCCTCCACAAGGTGTACGTTGGCATGTGGACCGGCGGCCCTTATTTACCTTCAGGGAATCAGGCCATCATTAAACTGCTAGCTAAAAAGGTTAAGGACCCCCTAGAACCAGAATCTTATAGACCTATCTCCCTACTAAACCTGGATGTCAAAATCCTTTCTAAAATCATAGCTAATCGACTGTCTGACATCATCCCCTCCCTGATTCACCCAGCACAATCGGGTTTTGTGAAAGGCAGAACAGCCACTCTAGTTATGTTAGCCCTAGAACATGCTGCTCAGCATCCAAATGGGGACTTTGCCATCATCACATTAGACGCGGAGAAAGCCTTCGACAACGTCAGCTTCGATTGGCTTGCTTGTCGAAGATGGGCTTCTCGGGACCCTTCTGTCACCTCATTGGCACCATGTACTCAAACCCCACAGCAAAATTAGTGGCCGCGGGCCTACTCTCTGACAACTTCCGTTTACATAAAGGCACCCGTCAGGGCTGCCCTCTATCCCCACTCTTATTTAACATTGCTCTAAAACCCTTGTCCAGACACCTCTCTCAGTTAGCACCCCTTCATGGCATCCAAATCGGCAACCATGACCTGCGCACCTCCCTTTTCGCGGACAATGTCCTTATTTTCTCAGCCAACCCCTCCTCCGACATGCCCGTCATCAAAAAGGTATTCGACACAAAAGTGAAATCCTTCCCCTAGGGCTTAAACCCACCCCCTCCTGGTCCCTTAACTCCATCTTCTCTGTTGCTAGGTCCCATATCACCTACTTCGGTATCGAAATCGGGAAAACGCCCTCTTCTTTATATTGTTTAAACTATCCCCCTCTGATAGCCAAAATATCACAGGAACTGGTGAACTGGATGGATCTGCCCCTCTCGCTCCAGGGAAGATGCCATCTCGTTAAAATGGTCAGCTTTGCTAGACTGCTGTACCCGATGCAAACCATTCCACTGCTCCTCCGCCACAAAGATGTCAAACAAATTGAATCAGCCGTTTCCAAATTTCTTTGGCGGAGCAGGAGGCCTCGCATTGCATTGACAAAAACTCTTTCTTCCCAGACGCGAGGGGGGTGCTAGTCTCCCAAATGTTAGAACATATAATTTAGCTTGCTTGATGAGAATCGGTTTAGATTGGATCTCTCAATCATCACGCTACTCCAACTACCCCCTGGAATCCGCTATGGCTCACCCATTCTCCCTCACAGCACTCCTCCACTGCAAATGGAAGTCTGTCCCTATCTTGTACCAACACAATCTTCTGCTAAGGGACACTGTCATTGCCTGGAGAGAAGTAAGAAAAAGCCTCCAGTTACCCCCTTTTATGTCCCGGCACCTACCAATCCAGGGAAACCCGAGTTTCCCCCCAGGTATGGATCACAGACCCTTCAAAATCTGGCAGGACAAAGGTCTCACCAAGTTCTCATCCCTGTGTGACTCTTCCTCTGGACGCCTCCCACCATTTGAAACTATTGCCGCAATTACTACCCTCTTCCCATTTATTCCACTTCTGGCAATGCACCAACTATTTGAAAGCCACTTGTGCAGATGCTGCACAACGTTTCTCCCCCAACTTCGCTGATAAACTTCTTGCAGAGGGCTCCTACAAGATTTCTGCCATCTACAAACCGCTGCTCCTACGGACTACCCCCTCTCTGCTCTCCTCATCTGCAGCCAATTGGGGGAGGGACTTCCCTGATGACGATCTAGTGGACAAATTGCTACAGGGGCTAAACAAGGTCCATCGCTTGACCCCTAACGAAATCTGGAGAGAAACCCAGCTAAAGATTCTCCACCGGGCACATATACCCTTTCTATACTTGGCCACCGACCAAAGCTCCGCTAAATGCCCCCAGTGTCATCAACAGAAGCCCTCCCTCACTCATCGTTTCTGGTCCTGTTCGTTCATATCCTCCTTTTGGGAACAAGTTTTGGCCTACATATTTAAGATCACGTTACTAAACTTACCCAAGGACCCTCTACTTCTTATTTTTGGTTATTGGGACCCCCTGCTGCTACAATGGTCCCGGCTGACAGGCCTCTCTATATCCGACCCAACGACCACTCCTGCTGTCAACAAAGACTGGCCTCTGATTTGCCTCCTCGTCGCACGCAGGGCTATCCTGAAAAACTGGACCTCTACAAACTGCCCTTCTGTGACTCAGATACAGCGAGAACTCCTCCTTCTTCTTTACAAAGAACGTTCCACCACGGACTTCAACCGCGACTCCTCCAAGTCTCAGTTTCTGTCAACTTGAGGACCCTTCATGCAATCTACTCTCTCTCCGGAGGAACGCTCCAACTTTGAACATTTCACATTCTCCTACTTCAAATCCCCCCCGCCATCTATACCTAGAAGCAATAGTCCCTCATAATGTCACGATGATCCCATCGCTATGCTATGGTATCTCACTGCTGGATAATTTTTCGTTTTGTCTCCTCCCTCTCACCTCTCTTCTGGTACTTGCAATCCCTCAGTGCCCCCCCCCTCCCTCCCCCCCACCCAGGAGGGTATCTTTTACAAAGCACTATAGGTATCTTCCTTGTTACTCCTACAGCTTCCTAAGACCATACCAGATTTTAAGATCTATCCAGTTTCACCTGAATGTTGTTGGCGACTGACTGTCTGATAGTATTTGTTTTCTTCTATTTTGCTTGTTTCCCCTTTTACACCCACCTGGCAGGTCTTAAATGTGTATCTTTGTAGTGTTACCCTGTGCACTGGCACCTTTTACCACTATGATGTATGTATTTTACCTGTACCATGTCGCTACATCTGCCACTGAGCCTTACCCTCCTGCTCTGTTACTGTTTTTGTTTATTTTTCTTTACTTCCCGTTGTATAACCTTTTAAAATTCAATAAAAATTATAAAAAAAAAAATACGACTTTTTTTTAGGTTGCGCATTATTTCCACTTTTTTCACATAGTGCGTGCGATTGAAGAATCCACAGCCAGTTCTATGGCATCCATACAGGAGCCTAGGCTTTGTAGGCCAGCCTTAATAGATGAAGTGATCTGTGAAGCATTCTGTGCCAACCCTACAGGGGTTGGCTGAGGGGGGAATCCATCTAAGGGGACTGGGTGAGGCCTGCCACTGTCCTGCTTAGTAGTGAAGCTGTGAAGGCTGGGGAGATCCCATAGTCGTGGATGCTATGCACGGGGGTGTTGGGAGCTGGAGGAGGATCAGCAATGGAGATTTGTTCCTCTGTGTCTCCGCCTGAGGGGGCTGCGGCCACCATCTTGGGAGGCTTGTGGGTCACTAGGCCGAACTGAAGCTGGCGACTAACCTCTCTCCCTGGTTGGTCTCCCAGCATATGGGCCAAACCATGGGGTGTTGGCGAGGGGTCCCGATCATTTCTGGTGGCTATGGGGTCGGGAAAGGACCAAAGCACATCGGAGCTCCCGGCTATTGTCTCACCGGAAGTCCCACGCATGCGCACTGGAACTTTGGATTTTATACAATAACTATACAGAATTGCGCTATATAGCTTATTTTGTCATTTGTACCCATTTCTGGAGGTTCATTGAGGACAACACCTTTTGTAGCTGGAGTTACAGCCTGTGGGACCACAGAGCCCAGCAGTCCTCATAAAGTTTGCACATTTCCCGATGGGCTTATGGGATTTCTGATGGCTCAGTGAGGACAACGCAAGCTGCAGTGATACAGCCAGTGGGACTACGAAGCCCAGCCACCCTCTCAAAGCGCATCCCGACTTCTGTCATGGGAGTCCAAGATCTCTGGTGAGTGAGAGGGCACACAGAGGTGAGCACAAATTTTGCACTGATGTTTGTCTTTGCACTTGGCACTTTAGACTGCACATCCGATTAAGTTGAAGTTTCACTTGAAAAATCGACTTGGATCCACATGAACTTTATGGGCCAGATTCAGGTAGATGGGCGCTTCTTTACTTTGGAGTAACGTTTCTCATTTACGTTACTCCGCCGACACTTTCGGCGCAAGTACTGTTATTCACATAGCAGTTGCGCGTAAACTTGCGCCAGAGTAACGATAATGCACTGGCGTAACCCGACGCAAGTGGAAGTGGGTGTGATCATATGTAAATGATGGGCGGAGCCCAGCGCAGAGGCTTACGTTCAGCGCATCATCCACGGAGCATGCGCAGTGAGTGAGGCTCCACTCGCCCCCTTGTGCACATGCTCACAACTTCCGTCGGCACCACTTCATGGGAAACGTCAGCGCAATGTGTTCCGTTGCGCGTATAAAAGCGCTAGCGGAAACGCCATTCCGGCGCAAAAGTATATCCGTTTCCCCCCACCCCAGGGAAGATACTTTTGCACTGTCATGGCTGCTCCCGCTACCCCCAGAGAGAGGAGGAACCTCAACTTTAATGCCCAGGAGGTCTCTGTGATCATCTCGGCTATGGAGACGTTTAATGATTCCCTCCACGGGAAAAAAAGTAGGAAGACCAGCCGGGAGAGGAAGCAGGGCATCCTGGAGACCATTGCTGCCAGGGTCAATGTGTTAGGGTACTCCACCCGGACTGCAGGCGACATACAAAAAAAAATAAACGACCTGCGGCGCAAGGTCCGTGGCAAGGTGGCCACCATTAGGAGCCATGAGAGGGGCACAGGTGGTGGTCCACCATGTCCGGTCAGCCTGACCACGGAGGAGGAGGTGGTCGCACGCTGCCTGGACAGGGAGCAGTTGGAGGGGGTCCCTGGCTATGACTCCGTAGAGGAAGGCTCCAGGACAGGTACGTTTTTTTTCATCCCCTATTTGGTGTGTTGCATGTGGGGGGGGGGGAGGGTACATGTGCCAAGTGTGTGGGACCACCAACATGTGTCTGCTTTGTGTCATCCACAGATGACGGAGCTGGGCCATCATCGCTTACCGGCCAATCCACCCCAACCTCCCAACGGGATGCTGATGACGAGGCCCTGGGTGCTGGAGACACCAAGGTGGAGGAGGAGAGTGCCCACACCACCTCTGCAGATATGGTTATGGAGAAGCCTGTCCCTGAGCAGGACTTTGTGTTATTGTTGGAGGAGTCCTCCTCCTCTGCAGGGCCCTCTGTCATCCCCTCCCCCATCCTAGGTAGCCCCTCAAGGGCAACTCCATCCCCACGGGGACAACCTTCTTCTGCCCCCAGGAAGGCGACCCGTAGGACCAGGGGGGTGTCTGATATGGTCCAGGACCAGGTAGTGTTGGACCACGCAAGGCAGAAACAGCAAATGGGGGAGATTGCTGGCCACTTAGACCGGGTCGCAGACAGCCTGGGCTCCATGTCACAGCTGCCCAGTCGTGTGCAGGACATTGTCACCAGCCTGGGGGAGGTGCAGGCTGATGTCCGGCACCTGACAGCAGCCGTCCAAGACAACACAGCTGCCATCCGGGAAGAGGGGAGGCAGCGGCAACGTGACCAGTGGCATCATATCACCCGCCAGCTGAGGATGCAGGCCCAGACAAACCTGTATCTCAGCCGTATTGCCGTGGCATTGGAGGGCAGGCAGCCAACAGCTCCCAGGAGTGGCCCACCCGGGGATCAGCCTCCTCCAGATGCCCCCCCACCCCCACCCACTCCCTCCAGGCAGCTGAGGAGCCCGAGAGTGCCCCCAAGGAGGAGCCCCCGTCATCCCAGATGAGGGTTTTTTGATTTTTTGGTTTTTATATATTTTTTTTTTATACTCAGGATATGAGTTTTTGTTTATTTTTGAATATTTATTTTATACTCAGGATATGAGTTTTTGTTTATTTTTGTTCTCATGTTATGAGATATGTATTTCTTTTTTTACTGCACACGGTCAGGAGTGCAGGGGACAGTGTGAATGGTGTGTGAATGTGAGGGGGTGGCACTCCTGACAGTAAGGGGTGTCACCCTCGGCCGTGGTGGTGAAGTTAACCCCACGGCTGTATGAATGACGTGTGAAAGGTGTATGAATGGACAGTGATATCATTGGGGCCTTGACGCTGGTGTTTCTGCTCCCAAGTCCTACATGCTGGACTTGGACTAATCCAATGCGATGTGCATGTGGTGTGTGTGATCTAGGGACATCAGTGGTGTACACGCGTGCATTGTCTGTGTGATAAATGTTTTGGTTTATTGTCCAAAGATGCCTACGGCGAGGACCCTCCTGACTGCTCTTCCATCAGCAGACTGGGTCTCCTCTGGCAGGTGGGGACTGTGTGGGTCGGGGGTCAGGTCATCACGTATGTCAATCTGCAGGCCTATTCTCATAGCAAAGTTGTGCAGAATGCAACATGCACCGATGATCTGACACACAAAGGTAGGGGAATACAATAGGGTCCCCCCGGACTTATCCAGGCAGCGGAAACTGGACTTCAGGAGCCCAAATGTTTGCTCCACCACTGCACGGGTTTTGATGTGTGCTTCATTGTATTTTCTCTCTCATTTGGTTTGGGGGTTCCGGAAAGGAGTCATGAGATGGGGTCCCAGTGCATATGCAGAGTCACCTGTAAGGGAAAAGACAGGAGGATGTTAGTCATGCATGTGCCCCTTCTGATGTGCATCACGGGAGGGGATAGTCATGCCTGCCACCCATGTCACTCACCAACCAGCCAGCTGTCCCCATACATGTTCTGCTCGAATTCTGCTGGGATGGGACTCTGACGGTATATGAAGCTGTCATAGCTGGACCCGGGGTGTTTGGCACGGACGTGCCATATGAGACGTTGGGCATCGGCTATCACCTGTACGTTGATGGAATGCCAATGCTTCTGATTGCGGTATATGTGCTCTGTGGCACTGGGGGGCTGTAGGGCCACATGTGTGCAATCAATGGCCCGATGGTGCGTGGGAATCTGGCAATGCTGTAGAAATCTGTCATTGCCTTCAGCCGCAGCTCCTCAGTGGCGTGTACACACCATCGGATCAAATTCCCCGCCGCCGGACGGCGCGGTGACGTGGCGGTGACGCGGCGGTGACGTTGACGCCGCCACGTCACCGCCACGTCACCGCACCAGGAAGTTAAACACTTCCGCGCATGCGCCGAATCCATTCGGCGGCGGCGGTGGGGGACGACATGTCTGCTGGTAAGTGTACTAACCAGCAGACATGTCGGGCGGACAGATTCCCACCGGATAGATTTCAAAGCATGCTTTGAAATCTGTCGGGTGGAGAAATCTGTCCGCTAGCCCATACACACGAGCGGAGATGTCTGCTGAAATGGTCCATCGGCCCGTTTTCAGCGGACATATCCCCTCGTGTGTACGAGGCCTTAGGCCGTTTACACATGATTGGTTCAAACCGATGAAAACGGACTGAAGTTCATTTTCATCGGTCCAAACCGTTTGTGTGTAGGCCCCATCGGTCTGTTATCCTTTGGTCAAAAAACAGAGGGCTTGCTTTAAAATTTAACCGATGGACGGCTAACCGATAGGTCAAAACCGATCGTTAGTATGCAAAAGCATCGGTTAAAAGGCCTCAGAATCAAGTTGACGCATGCTTGGAAGCATTGAACTTCACTTTTTTTAGCACGCCGTTAAACACGCTGTTAAAACACGTGTACGCGGCCTTAGAAGTTATCCTAGACTCGTTTACATTATAACAGACAACAGACAGACAGGTGGCTCGAGGTTATGACATTAGCATCTCCTTACAGTATATGTCCTGTAACCTAGGGGATAGGTAGGAGGTACAAAAGCTCTCTGGGATGAGCAGGCACAGATACCAAATCCATAGGATAAGTGACAAACAGTGTGGTTTTTATTGGTGCTATATACAAAGTCTATTTACAGGCGCTGTACAGTGTGCAGAAACAACAAAAATTGTTAAACGGGGGCGTGGTCTAGTCGTGCTGGAAGATGGCTGCTGAACTGCATAGCTCCCGCTGCTGCAGATTTCACCGAATCGATAGAACGATCATTTGCCCTTTTTCGATCTCGAATTTAGGGGAACAATGTCCCGGAACTCCTCTACCTCTCGTTCCAGATCTCCCCGAAACCAAAGCGGAGGACATTGAATTTTCTATATCGCACGTTATGCGGACTCAGGTACGCAATATGGCGACTCTATGCCAGGATTCATCGGTGGATTTATTACCCCCTCTGACTGATTTACTGCAGACTCCCGCTAATGAACAACCAGGGAACGGATCGTTGAAATCGCTTCAGCAACACCCCAGTCTGAATGATCTCCATTTAATTGCGGCTGACATAAAAGATACATTGTCTGCTGCCATTGCGAATCTACGCGTTGATGTACGCGCCATTAATATGTGAGTACAGGAGGTAGAAAAAACTTCTGCGCAACAGGGCTCTGCAATCTGTCATGTAAATCGCAAAGTGGATTCCCATACCCTTCACCTGTGAGAACTTAATCGCCAAGTGGAAGATTTGGAAAACAGAAGCAGATGCCATAATTTTAGAATGAGCGGTTTACCGGAGAAAGTGGACATTGATCAACTTACTTCAGTCGTGACTGCTATTTTCAATGACCTCCTGGGGAGACCTCCTCTAACACAGATTAAGATGGACCGTATACACCGAGCTCTCAGACCGAAAGGAAAATCCTCTAAACCCCCTAGGGATGTTATCTGTTGCTTGAATGATTTTCAATTGAAGGAAGAAATTCTGAGACTAGGATGAGACCTAATTTTCCATATTCACATATTTCAGGATTTATCCGCCATTACGTTACAACACAGAAGGGACCTGAAACCTTTATTAGACTTGCTGCGCACTAGAGAAATAATCTATAGATGGAAATTCCCTTTTGGTTTACAAGCTACTAATTAAGGCCGCACAGCTTTATTGAGAGTCCCAGAAGATTTACAAGCTTTCTGTGATACATTGGGAATTCCATTGATCGATGTCCCTAATTGGTATGCTGAATATCGCCTTCAATCCAGAAAGAAAGATCGTCCTTCTGAGGATATGATGGATACACAATCAACACGTCATCGTAGACGTCCCTCCATGTCAGGTCACAGAGCTCACACTGTCTCCCATGACGACCGTGATGACTTCAACTCGACTAGATCTCCACGCTCCAGGAAGTTTAAATGTTATTACTATCAGACTCGCTAATAGGCTGTATCTATCTGTGTCTAGTCAGTCAGATATACTTTGTTTTTACTTTTCGATACTTCTTTCTGACACCTGATACATACTAATTGTTTTCCCTGGACTCTGTCAATGCTTATATTTATTTCAGGTTTGTTTATAAGTTAAATCATATTAGTAACTGTGTCCATATTGAATGGTAAATTCATTTAAGGATACAATATTTGCTGACAATTTAAGTCCACCTAATTAATATTACATTATTGTATTACAAGCATTGTTAACATTTTTAGTTCTCATTGTCCACATTTATACTTTCTTCAGAAAAGGATAATTTATTTACTGTTTGGACCTTTGCAATATTATTAACTCCTTTAGTTCAATATATTGGCTTTAGTCATTTCAATGTTACTAACCTTTTATTGGAGGTTTTAGTCCGCGGGTGCTTATACACTCATGGATTTTTTGTCCCCTTTTTTTTACAACTCATTCTTTATTTCAAGTTGGATTATCATATGGTCTTTAACAATATTAACTTTGCTTGCATTAACCTTAAAGGAACACTAAAGGCAAAAATGTTTTTGTTTAAAAATAACAAACATGTTATACTTACCTCCACTGTGCAGCTCGTTTTGCACAGAGTGTCCCCGAATCCTGTCTTCTGGGGACCATCGGCGGCTGTCTCAGCTCCTCCTGGCAAAAGCTTTCTACCATTATGCGAGCATGGTGGAAAGCTTTTGAGAGCGCGCTCCTGTGATACAGCGGTGGCCATAGCCGCCGACTGTATCAATCGGCCCCGCCCCCCAGCGTGCCGCATCATCCGCTGTGATTGACAGCAGCGCCAGCCAATGGCTGAGCTTCTATCAATCTGCCCAGCCTAACCAATCAAGGGCCAGGCTGGGAACCGAACTTGACGACCAGCACGCGCACCGGACTTTGGAGGGGTGAGGTAAGTAAAACGGGAGCTCGGGGGGGGGGAGGCGGTGATGTCAGATGCATTAAGGTAAAAAAAAAATTACCCTTACAACCCCTTTAATTTCCATACATATAATTTTTTCTATATGTCTATAATGACACATTCTATTTTCATGTTTCACCTCATTAATTTTTCTTTTTTTGATATAATCTGCAGCGGCGGGTTGTCCCGGTTACCGCTTTTCATCTATCTGACTTGGTTCTTCCCAACCCCTCAAAGTAGTAGTTTTTGGTGTCTATCTCCCCAAAATTATCATTCACTAAAACTACTCTGCCTTATACCAATATTCCTCTATTTGAAGAAGGAGTTAATCTTACTTCCTCACGGTTAAAAGTTTGGGAGTTTACTTCTCCCTCTTTCCCCTTCCCAATTCTCTTTCCCTTCTTTATTTTTCCTTTATTTTGTTTTTCATGCTTGCTTCATATATACACATTAAGAGCTAGGAATACATATTGACAGGGATTATTTTACACAATGCCGCTCATAAAAAATAAATGACCTCTTCCACAGGTCAAAATATATTCTATGAATGTAAAGGGACTCAATATCCCAGAAAAAAGATCCAAATTGCTTCTACTATTGAAAAAAGCTGACGCTGACATTATCTTTTTACAGGAAACTCATTTCAAATCAAATAACGTTCCGACCTTAATAACAAACTCTATCCTACTAGCTATTGTGCTACAAATCCTGACTCTAAAACCGAAGGTGTTTCTATCCTATTTTCCAAAAACTGCCCATTCCAAATTCAAGACACCTTACTGGATAATGATGGTACCTTATATAACAGACCCATTACCTTGGCCAATATTTATGTTCCTAATAAACTACAGGTTCCATTCTTTAAAAAAAACTGTTCAACTTCTCACAACCTTTAAATCTGGCATGCTGATTTTGGGTGGGGATTTTAATTTGGCCCTTACCCCTCTGATTGATTCATCCCTGGGTACATCTACTATCCCTTACAATGCACTACATAAAGTCAAAACTTTACTTAAAAACCTTACTTTACATGACACATGGCACACTCTGTATCCTAATACTAAGGACTACACCTTTTTTCCTCACCTCACAATAAATATACGAATTTCCTCACCTCACAATAAATATAAATAAGAATTAATTATTTCTTTTTGACTTAAGATGACCTTGATGGTCTTGTCAATGCTACAATTGACCCTTTGGTACTATCAGATCATCATCCCATCTCCATCACTTCACTCCAAACCAAATAGGTCTATGATTTGAAGACTTGACAACTCTCTTCTAAATGATCCCAAAAATGTTAAATCTTTAAATTCTGACATTATGCATTACTTCCAGGAGAACGATTCTGATGAGATTAATCTCTTAACTATATGGTCAGCTCATAAATGTGTGATTAGATGTAGACTTATCTCTTTAGCTGCTAAAAGGAAAAAAAATAGACAAGCACTTATTGAATCTCTATCTAATCAAATTCATCTCCTGGAAAATAAACATAAGCAATCTTTAGCAAAAGATACTTTCTCTGAACTCTTGAAAGTTAGGGAAGAACTTCTTGACATATTGGGAAATATACTTACACATAAACTTTTTTACGAATTTGGAAACAAATCCGGTAAACTCCTCGCTAAAACTCTTCATTCTAAATTGGCCGATACCACTATTCACTCTATTTCTGATCCCTCTGGTAAAAAAAATGTGCATTTCTTCATAAATTGCTAGTCATATTCAAACTTTCTATTCCAAACTATATAACTTGCCGACTCCTATTAATGGAGATCACAATATTGACAGGAAGAAGATGATTACCGATTTCTTATCACAATACAGTCCAGATCCAATCTCTCATGCGGAAGCAACAAACTTAGATAAGCCTAATGGATGGGATGAATCTCTCAGTGCACTGAACTTAAAACAGGTAAATGTCCCGGTCCGGTGGCCTATCTGTCAGTTATTATAAGACATTTACTGACTCTATCTTACCATACTTTCTTAAAACATTCAATTCACTTTCTACTCCCTGTCCACCGAACAAGGATCTTCTTGAAGCACATATTACCATGATACCAAAACCAAATAAAGATATCTCGCTTGTTTTGAATTATAGACCCATATGACTTCTAAACGTTGATGTAAAAGTTTACGCTAAAAGTATTGCAAACCCCTTACTTCCAATACTCCCCAATCTTATTTCTTTGGATCAAGTAGGTTTTGTCCCCGGAAGAGAGGCCAGAGACAATACCCAAAAGGCAATTGATATACATCATTGGTTAACCAAATCTAACACACATGGCTTCTTCCTCTCCTTGGACGCAGAGAAGGCATTTGATAGAATAGCATGGGATTATATGACTGATGTTTTAAAAAAAATAGGATTTCAAAATCGCATTCTCCATTTTATCCTTGCTCCCTACTCTTCACCTACTGCTAGAATTAAAATCAATGGTTGCTTGTCGGATGCCTTCTCTGTGTCGAATGGGACACGTCAGGGTTGCCCTTTTCCCCCATTATTTTTATACTTGTACTAGAACCTATTCTTAGGAGAATTCGATCCAATCTAGACAATAAAGGAATATAAATTAAAAAACAACAATATAAACTTGCTGCATATGATGACGACATCCTGCTTTTCCTCACTAACCCAATAATCACAATACCGAATTTGTTAAAAGATTTTTCTCTTTTTAATTCACTTTCAAATTAAAAAAATCATTTTAATAAATCTAAAGCCCTAAATATTTCCTTATCCGATAAAGTTGTGTCCCTTTGCAAACTTAATTTCCCATTTGGTTGGGATGATCAATCTATTACTTATCTTGGAATCCAATTGCCATCAAAATTACAAGATTTATATGTTAAAAACTTCCCACCCTTACTTAAAAATATCAAAACAGACATACAGAAATGGGATAAAGTTTTTTTTTTCCTGATTTGGTAGAGCTGCCATTATAAAAATGAACGTTCTTCCTAGGATTCTTTACCTTTTACAAACCATCCCTATCTTTCTTCAATAATTTTAGACAAATGTGCTTAAGATTTATTTGGAATTTGAAACAATCTCGAGTCAAATTGGGTCAAATGAATAACCCCCAAGCTATTGGGTGGTATAGGTTTACCTGATGGGATGAAGGAAAAAATCCTGGATCGTAGCTACGAGTAAGCATCACATGATGTGAAACATGTCAGCCCTTTTCTCCTTGTCCACTCACCGTTTTTGACTGCATGCATTTTGGCTGTTTTTTTTTTCTATTGAAATGTTATTGTTTGCTTATGCTTAAATAAAGACATTGTTTTCCAAGGAGTGCGGCGATCCAGGATTTTTTCCTTCATTCCATGCTAATTGTGCACAGCCAGCACCCTCTTGGTTTGTTTGGGACGGAAGCAACGGGGATTATTTGTTTTATGGAGCGGTACACTTCTCTTTACTACAGGTTTACCTGATATCCGGAAATATTATTGGTCCTGTCATTTAACACGCTTAGTTGCCTGGCATATACATGCAAAATCTAAAGCATGGGTTGCTCTTGAGGAATCAGCCTCCTTATTACCCATACACCACCTACCTTGGATTAGTTCACGCAAAAACCCACGTGGAAACAGTGCTCACCCTCTTACTGGCCCTACCCTACAAATATTTAGATCTGTATGTAATACATTATTTATAGCATCTGTTTGCGGACCCTTAACCCCTTTAAACCACAACCCGAACGTTCCAATAAAAAAATCGGAACTAAACAAAAATATCTCTACATCTACAGCTTCAATAAGAGCGAATTCTATGTTTGAGAACGGACATCTTATATCTTTAGAGACATTCCTTCTCAAACACTTGGACAATGGTGTTTCCTCAACCGATTATCAATGTATCAATAGTTTCTTACATACATCCAATTCTTATCTGATTTGGAATAGACATAAAACCCCTTTTGAAGCATTATGCATCAAACCTTCTCCTCAAAGACATTTAATTTCTGCTATATATACACTTTTTTTCTCTTCCCTTGATCCCAAAAAAGATACCACTAATCAAAAATGGGAGAGAGACCTTGATATTGTTCTTTCTGGGGAGGATTGGGAGCATATATTTCAATACATTCATAAGGGGTCTTTAAATGTTCTAACTCAGGAAAACAGTTATAAGATCTACTCTAGATGCTACAGAACTCCTAATGTCATCCATAAATTCAACCCCAATACAACACCTTTGTGTTGGCGATGTGAGTCAGCACGAGGAACACTTCTATACATTTGATTGATTGTTCTCACATAAAACCTTTCTGGACGGAAATACACCGCTTAATTTCGAGTATTACAACTTTTATCCCTAACTTTTCAGCAGCTCAATACTTATTACATCACACTTCCCTACCTCATTCTACATACAAAAGATCTATAATATTACATCTTATTAATGCTGCTAAGCTTTGTATTCCGTTGTATTGGAAACAAACTTCACCCCCTACTATATGAGAACGGTTTAGAAAAATAGGACACATTTGTGAAATGGAAGAATTAATTCAGCAAGCACGGGATTCCCCTAAATCTTTTTACGATAAATGGGCTTGTTGGATAAATTTTACACACTCTGCAGAATACCAACATCTATGTAATAACCCTGTATAAATTGCTTTGTTTATATTATCTTTTTATGTTGCTCCCTCATTACCCTCCTCCCTTTTTTTTAGTTTGCAATCTTTTAAATTCTTAAATGCTTATTATACATATATATGTATTTATATGAATGTATGCACTCATTTATTGTTACTCTATTAATTGTCATATATTCTTTAATGTGCTTGTGTATGTTTGAATGCACTTGTATTTAAAAAAAATGCAATAAAACATTTGAAAGAAAAAATAGTTAAACAAAAACCTAGCCGTGTCTCGGCTCTAGCTATACTATATATATACAGACCCTCACTACCAGGCAGAACAAGCTTACAGCTTGTCAGCTTAACCACTTCAGGCCTGCGCTACCATCGGATGACGGCAACAGCGCGGGCCTGAATATCCAACATGCCATCATTTGACGGCATGTCCTTCAGGCGTTCCCAGCGCGCGCTGTAGAGCGAGCTGCGGAGAAGCCCTGTGTTGTCCGTGTCCCTTGGACACGGCCAATCACAGATCGCGGCGAACGGCCAATCAGAGTGGCCATTTGCGATGCGATTTGTGGGCGAATGAGAGATGATCTCTCATAGATCATCTCTCATTGCCGTTTTACACAGAGACAGCATCCTGTCTCTGGAGAGGAGGAGCCCGATCTGTGTTCCTTCCTACATAGGGACACAGATCGGTCACCCCCCCAGTCACCCCCCCCTCCCCCCACAGTTAGAACACACCTAGGATACACATTTAACCCCTTCCTCACCCCCTAGTGTTAACCCCTTCAATGCCAGTCACATTTATACTGTAATTAGTGCATATTTATAGCACCGATCGCAGTATAAATGTGAATGGCGCCAAAAATGTGTCAAAAGTGTCCGATGTGTCCGCCATAACGTCGCAGTACCAATAAAAATCGCAGATCGCCGCCATTTCTAGTAAAAAAAAAATAATAAAAAATAATAATTCTCTCCCCTATTTTGTAAGCGCTATAACTTTTGCGCAAACCAGTCGCTTATTGCGATTTTTTTTTTTTTTACCAAAAATATGTAGAAGAATACGTATCGCCCTAAACTGAGAAAAAATATATATATATTTTTTTAATTGGGATACTTATTTTAGCAACAAGTAAAAAATATTGTATTTTTCTTCAAAATTGTCGCACTTTTTTGTTTATAGCGCAAAAAATAAAAATCGCACAGGCGATCAAATACCACCAAAAGAAATCTCTACTTGTGGGGAAAAAAGGACGTAAATTTTCTTTGGGAGCCACATCGCACGACCGCGCAATTGTCAGTTAAAGCAACGCAGTGCCGGAAGCTGAAATTTTACCTGGGCAGGAGGGGGGTGTAAGTGCCCAGTATGCAAGTGGTTAAACACAATTTGCTTAACAGTTTTCCACCAACCTTGTTGCTCTCTCTCACAGATCAGCACCATCTGTGTTTCCCAGGCAGAGCAAAGGCTGTCTGTTCAGGTGCGCTTAAATTGGCCTGGGGAAGAGGGCCAACACCTGAACTGGATCCCTGGATCAGAGATCCCTGAACGTGAAAGGCCGTGTACACACGGCAGAGAACCTCGACGGGCAGAACACATCGTTCCGCCCGTCAAGGTTCTCTGCCGGCCGTCGAAATCGGCGACCTGCCCATCGGGAATGGCAACCAGCCATTCATCCAGACGGGCCGTCGAGCAAAAAGAGAGCCTGCTCTCTTTTCGCTCGACGGGATTCCCGACGGGCGGGGCAAGCCAGGAGCGTACACACGGCCGAGGTTCTCGCTGGAATGCAGCTTCCAGCGAGGTTCTCGCTGGTTTCCAGCGAGAACCTCGGTCGTGTGTATGCCGCCAAAGAGAGAGGAGCCTGGGAGAGGTGTACACCCCGAACAGGACTTTCCCAGGCTCTCTCTGGGATGCTCTGCTACAGTCCCAACAGTATGAATGAGTCACTCTAATATGGCATATATCCTGGGAGATAGTGGATAAATATCACTGTCCTATTTTAAGTAATCCAAGACATATTCTTAATGTCCATTATTTTCTTGCTCACCATGTGCCCCTAATAGACATAGGGTGATTTAGACATAAGAGGTGCTGAAGCAAGGGTATCCCATAATTTCTATTATGGGTTCCACAGGCCCTCCCATTACATGAGTTTTTATGATTTATTTGGTGATGTATTAGGATAGTTTATGGTAGTGCTCTTATCCTGTCTTGTTGACATTTTTAAAGGCACATGCACTTTGAGAGCAGCAACCTTGAATGTTAGTAATCACTTATATTTATATTTAATTGTATTCTTACCACCATTTTTTTTTAATCACTTGTTTAGTGCAGGAATTTATGATGTTATACACTATTTACCTACATGCGGTTACATAATTACATAGTAGGTGAGGTTGAAAAAAACACAAAGTCCAGTGTGTGTGCTTGTATGTCAGTATTACATTGTATATTCCTGTATGTTGTGGTCGTTCAGGTTTTTGAAATTATCGATGCTCCCCGCTGAAACCACTGCCTGTGAAATAGAATTACACATCCTTACTGCTCTTATAGTAAAGAACCCTCTACGCAGTTTATGGTTAAACCGCTTCTAATTTTAGTGAATGGCCGTGTGTCTTTTTAACCACTTAAGACCCTGACCATTATGCAGGTTAAGGACCGTGCCCTTTTTTGCGATTTGGCACTGTGTCGCTTTAACTGACAATTGCGCGCGACGTGGCTCCCAAACAAAATTGGCGTCCTTTTTTCCCCACAAATAGAGCTTTCTTTTGGTGGTATTTGATCACCTCTGCTGTTTTCATTTTTTGCGCTATAAACAAAAATAATTTCGAAAAAAAAATGTTTCCTCAGTTTAGTCCGATACGTATTCTTCTACCTATTTTTGGAAGAAAAAAATCGCAATAAGTGCTTATCGATTGGTATGCGCAAAATTTATAGCATTTACAAAATAGGGGATCGTTTTATTGCATTTCTATTAATATTTTTTTTTTACTACTAAAGGCGGCGGCGATCAGTGATTTTTTTTGTGACTGCGAAATTATGGCGAACACATCGGACAATTTTGACACATTTTTTGGACCACTTAACAGCATTTTAACAGCAAAAAGTGCTATAAAAATGCACTTTTTACTGTGAAAATTACAATTGCAGTTTAGGAGTTGACCAATAGGGGGCACTGTAGGGGTTAAGTGTGACCTCATATGTGTTTCTAATTGTAGGGGGCAGGCCTGGAAGTGTGATGTCAGTGATCGTCTTTCCCTATATCAGGGAACAGACGATCACTGACACGGCCACAATAAAGAAGGGCGGCGGCGCGCTCGCGACCCCACGGCTAGGCTTAAAGAGACACGTACAGGTACGTGATTGTGCCCAGCCGTGCCATTCTGCCGACGTATATGGTCGATAGGGGGTCCTTAAGTGGTTAAATTCCTTTTCGCTCGAAAGTTTTATCAGTATTGTGGGGTCACAAGTATGGTATTTGTACATCAAAATCATATTCCCTCTCAAGTGTCTCTTCTCCAGAGAAAATAAGTTCAGTGCTCGTAATCTTTCCTCATAACCAAGTCTCTTTATTAGCTTTGTTGCCCTTCTCTGGACTCTCTCCAGTTCCAGCACATCCTTCCTGAGGACTGGTGCCCAGAACTGGACGGCATACTCCAGGTGTGTAGGTGCACAGGTAGCTTAGTATCATCCGTAAATACAGAGACTGGGCTGTTTATCCCATTCTCCAGGTTATTTATGAATAAATTAAATAGGATTGGTTCCAGGACAGAACCCTGAGGGGATCCCGGTTTCCACACTGGACCATTCCAAGTACTCCCCATTTATCACTTACCTCTGAACTCGCCCCTGAAGCTAGTTTTCAATCCATGTATTAACCCCATCGTCCATGCTGACAGACCTTACTTTGTACAGTAAACGTTTATGGGGAACTTTATCAAATGCCTTTGCAAAATCCAGATACACCACAACTACAGGCCTTCCTAGATCTAGATGGCAGCTCACCTCCTCATAAAAGGTTAATAGATTGGTTTGGCAAGAACAATTCTTCATGAATCCATGCTGATTACTGCTAATGATGGCGTTTTCATTACTAAAATCTTGTATATAGTCTCTTATCATCCCCTCCAAGAGCCTGCTTAATATTGATGTTAGGATTTACAAATTATGAACAATGCTCTGGCAATTCCTTGACCGAGTTCCTTAAGAAACCTTGGATGCAAGCCATCTGGTGACATAACTGCTTGCCGAGCAGCGCACGACGATGTACGTCGGCCCAGTGGCAAGTGTACCTGTACGTCCCCTTTAAATTGTGGCATAGTGGGGGCGTGCACCGCATACTCCGTGAGTGTGCCCATGGGTCCTGCAAACTCGATGTCCCACAGACTTGATGTCCACCAGGGGCCCGCGATCGTGTCATGGAGAGGCAGAACGGGAAGTAAACAAGGCATTTCCCTGTTCTGCCTAGCAACATGACAAAGATCTACTGCTCCCTGAAGGGGCTGAAGTGGTTAATAATGTTTCATTTTTCAAGTCAATTTCTAATTCTATCCTCTGTTATCCACGAGGGTTATTCCTGTCACGTATCACGAGAATAAACATTCACTCTCCCCACCAAATCAGATGGTGAGACTGGGGTGGCCAGATTCACTTGTCCCAGCAACATCCAAGCCGGCATCTTCACAGGTGAGGCTGTTATGTTGCGGATACTAACCGAGATCTTCCCGTCAGTGACTTCTTTGCAATGCCTTTGTTGAAACCACTTTTGGAATTATCTCCACTCCCATGTCTTCTCTCTGACCATCCTCTTTAAGGACGATGACAGGGCCTGGTTGCTTCCATTTTAGCTTGACAGATGCCTTTAGACAAGATACCCTACTGGGCTATAACACTTTCTCCCACTGGTCTAAGCGCCAGATCTTCCCCACTCCTTCAGCTGGGACCTCCTGTTTTTACACCAACTGTTGGTAGGCTTGCCTCAGCAAGGGGTGTACACTCACAGTCAAAGTGCCAGGTTTCGGGACAAGAGGTGTCAACAGCCTTCAGACAAGATCAGTATTAGTCCCTATAATCAGGGAACTCTTGCTGACTCCTGGTGGGCGAGAACAAACCACTGCCAGTGTGTCAAAACTCTCTGCTTTCCCAGCCACTGAAGGGTCATAGGTCAGCTGGACTGGTAGATAGCCATCATATGGGAAGTTCTGAGTCCCAATGCCCCATATCTCTAGCTCTTTCAACTTCTGCAATGGCAGGTGCTTAAGGTGACTGTCATAAAGTCTCTATAGAGAAGGTTCATTTAAGCTCCTGTATTCAAGAGCCGTGGTCTGTACAGTATCTGCACTACTTTCTTGCAGGAATTCTGAACTGACTTGCATGTCCCTGGAGTTCTGAGAGTCTGGTGTGCACTGGCCTTCCAATCCTGGCCAGCACATGCCAAAGGGAGCAAGACACTGGGTCACTTAGAGACAACCATGGGAGCCCTTGGAGAGGGTTGGGAATCCCGACGTGGTCTTTTTGCATAGCTGCATTTGGAGCTAGCTGCTGTAAGTGGGTGGGACGGACGGCAACTCACTTAGCTACATAGTTGCTGAGATTGAAAAAAGACGTTAATTGTACATTGTTTATCCCTGTATGTTGTGGTCACCAGTATGAAATTTGTTCATTGATATCATATCCCTTCTCAAGCGTCTCCTCTCCAGAAATAATAAGTTCAGTGCTTGCAGCCTTTTCCCATAGCTGGGGTCCTGCAGTTCCTTTATTAGCTTTGTAGCTCTTCCCTGGACTCTCTCCAGCTCCAGCACTTCCCTTCTGAGAACTGGTGCCCTGAACTGGATGAGGCCGGACCAGAGTCTTGTAGAGTGAGAGAATTATCGTTTTTTTCTCTGCACATGGCCTCCTCCTCCTTAACACTTTGTTGAGCTTGCAATATTTTAGTAAAATCCTGAAGCTGAAGACTCTGTGGATCAGAGCGTATGATCCCTTTTAGGATCCTTTTTTGCTGTATTCTGGTCTGGTCTGGTCTATGGCAGAAGCCATCATTCCTTTTTTCAGCACAATGTGGTATAGCATCTTGTTCAGCCATCTGATGTATTTAGACAGATGTTCTCCCTGGCATTGGAGGGCATGCTCAAATTGATAAATCAGGTTGGTTGCTTTCTCTTTCCAGCCAAACTCCTCTTGTAACATAGCCAAGTAATCATAAGCTGTACAGGTCATGTTGCTGAATCTGAAAAACAAAACCCAATGGCCACAGCAGCAGCTCCTCGCAGACTCTCACAGATGCACTGCTTTTTTTGGCCTCTGTCAGGTCCAAATCTTCTAGGGCCTGCATGACCTGTTCCATCTATTCATACTCATCCTCTCCAGTGGGCACTGCCTGTTTCCCAGAGAGGATCCTCAGCTTCCGATATCCAGGCCCAGAACAAGTGGCGGCCCGTCCATAGGGGGCGGCCAGGCTCCTGTAGTCACAAAAAAAAACATTTTTTTCAATACTGCCCCTTTTAAAAAAAATGCAAAAAATGTAATTTTGCTACAGTTAATGCACTATGTGGCGCCGGCCACGTGCATTATGGGAAGCGCCACGTCAATGCAATCATGAGAGGCTTTTATCCCGCCTTGTGGCGCTTTCCACAGCTTCTGTCCCGCGCTCGTAGTATCAATTACTACGGCCGGGCAGTTTTATTGACATCTGTTACATCATGATATTACTTCCTGTTTTTTCTCTGAGAGAGAGAAGACAGGAAGTATGACCAGTGGAAGAAGACACAAGGAGCCTAGAGGACAACACACAGAGCTGAGCTAAGTAATCTATTTCTCTCGCATTCGGCGGCACCCGCCCCCACCCCCCGCTTATTAACTGTAATGTAAGGCTGCATTTGATGGGGGACAGGCTGCATTTCATGGGGGATAGGCTGCATTTGATGAGGGACAGGCTGAATTTGATGAGGGACAGGCTGCATTTGATGAGGGACAGGCTGCATTTGATGGGGCGCAGGCTGCTTTTGATGGGGGGGATGCTGCATTTGATGGGGGGAAAGGCTGCATTTGATGTGACACAGGGCTGCATTTGATGTGACACAGGGCTGCATTTGATGTGACACAGGGCTGTATGTAAGGAGGGACTCCGCTGTGGGCACCTGATGGCATCCGGTGGCAGGCGACACGCTCGGGGCTCCCACTGATTCGCCATTATGGTGAGTTGAATGATTTCATTTTATATTACAATGTAATAATAGAAATAATGTGCTTCAATCATCCTAACACCATAACAACCATGGTGCTGGGATGATTGAAGTATCTTTATCTGCCGATTGTTAAACTTTCTAGAATACACATATATTTCCATTGTTGTGTAGGATCTGGGCCTGCTGTCCCGCCCTCCCTCCCTCCCTCCCTCCCTCCCTCTCTCTCTCCCCCCCTCCATCCCTCCCTCTACCTCCATCCCTCATTCGTCTCAGATGCTAACCACACCACCTTAGAGCTACGCCCCCTATTTTGCTGAAACCACGCCCATTTCCACCAAGTGAGAGGGGTCAAAAAGGAAGGGCGGGCTCTGGCGCCCCCCCATACTAAAACTTCACCAGCCACCACTGCCCAGAACATACTGGATTGCCCTTCTGGCATTTTGATACAAAGGGGTGCCAGGGAGGGGGCACCTTCCTTGGCTTGACTGGATTTGGTAGGACCCTCATATGAAACTTTCAGATGGATTATGTGAAGTTCAGTCTTGTTATGCCTGGTGATGCATCCGGGGTCCCTCGTGAAAGGAATGTCCATTACCGTTTGACTCCTGGAACTGTGGCAGGATCAGCACACTGTAATGATTACAACAGCCCCTCTGGTCCTGTCCGTCTTTCCCGGCCTCGTGGTGTGTCTGCCCAGCCCCTAACTAGTCAGACAAGTTTAATTCCTTAATTCTTTTCTTTCCCAGGGTATGCTGGAATCTGTTGTTCTGCCCCAGGGATTTAAAATGGGGCCGTTTGTGTTGGGGACTACATGTTCCATGATGCTTTGTTCTCCTGTGCTGGAGTCCCATTGGTTCCCTCCCCCTGCCAATAAGGAAACAGGGGAGGGAGCAGAGTGAGCAGCTCTGTGTGTGTCTCACTCACTGCACAGTGAGAAGAGGAGAAGGAGGGGAGGAATTCCCCTGCAGGTGCTGACAGGCTGTGTCTCTCCCTGAGTGTGTGAGGGTGCTACAGATCCGACAACCTACATTTTACTTGTCAGTTTGAGTTCTAGTATTTTGTTTTTTCTTCATCTTTTTTCTTGTTGAGGGTAAAACAAATCTAATTGCCTGAATATATTTCTGCAGCTTTTACATGTATATGTAAAAATGAAAATGTACACATCGCAAACCTTTTTTGGAGGCTTTCATTTAGTGGCAATAGATATATCCTTTTTTTTTTTCTTTGATTATCAAAGGAAGACTGACACAAAAATAGATTAAAGGTGTTATATATAGAAAAATTTGATGTCAATTTCTTTACATCTTCATTCTGGGACAACGTCATATAACGTCGTCCCAGAACGAGAGCTGCGCTGCCCCTCCATCATTTGACGGTGGGCAGGCATCATGTGGTTAAAGTCCACCCTAAAACTAAAATCCCTGCATCTACAGACATGCACATTCTAACACTATCATATCCAGCCCTATAAAGAAAAAATCAGTATACATACCCTTTCTGAAGCCACTCCCTTATATTGCAGTAATTTAGAAATTGTATGAAAGGTTTGGCACCGTAAAACAAGTTTTGATAGAGAAGTAGTGCATTTTACAACTATATAGAGGAGTTCAACTTGAGGAGCAAATGAGGAGGAAAGAGGGACAGAGAGTATTTGTTCCAAATGAGGGACAGTCCCTCAAAATCAGGGACAGTTGAAAGGTATGTATAAACCTACATTAAATTAAATGAATAAAATTAATTAAAATATTAAATATAACTAAATTAAAGGCCAATTATACCAATACACCATTAAATGTACCTCTGTTGCAGAAAAAGAAACGTTTTTATTTTTAGAGCAAGGCCTTACCTTAGCCTCTGCTGTGTTTCACAGGAAGCTTAACCACTTCCTGATATAAAGATTAGGGACATAGGAACCAATAAGACACAGGAAGGAGTTTACCAGCTGACTTTAATACGCAGATGGTATCATCTTGGTGGGGTCATCCCCATTATCAATGATGGGAGATAACCTACAGGAAGTAATGCAAGCAGAAATATATTTTTTTAAATCAGACAGAAACATGACATTCCAAACCTTTTGTGGATAAGGTAAGTGAGAGATAAGAACATTGTAATTGCTGGGGCAGAAATTACTACAAAAGTATTCTATTATGAAAAGTGAAATCCTGTAGTATGTATACATATGTACTATTGAACATATTTATTCATTTTATTGTACACATACATGTTGCATAAATTGCAAGGAATTGTGACAAATTTATAAATACCGTACATATACGTGTTTGCTCATTTTACATGGCTGTCAAATGTCATCAGAATGTTGGCATGTGTTTGGTTGCTATAGAAGGTATTATTTTGTTGATCTCATTTAATGTTCATAACTCAATGCTCATATTACACATACAGGGTATAGAAGATCTCTCTATATGCTATTTCTGTGCAAACAATAGTTTATCTTCAACAAGCAATAATTTTGTGAGCATAGTATTGTTAAGCCCCATACACTTGGTCAGACTATTTTAACAACAAACATAAAAACGATCGTTTTCCGATCGTTCTCAGAAAATTTGTTTGTTTTTAAACTGCATCAGAAAACCATTTTTGGGTTCAAAAGTCTGGCCAACTGATCTCCCTTCAGATGAAAATCCACAGAAAAGTTTATTAGGCTTTACTGTACAAGTGTACTCACTATTCTGCACAAAAGAGAAGCTGCTTTCAGTCACTGAGGCTGGCCATACATGTTCAATTTTCTTGTACAATTTTCTTTTAGATTTACCAAAAACCATATATGAGGTCAAACTAAACAACACTTTCAATTGTATGCAATCAGGCAGGCCCTTGCACTACATAGTTGAAGGTAAATCTAAAGAAAATTGCACAGAAAATTGTATCATGTATGGCCAGCCTAACTCTCTGGCCATTCAAAAAAAACATAAACAAAAGATTTGCATTTGAACCTGTTTCTTTTGTTATTTTCGTATGTTGATATGACACCTATAACAAAAAATTTGCCCTCAGTATTTTGAATACACAGAAAACAGAAATATACAATATACATAATGAAATTCTTTTGTTATAGATGTCATTGAACAATGAACATACAACTGACACTAACAAAAGAAAAGCATTCAAGATACACAGAATGCAAATTGACTAAAATTCACGATAATTATTGTCTAACAAGAAACGAACATGAATTAAACAGAATAACGAATCATCCCGCATGTACGAAAATAAAACGGTAACGGAAATACGAAACGATCGGAATACAAAAAAATCACGTTGTACGACAAACGAACGGGAAAACGGGCGTCTTACGAAAAGCGAACGGAAACGAACAGACGGGACCATACATGTCTACTCTGGGGGGCAATACTCTGGAAATACTCTGGGGGGCAATACTCTGTCAATACTCTGCAATACTCTGGGCATACTCCGCAATACTCTGGGCATACTCTGCAATACTCTGGGCATACTCCGCAATACTCTGGGCATACAGCGCCCCTGTCCCTGTGAGCTCGCATGCAGAAGCGAACGCATACGCAAGTCCCGCCCACATATGAAAACGGTGTTCAAACCACACATGTGAGGTATCGCTGCGAACGTTAGAGCGAGAGCAATCATTTTGGCCCTAGACCTCCTCTCCAACTAAAATGATGTAACCAGTAAAAATATTTAAAGTGTCACCTATGGGGATTTTTAAGGCGCAAAGTTTGGCGTCATTCCACGAGCGTGTGCAATATTGAAGGGTGACATGTTGGGTATCTATTTACTCGGCGTAACTTCATCTTTCATATTATGCAAAAACATTGGGCTAAATTTAATGTTTTTTTTTTTTTAAAAGCACAAAACTGTTTTATTTCCAAAAAAAATGTGTTCGAAAAATTGCTGTGCAAATACCATGCGCGATAAAAAGTTGCAACAACCGCCATTGTATTCTCTAGGGTCTTTGCTAAAAAAGCATATATAATGTTTTGGGGTTCTAGGTAATTTTCTAGCAAATAAGTGTTGATTTTTACATGTAGGAGAGAAATGTCAGAATTGGTCTGTGTGTTCCAGAACGCCTGATGGTGCTCCCTGCATGTTGGGCCTCTGTATGTGGCCACGCTGTGTAAAAGTCTCACACATGTGGTATCGCCATACTCGGGAGGAATAGCAGAATGTGTTTTGGGGTGTAATTTGTGGTATGCATATGCTGTGTGTGAGAAATAACCCGCTAATATGAAAATTTTGTGGAAAGAAAATAAAAATGAAAAAAAATCTTGATTTTGCAAAGAATTGTGGGAAAAATGACAACTTCAAAAAACTCACAATGCCTCTTTCTAAGTACATTGGAATGTCTTCTTTCCAAAAAGGGGTCATTTGGGGGGTATTTGTACTTTTCTGGCATGTTAGGGTCTCAAGAAATGAGAGAGGCTGTCAGTACATCAGGTGTGATAAAATTGATCAATTTTCAGTAATTGGTACCATAGCTTTTAGACCCTATAACTTTCACCCAGACTAAATAATATCTAAATTTTTTTTGTTTTGTTACCAAAGATATGTAGCAGTATACATTTTAGGCCAAGTTTATGAAGAAAAATTACTTTTTTGCAAAATGTTATAATAGAAATGAAGAAAAATTCATTTTTTTACAAAATTTTCGTTCTTTTTTCATTTATAGTGAAAAAAATAAAAACCGCAGAGGTGATAAAATACCACCAAAAGAAAGCTCTATTTGTGGGGAAAAAAGGACAAAAATTTCATTTGGTTACAGTGTTGTATGACTGAGTTATTGTCATTCAAAATGTGAGAGCACCGAAAGCTGAAAATTTGTCTGGTTATTAAAGCGGATCTCCACCCTCCGGCGTCACATTTGACACCTTTCAGGGGGGAGGGGGGTGCAGATACCTGTCTAAAGACAGGTATCTGCACCCACTTCCGGCCCGCAGTCTCGGGCAAAAGACGGGCTTTTCCCGTTGTGTGCTGGGAACTCTCGGCTCCCAGCACACAGCGGGAGCCAATCGCCGGGCGCAGCGCGACTCGCGCATGCGCCGTAGGGAACCGGGCAGTGAAGCCGCAGTGCTTCACTTCCTGGTTCCCTCACCATGGATGGAGGGGGGAGCAGCAGGGTGACGAGCGGGTCGCTCGTCCTCTGCTACGGACGCCGCTGGACTCCAGGACAGGTAAGTGTCCTAATATTAAAAGTCAGCAGCTGCAGTATTTGTTGCTGCTGGCTTTTAATATTTTTTTGGGGTGAACCATCCGCTTTAAGTGGGTTTAAGTGCCCAGTAGTCAAGTGGTTAAAAAAATATGGAAATACCCATACATTTTATCATCAGTTGTGAGCATTTTCTCTATGGAGTTTTATAACTGCTCGTGTTAGTTTATTGGTGATAGCCAATAGTGAATGCTTAGTATTTTAGGATGACAAAACAAGTTTAAAATGGGCAGCTAGAGAAATATTAAAAATAACCTCATGTTCACCTAATGCTATTTGAGCTATGCTCTGGCTCTGCATTCTCCTAGTGGTTCACTAAATCTGGTTGTCAGTATACACAAATAAAATTCTTTACGCTAGGTTACTATTTCTTGGAAATATGCCTAATGATGTGTTATGCACAAAAAAAGTTATCATTATACAGTATGCGCAATAACATCTACTAGGTTTGAGTAAATATTAATCAGATACAAACCAGGCATGCCAACCTAGTTTTAAAGTTTAAGGACAATTTTTCAAAGATCTTGTACAAACAATCATGGCACTGAAAACAACTGTAACTGCTAGCATCTGCAAAATGCATGAATACTTTTCAGAATTCCTTATTAGTAGTGTTGGGAAAATGGTTTGGGCTGAGCAAAAGTTCAGCCCGAACATTGCCTGTTCAGCGCACACCTGAATTTCTAGAGCCCTAATTGGATGAAGCCTTGCACCTGATTGCTGGTCAGGTGCAAGTCTTTGCCAATTAGAGCACAGTGCACTGTCAGAGCCCTGATTGGACAAAGTGATGATGACTTTGTCCAATCACGGCTCAGTGCTCATAGTCCCACCCCACACTATAAAAGGTTCTTTCCTGTATTCAGCACTCAGTTTGGTACTAGCGAGTTAGTGTTAACTTATTGTGATTCTGAGTGTAGAATGTTAGGGTAGTGCTAGTATAGTGTGAGAATAGTGTAATGTTTCAGTATAGTGTTGTGTCAGTGTAGTGCAGTGTTTAACACAACATTACATAACATTTAGTGATGTATACAGTGCTGTATACCCCCCTTTTTTTGTTTGTTTTTTGGCCCCTGCCTGCCCTCTTTTTTTAACCACTTGCTGACCAACCACCGTCATTATACTGACGAAGGTGGGCATGGCTGCACGAATAGCCGTAGGTGTAAGTCGGACACTTTAAGAGCCCTAGAGGGTGCACAAGCACCGCCAGAGGCACAATGCAGGAGCAGATGCGTCTGGCCGATGGCCACAATGTCCACTGGTGACCAGCAATCGCTCCTCAGAGAGCCAGAATGGTTATCTATCAACGAAAACAGACAGATCCCCATTCTGTCAGAGAAGTCGAGAGAGATCTGCTGTTCCTAGTGTTAAGTGGCCGCTAAAAATCTAAATTTGGTAATGTCTGGGAGGCCAAAAAGGAGAGGCAGACACTCCCAATGCCACTATGAAGGGGGCCATCAGTGTCTGTGTCCACAGGCAAAGGTGGATGGGGTCCATCCTCAGGCAGGGCACATTTGTTTCTGTTTAGTAATGTTGCCGTGCTATCCAGCCACAAAATGCAGGGGAGGTGGTGGACTGGCTTACTAAACCATCATCATCCTCCTCATCCTCACAGCATCAGTACACAGTACAGTACACAGCGTCAGCCCTATGCTTCTTAAGGATGCACAGATGTTAGTTGATTCTGAGGTAGAGAAAGGGAGTAACATGGGCCTACAGAGAGGGAAGAACACTGATAAACAATAAATTGGTAGTCATGTTCCCCCAGCTGCAGTGTATTGCCAAGCTGGCTCTAGTGATGATGAGGATGGAGGAGATAACTAGGTCAGTGACACGACTTGGATGCTGGATAGAGTAGAGGAGGAAAGTGAGGGGGAGAAATAACCCCTACGAGGCAGGATGTCCGCCAGAGGCAGCCATCATGGAAGAGTAGAGGGCACCCAACCTATTCCATCAGATTGTGGAGCTTTTACCTCCTGGCCCACTTTCCATAGCTCAATTATGTGGGCATTTTTTTTATCAGCCCGTTGGCAAGAGCACCTGAAAGCCACACACAAGGGACACAATTCTTACAATTCTTCTCCTCCTCACTACTCCCCTTTTATGTCTACCCTCACTATATCTCATGACCTCTTAGCAGGGTGTCACAGGCCCTTGCAACATGTCTGCCAGCAGCACAACACCAACTGTAGAGTATAGCAGGCAAATTTCTCTGCCCCAGCTGCTTCATCTGAAAAAAAATACACTACCTGCTACCAACATACCCAGTGTTTAAATTCCAGCTTGTCCAAATTGCTGGCTTTACAACCCCTGCCTTTCCATCTGGTGGATTCTGCCGCCTTCCCTGAATTTGCAGAATGTGCTGTACCAGAATGGCAGGTTCCCAGTCGCTATTTCTTTACACGTTAGGCCATTCCAGCTCTGTACCATCACATGGAAGGCAATGTTTTGGTATCGTTAAGCAAGGCAGTCAGCATCAAGACCCACATTACTGCTGATACATGGTCCAGCAAGCATGGTCAGGGCTTGAGTCCTGCACTTTTTTCACAGCAGGAACGCCGTTCCCTTTGCAGGACTAGAGCAGCTGCTATCTTCGAGCAGCCTCTGTCAGGAGCTGCGGACCAGAGTCAATAACAGAGTGAGAGCCGTGCAACATGAGAATAGTTGGGTCAATATACTAACAGACTAGAATCTAGGAATTGGTTACTGCATCAGTTGCCGCGGTATTGTCATCTAGCCAACAGGTCCACACCTTTTCAAATTTTTGTGGACAACCCCTGCCCAAGTAGGTGGCTTTATACAGGGGTAAACTGGCATTCACTAGGCTTTTCCAGAATCTGACAAAGGGGGGAGACGATTGTTTCCAGTTCATCGTAATGGCCTTACAAACATAGTACAATAGCAGGGATGTGAGTATTTTCTCTGGCTCTGAGCATCGACAGTAGGGATGAGCTTCGTGTTCGAGTCGAACGTATGTTCGATCGTTCGTCGAAATACGAACAAAACGGGTCGTTCGCGGCAAATTAGAGTGACGTGCCACGGCCCATAATTCACTGCGGCATTGCGTGCTGATGATTGGTCAAGCATGCACTATGACCCGCATACTTGGCCAATCACAGCGCCGTCAGTACAGAGAGCCGTAATTGGCCAAAGCCAGGGTGGCTTCGGCCAATTATGGCTCAGGGCTTTAGTACACGCCCCACACTATAAAAGGCTGCCTGCATGGCGGCTTCGTGTAGTGTGTTGCGGCGCTGGTTAGATATCAGTCACAGAGGGAGAGAAAGTATTTTTTTTTCTAGCTAGATAGAGCAGGCAGGCTAGTCAGTTAAATTTACAGGATGTAGAGGATATATATACATCCCAGGTGTTGTACATATATTTATACACTATAGTTTAGTTAGATCAGTTCTTCCTAATTTACTGGCAGGTAGTTGATTGACCTAGCTGCAGTATTCGCACGTGGTGAAATTGCCTGTGTCCTCTGCAGTGTGCACCATAAAGCTACACAGGCATACTATAGACACACAGCAGGTACAATATTTAAAGGATTTTTTTTATTTATTTTTGCTTAAATAAAAAAATGAAAAATTCCTTTAAATATTGTACCTGCTGGGTGTCTATAGTATGCCTGTGAAAATGTCTTTGAGAACCCGGGTCTTGCCCCAGGGAACATGTATCAATAGAATTTTATTTTTTTTAAATGGTCGTTTTTTCCGGAGCAGTGATTTTAATAATGCTGCATCATTAAAATCACTGCTCCCTAAAAAACGACTGTTTTTAAAACTTGTTTCCATTGATACATGTTCCCTGGGGCAAGACCTGGGTTCTCAAAGACGTTTTCCGACATAACTTGCATATGGGGCTTTAAAATGAGCACTTTTGAATTCGAACGTTCGAGTCCCATTGACGTCAATGGGGTTCTAAATGTTTGCGCGAATGTTCGGTCCGTTCGAAGGTTCTGGTGCGAACCGAACACAGGGGTGTTGTCAGTTGTTCCACCAGCCCCAGTAGACAGAATTTAGGATCATAAGGAACACGAGTCTTATGACGCGTACACGCGATCATTTTTCGGCATGAAAAAAACTTTGTTTTTGAAAAACGCCATTTAAAATGATCGTTAGTGGGCTACACATAATTTTTCAGGTTCTGAAAAACGACAAACAAACAATTCGAACATGCTGCATTTTTTAACATCGTTTTAAACTATGTCGTTTTTCGAGTTGAAAAAAATTATTGTGTGTGGGCTAAAACAATGTTTTAAACCCACGCATGCTCAGAAGAAAGTTATGAGATGGGAGCGCTCGTTCTGGTAAAACTACCGTTCATAATGGAGTAAGCACATTTAATCACGCTATAACCGTCAGAAAAGCGTGAACCGTCTTTTACTAACATGGAATCAGCTAAAGCAGCCCGTAGACGAATAGAACTTCCCCTTTAGAGTGCTGTCGTACTTGTTGTACGTCATCGCGCTTTGTTTATCATTTTTTTTAAACGATGGTGTGTGGGCAACGTCGTTTTTTTTTTTTTTAAATAATTTTTATTATTTAACGCATGATATTATCTTACATATTGTGCACATATTCAAGTACAAAAATGCAATACATATTAAATAAGTAAAAATGTGTGTTAAACTCTCATTTCCAAACTTGCACTCTTATCTATACCCCTTTTATATATTATTGTGCTTTTATTTTGTGTATATTTTCATGTACCACCCACCCCCTCCCATCCCTGCCCTTCCCGCACCACCTAATCATACTCATAAGTATTTGATTTTACCTCATTTGTTTTCTCATTTCCTTACACTACCCTTCTTTAATCCTAGTGTTTATCTCCTAAGTCATTCCCTTATCGACTGTGGAGGCGAGAGTCTATCATCGCACAGCCAGGTTTGCCATATTTGATTGAATTTCCCGGTGTCCCCCCTCCGGCTATATGTTAATCTTTCTCTATGGAGTAGAGAGTTCACTAGTAAAACCCACTGCCTTCCCGTAGGGACCTCTGGTGCCATCCAGTATCGTGCTATGAGTTTTCTTGCTAGGTATAATATCCTAGTTAACATTATGTACATTCCAGTTGGGAGTGTTTCCATCTCTATGGCCCCCAGTATATATATCAGAGGATCCAATGGGATGGATATCCGTGCAAGTCTACTTATGTGCTGAGAGATCTCCTCCCAATACCGGTGCAGTTTTGGACATCTCCAGATCAGATGAATAAAGTCGCCCTGATGTATTTTGCACTTCGGGCATTGGGCAACGTCGTTTTTAATGATGAAGTTGGAAAAACTTTGTTTTTTTGGACATGCTGAAAAACGTATATTTTTTTCATGCTGAAAAATTATCGTGTGTACGCGGCATTAGTGACCTTAGCAATCACCTGGAGTACTTATTTCCAATAATGTTTGATTGTTGGGCAAACCCCAAAAATTTGGAAACAGTCACCCGGTTGGTAGGAGCAACGCCAGCATGACGGAGAATGTGTCGGCAACATCTGGTGCAGCTGTGAGGCATGTAGTGAGCTCTATGCACAATTTTGTATTGGACCAGTTTATCCTTAGTTGAGACCAGAGGGGAGAAGGGAAAGACCCAAATCTCTCTCCAGTCGTCCTCGTCCAGCTCCTGTATGTCCCCCACCCATTTCCTGCAGAGAGGGGACAACTCAGGCCGGCAGCAACCAAGTTTCCCCAAGTCTTTCACCCGAAGGGTGGATTCAAGCTCCGAGTATGCCAATTCAACTGGTTGGCCTAAGAACTGACACCTGTACTGTAAGCATGAGCGATTTCAAGATACCTAAAATGGGCCCATGCAGGCACATTAAATTTGGTGCATAAAACGTGAAAGGAGGTAAGTTCTCTGTTGGTGATAACATGCTCAAGGGTTAGTATTTTGCATTTGGCCCAGACCTGTGGATCTGGGATGGTATTGAACTGTGATCGGTTAGGGCTCAGCCACAGGGGGGGTGTGAGGAGACCAAGAGTTCAGCTGGGGTGCCCTCAGCACCTCACCCACCTTCAATGCCTGCATAGTGGTACACATATTAGGGGTGAGATGGTGAGGCCCCCTGAATAGCAACCCCTTCAAGGCCTCCAGAGACCCCACTATAGCCGTCTCCAGCACCACCGCAAGTATAGTCAGGTCTGGTTGCAACCACCAATGGGTGGTAACAAGCTAAGTGGCCAAGAAATACTTGTGGCAATCAGAGAGAGCCAAGCCCCCATTTTCCACAGGCCTGGTCAGAGTGGTGTATTTGAATCTAGGAAGTTTAGGCCCCCAAATAAAGGAGAGGAAGGGTTGCTTAAGAGGAATAAAGAAAGTTTTGGTCGGCCATTGTGGGGAGTTTCGAAAAATGTACGTAAATTTAGGGAGGACTTTCATTTTAAGAAGATTAATGTGCCCAATGAGAGAAAGGGGAAGGTTTTCCACGCCTCCAGTGTGGTCTTAATTGCTACCAAGATAGGGTCAAGATTGAGCCACACAAAGTCCCTACTCTCTCTTGAGATGATAATACCTAAATAGGTAAACTGATCAACCCACTGAAGTGGGAGAGAGGAGGGTGAGGAGGATGTGGCCCCCTCATCCACTGTGAACAGCCGCGACTTGAGCCAGTTCACTCTCAACCCCCGTAAAGGCAGAGAAGGCATCCGTGATACTGATTGCGCCCCACAGAGAGTCACCAGCATCATTCAAAAAAAGCAGCAGATCATCCACGTAAAGAGCCACTCTCTACTCCAGCCAGCCCACCCTAATACCACAAACCTTGGCCTAGCTCCTGAGGGCCTCAGCAATAGGCTCCATGGCCAGGGCAAACAGAGTTGGGGAGAGAGGGCATCCCTGTCTGGTGCCCCTCTGCAAGGGGAACAGAGAAGACAGGGAGCCATTCAGTTTAATACATGCCATGGGACCGTATACAGTGTGCATATCCAAGCAACACATTTTAGTGGGAAACCCATTCTTCTAAGCATCTCCCACAGATATACCCACTCCACTGTGTCAAATGCTTTTTCCATATCAAGGGTGGAGATGGTCCTTGTGCCCTGGTTAGTATTGGGGGCATGTATATTAGAAAATAGTCTACGTATATTAATGTCTGTGGACCTACCGGCATAAAACCTGTTTGATCAGAATCAATTAGGGATTTTATTACTCTATTAAGTCTAGTGGCCAGTAACTTGGTAAGTATTTTTAGATCACAATTGAGAAGTGCGATTGGGCCGTAGAAGGCGCACAGCTTAGGTTTTTTTTTTATTAGGCTTTGGAATGAGAATGACATGGGCTTCCCTCATAGAGGATGGTAAGGAGCCCTGTTTCTAGTATGGGGGTAAGTAAGTAGTTTTGTATGGGTTCTCTAATACTCTATGAGCAGGCCACCTGACCCCAGGGTTTTACCTGCCAGGAAAGACTTAATGGCCATTGTGACTTCTTCTGGAGTGATCTCTGAGACAAGGAGTTGCCTTTCTGTGTCAGAAAGCCAACCCAGTGCTAGCGTGTCCAACACAGATCATAGGTGTAGGGTCAAACCCATCAGGGAGTGAGGAAACATAGAGAGAGGTATAAAACGTGGTAAGTGCAGACAGAATATCCCCCCGAGAAGTGACTAATACGCCAGCTGACGTAAGGATTTCTGATATGACTGCTAAGGGTCTATCCTGCTGTGCTAGCAGCGCTAGTAGTTTGCTATTCTTGTCTCCATGCTTAAAGTATTCTTGTCTGCTATGTTGTATACCCAACCTGGTGGTGTCTGAAACATGGATATGCAGTTCTCGCCTAAGCAATGAAAGGCGCTCAAAGTTGGGGACCCTTGCCGAGGCCGAATATTGATTCAGAGCCTTGTCAACTTTGTGCTGCAGGTCAGAGACCCTGTCCCCAAGCTCCGGCTCCACCGCCGCCACAGCCGAGATATGCTGACCACTACTGTGAGCTTTGGAAGCAGCCTATGTCATCTCCAGGGAGGCTGATCCCACACTGTGTGCCTAATAATCCTGCAAGAAAGGAGGAACTCTGTCATGGACTGCCTCGTTTTTAATTCAATGAAGTTGTAACACCCAAAGGGCTTTGCTCCACGACCTGACCTAATGCTCAATTTAAGTGGGTGGTGGTCAGAGAGGCCAGAGGGAAGGTAACTTGCCTCCTGAATGCTGGCTAGCAGGGCAGCATTGGGAAAAGCCAGGTCAATTCAAGAGGAGGTTTTAAATGTGGTTGAGAAGCAAGAGTACACTCTATCATGGGGGTGGAGCCACCGCCATGCCTCTTGGAACTCTGCTGCCTGAGGCCACGCTCCGAGATCAGAATTAAAAGTAGATTGAGGGGAAGGCCTATCCAGGTGATGGGACAGTGTAGCATTGAAGTCTTCCATGAAAAGAACATGCTCTGGGTAGGGATAAGACGAACATACCCGCGTTCGGTTCGCACCAGAACCGTCGAACAGACCGCGGGTTCGCGCGCGAACATTTAGAACCTCATTGAAATCTATGGGACTCGAACGTTCGAATTCAAAAACGCTAATTTTAAAGCCCAATATTTAAGTTATTGTTGGAAAACGTCTTTGAGAACCCGGGTCTTGCCCCAGGGAACATGTATCAATGGAAAAAAAACGTTTTAAAAACTGTAGTTTTTTCTTGAGAAGCGATTTTATTTATTTTTTTCAAAAAGTTTTTATTAAAATGTTAAGAAAACAAAATATACATACAGCAGAAACATGGGCAGGGGGGTTTGTAAAAAAAAACAAAGAAGGGGAGGGACAGGGCGAAAAATGAGAAGAGAAGGAAGAAGGAAGACATAAAGGGGAGAGCAGAAGCGAGGGGAGGGAGGTGGGAAAAGGCATGAACGGCTGAAGTGCAAGTAACATTGGTGAGAGGGCAGGGTACCTGTCCAACATACAAACAAAGGAACTGAGGTATAAACATTCCCAACACCCCAGGGGAAGGGGGCGAGGGGAGGTTAATAACCCTGCTATGATATGAACTGGTGGGATCTAAGGGAAGCGTATATATGCTAGGCATACAGTGAAAAATATGAGACAAAGAGATCCAACAACATCAGATATAGTGCAGCTCCGTGATGGGGGAGGCAATGTCAAAATCCGACATGGGGGGTGGTGGGGGATCATCGAGGGGTAGCAGAAGTTGTGCTGGTGAGGAGGGGGACGGGGGGGCAGTGTCCATGGTGCCAGCAGTGCTTAAGGAGAAGCGGTGGATGAAAAAATGGAAGGTGATGGGTCTCCATCCGAGGATGGGGGTGGAGGAGACTTGTAGTACGTGAAGGAAGATTGTTCAAAGGTGGCTATGTCATCTCGGGATAGCGTTGAGCTCATGAAAGGCCGCCAGATTGAGAGGAAGCGAGACTTTGCAGTGTCTCGTGTGAAGTCGGTGGTGGCCCATTCTCTGTAAAGAAGGAGAAGAAGGTTTCGTTGGAGCTGAGTGACGGATGGGGGGTGCGAGGAGATCCAATTTCTCAGGACCGCCCTGCGTGCGACAAGGAAACAGAGTAGAGGCCAGTCCTTACAAGTCCGCGGAGTGGGTGAGGGGGTTGAGGTGGTGGAGACATCCTGCTGTGATCTCTGGAGCAGGAGAGGGTCCCAATAGCCGAAGATGAGGAGGAGAGGATCTTTAGGCAGTTTCATTAGGGTGACTTTGAAGATGTAGGCAAGGACTTGGTCCCAGAAGGCTGAAATAAACGAGCATGACCAGAAGCTGTGAGCCAGGGATGGCTTTGGGTGATGGCACAGCGGCACATGCTGCTGCTTGGGTCTTGCGATGAGTGAAGAAAGGGGATGTGGGCCCGATGGAGGATCTTTAGTTGGCTTTCCCTCCAGATTTTGTTTGGGGTGAGACGCATAACTGTGTTGAAGCCTTGGAGTAGTTTGTGAGTCAGATCGTCCTCGGGGAAGTCCTTTCCCCAGTTGGATGCGGAGGTGTCAGATAGTTGGGGTGAGGTTCCGATGAGCAGGGGTTTGTATATGTCCGAGATTTTGTATGAACCATCTGAGAGCAGCCGATCCGTGAAAGAGGGGGAAAAGCGTCTACATAGCTCGTTGCAGGATGAACATAGGTAGGTGGCGCATTGCCAGTAGTGGAAGACGTGTGATATGGGTAATTTTAAGGCTTCGGCCGTGGTTGCAAAGGGTAAAGGTCGGCCAGTTGAGATGTCGCATAGAGAAGCAAAAAGCGTAAGCCCCTTTTCCTGCCACAATTGGAAGGGTTTGTGATCCAGCCCCGCGGGGGGAAACTGGGGTTGCCTTGGATGGGGAGATGTCATGACACAAAGGGGGATAGCCCGAGCAGTTTCCTGGTTTCCCTCCAGGCAATGACCGTGTCCCTGAGTAACAGGTTGTGTTGGAGACTGGGAGTGATCGACTTCCATTTGCAGTGCAGAAGGGCCACCAGGGAGAGGGGGCGCACCATATCAGACTCAAGAGAGTAGTTTGAGTATCTAGAGGCTTGAGATAACCAGTCCAAACCAAATCTTAATAAACACGCTAAATTATAAAGCCTAACGTTGAGAAAACTAGCACCGCCCTCGCGCCTGGGGAGAAAAAGTTTCTTCAAAGCTATACGTGGCCTCTTGCCGTGCCAGATAAAATTAGAGATAGCCGATTCAATGAGTTTAACATCTTTGTGGTGTAAGAGTAATGGGATAGTCTGCAATAGATATAGCAGCCTGGCAAAGCTGACCATTTTGACTAGATGGCATCTCCCCAGGAGCGAAAGCGGCAGATCCGACCAGTTTAATAGTTCTTGAGATATTTTAGCAATCAAAGGGGGGTAATTCAGGTGATACAGAGATGAGGGTAGTTTGCCTATTTTTATGCCGAGATAGGTAATGTGGGAGGTGGCGACAGTAAAGATGGAATGCCGTGACCAGGGTGGGTTGGGTAGAGTGCCCAAAGGGAGAATTTCACTCTTGGAGTAATTTATTCGGAGGCCCGAGCAGAGTCTAAACTTGTCGAAAATTGTTTTGATAGTAAGCATATCGGAGGAGGGGTCTGCTGAGAAAATGAGAACATCATCTGCAAAAAGTGAGGATCGAATTTCGTGTGTGTGCCAGGGTTAATGCCATGGAGGGGTGCTACTTGGATGAGATGCCTGGAAAGGGGTTCTAAGGCTAAGTTAAAAAGGAGTGGGGAAAGGGGGCAGCCCTGCCGTGTCCCCTTGTGGAGACGGAATTCTTCTGAGAGTATTCCAGCAGCCACCTGGGACGCTGAAGGGGATGTGTACATGGCGTCAATAAGATGGCAGAAGGGACCAGAGAAACCCATTTAGGCCATGGATAGGGAAAGCCACTCGAAACTCACATTGTCGAAGGCTTTCTCCGCGTCCAAGATGATGATGGCAAAGTCGCCTTCTGGGTGTTGTTTGGCGTGTTCCAAGGCCATCATAACTTTACGAATATTTAAAGTGGCTGTCCTGCCCTTCACAAAGCCTGATTGCGCCGGGTGGATTAAGGAGGGGATAATGTCTGCGAGTCTATTTGCAATGATTTTGGAAAGGATCTTTACATCTAGATTCAGTAGCGATAATGGTCTGTATGAGCCTGGCTCGAGGGGATCTTTTCCTTTTTTTGAGAGTAATTTGATAAAGGCCTGGTTTCCTGAAGGGAGGTAGGGGCCGCCGGACCACACGCCGCTGTACACCTTATGCAGGGTGGGTTCTACAATACTTTGCAGGGTCTTGTAGAATTCGCTTGTGAAGCCATCTGGGCCCGGGGCCTTGGAGGGTGTAAGTTTACGAATGGTGGCCGAGATCTCGGCAGTGGAGATAGGGGCGTTAAGGGCTTCTAATTGAGAGGGAGTGATTTTGGGGATTACCAGGTTTTCTAGGAAGGCGGTCGCCGCGGTTTTGTCAATGGGGTCTGGGGCGTACAGGCCCGAGTAGAATTGGAGCATCGCTTGGTTTATTGCCGGAGGTGTGGTGTGGATGGAGCCGCTGGGGTCTCTCAGAGACGTAATATGGGTGGGAATAAATGAGCCTTTACATAGTCTGGCGAGCAGTTTACCCGATTTGTTCCCGAATTTGTGGAGGGTGGCGTCTAAGTTTGCTTTTTTAACCGTTTCTAGGGTGTCTGCCCAGGCGTCGAAGGATCTCTTAGCTGCGTGCCATTCGTCTCTGTTGTCGGGGGAATCAGTTGTATAAAGAGCCCTTTGTGCTTGGTGCAAACGGGAACTGGCCAGTTTGTATTGTGACAGGGTGTTTCTTTTGAAGGAGGTGGCATAGGATATGATCCGACCCCTGAGGAAGGCCTTACCGGCGTCCCAGAAGAGGTTTGGGTCATCCATATGGGGGGCATTCGTCGAGGAGTATTCCACCCAGGCGTTCTCCATGTAACATTGAAAATCAAAGTGATTGTTGAGGTAGGAGGGGAAACGCCAAATTGAAGGTCGAAGATCAAGGGTGATGGGGGGAGGTCGAAGTTATCAAGTAGAGTGTGAGGGAGAGTGGACTGAAATGACGGGGCGTGGTCAGACACGGCGATGTCAAGTATGTCAGAGGCAGACACTAAGGGAATTAGGTCGTCCGAGGCGAAAAAGTAGTAAATTCTAGTGATTGAAATTGCATGGGGATTGGAGTAAAAGGTAAATTCCCTGTCAGCTGGGTGGGCCAGACGCCAAAGGTCACGAAGGCAGAGTGAGTCCATTGTGGAGGCGAAAAGTGAAGGGTTGGGGGGGACAAGGCCTGAATTGGAACGTTTGGGGGAAGATCTGTCGTCTGTTTGGTGTAAAGTGTTGTTAAAGTCACCCCCAATCAGATGGGGGAGGTGGGAATTTTGCAATAGCCATGTAGACAACTCACAGTAGAAGTCCTTGCCAGGGCTATTAGGAGCATATATATTTGATATGATAAGTTCCTTGGAGCCTATCTTAACATGGGCGGATAGTAGTCTGCCCTGAGTATCTGAGTTAACTGCGATGACCGAACATGGGAGGTTTTTATGTATAAGTAGGAGGACACCAGCCCTGCGACCAACGGCCTCCGAGCCTAGGACCGTGCCTACCCAGAGTTTTTTCATGCGTGGGAAATCCAAAGCGGAGAGGTGGTTCTCCTGCAATAGAGCAATATCTGTTTTTAGTCTTTTTAGGTGTCTGAGGATTTTCATTCTTTTGTTTGGGGACCTGAGTCCCTTCACGTTCCATGAAAGTACTTTCATGTTATTGGTTTGGGAAAGGGGGTCTGAGGCGAATTTTTAGGATGGGTATCGCGCGACTCAGCTCCAAAGGTGGTCACCGTGGGTGCGGGAGATGGGCCACGCGGGACACATGAGGGGAGGGGAGCACAGGGCAGGGATATGTAGGTGCCAATAGGAGGGGGCGAGGGAGGGGGGGTGGGGGGAGCAGAAGGAGGGCCTGGAGAGGAAAAGGAAACAACATAAACAACAAAACCAACATTGAGAACTTTTTTCCACATGGAGTCGCTGTACGAAGCAGGACGCAGGCGTCGTGCGGCTGACATGATGCATACTGGGGTATGATGGGGGCAGCCTTTGTAAACCGTACAGTGAACCCAGGAGGCGCTGGCATTGAAACCAGTAACAAAATAGTCGCATACATCACATCAGCTACTATATAACAGGGGGGGGGGTGAGAGAGGGGAAGCATGACTGACAACACTGCATTCGAGGAGAGGCACCAAACAAACATGAAACATGGCGGAGGGTAAAAGATAACAAACGTTAATAAAGGTGACTATTAAGTGATCCGCTCATTGTACTAAGCAAGGATACTGTGAACCAAAAAAAAACATTGTTCAAGAGTCTGACCTGTCTGGAAGGCGCGGAGGAGAGGGCCAAACAGAGACCCCGGGGCAGCAAGTGCCAGGGCAAATCACGTTCTGCTGGGGCCCAAGAGTGTAACTCACGTGGAACAGGAGTAGAGAGCAGAGCCATGGTGGAACTCAGAGAGCAGGGAGCATTTTATTTTGTGGTGGCCTGATTCGGGTCAAGGCCTGAGGGCCTGAAGCGTTTTGGGGAGTCCTTCCTTGGGCTTCTTTGATCCAAGGAGCGATTTAGTGGAGGGGCTTTGGAGGGCATCTGGAGGTGAGGGGAGGGGACGCATGCCGCGACCGCAGGAAGGCTTCAGCTTCCGAGAGATCCTGAAAGGTCAGCTGGTCTCCGTTCGGGACCTTAAGGCGTAGCATGGCTGGGAAGGCCAGGGTGAATTTTATTTGTTGCTTAAAGAGTTCCGTGCAGATTGGTTGAAAGGCCTTTCTTTTCTTTGATACCTCGATAGAATAGTCAGCAAATACTAGGACTTTTATCGATTTGAAGCTGGCGGGCTTGACGGAATGTATGCAATATGAGAGATTTGTCGGCATAATTGAGGTATTTGGCAATGATTGGGCATGGGGATTTGCTGTCCGAATTAAAGGCCCCCATGCGGTGGGCGCGTTCTACCGTGCATGGGCCTGGAAGGCCCAGTGCTTCTGGGATGCGGTGGGAACAAAAGTCCGATAGTGCAGATGATTGGAGCGATTCGGGGACCCCCACAAACCTCAGGTTGCTTCTCCTGGATCTATTTTCCAAATCATCTAATTTCTGCAGAATATATTGAATGGTCTTATCTTGGGCGTGCTCTAGAGCTTGGGCCTGATAGAGGTCTTCCTCAGCATTGGAAAGGCAGTGCTCTAGTTCGTTTAGCCTAGTGCCATGTTCCCCTAGTTGGGCCTTAAATTGCGCTATCCCGGCGTTCACAGCCTTCTCAACTGATGCTGCGATCATGGGGGTCAGCAGGGCGGCTACCGCTTGAGCGATCCGCTCCGTAGTGCTGTCCCCCGTGTCCTGTGTCAGGGATGCGTGTGGAGAAGGAGGGGGGGATGTGTCGCCGCTTACCTTCATTGCGGCCTGCTGCGGTGGTGTCATCGGAGCGGAGTAGGCCGAGACCGGGGCCTCGATTTGCGGCTGGGCCGGTGGCGGCTGCGCCGTCTGGGCCAAGTTGGCACGGGCGCCCGTTTTTTCCAGTGTGTTGTGGTGTTGTGGGTCCATGGCCCAGAGGTGGAGGGGGGAACGTAGGGCTTCTCGGGCCAATTTGTAGGCAGGTTATGGGTCGTGCTGCGGGAGCTGCAGTGAAGAGCAGCTACTCCATGCGGCGCCGGAACCGGAAGTGAGCAGCGATTTTAATGATGCTTAAAGTGAAAAAAAAATCAAAAATCCCTTTAAATATCGTACCTGCTGGGTGTCTATAATAGTGGCACGTGTTTAGAAATGTCCCTGCACAACATGAGATTACTCTCAGAATTTTTTTTTTTAATACTGCTTCAATGTAATGTTTGGTCCCTGCAATCTGGATAAAAATCATGGAAAAAAAATAGCATGAGTTTCCCCACCACCACTCCCCCAGGCCATTACAAGACCCGGTGCCGATCCTGACCTCCCTGGGGTCCTAAGCAAAATGACATGACACAATAAAGACGAGAAGCAGGGGACGCTGACGATAGTGACATGTCACATTAACCACTTAAGGACCGCCTCCTGCAGATTTACGTCGGCAGAATGGCACGGCTGGGCACATCAACGTATATATACGTTGGTTTTAGTACCCAGCCGTGGGTCGCGGGCGCGCGACCCGGTCCGAAGCTCCAGGACCGGGACCGCGGGATTGGCGGACCCGATCGCTGCTGCAGTGCGGCGATCCGTCCCTGGAGCGGAAGAACGGGGAGAGCCGTGTGTACACACGGCTTCCCCGTGCTTCTCTGTGGCCGGAGCATCGATCGCGTCATCCCTGTAATAGGGGGACGCGATCGATGACGTCACACCTACAGCCACACCCCCCTACAGTAGTAAACACACACATTAGGGCACACATTCCCTACAGCGCCACCTGTGGTTAACTCCCAAACTGCAACTGTCATTTCCACAGTAAACAATGCAATTTAAATGCATTTTTTGCTGTGAAAATGACAATTGTCCCAAAAATGTGTCAAAATTGTCCGAAGTGTCCGCCATATTGTCGCAGTCACGAAAAAAATCGCTGATCGCCGCTATTAGTAGTAAAAAAAAAAATAATTAATAAAAATGCAATAAAACTATCCCTTATTTTGTAAACGCTATAAATTTTGCGAAAACCAACCGATAAACGCTTATTGCGATTTTTTTTACCAAAAATATGTAGAAGAATACGTATCGGCCTAAACTGAGGAAAAAAAATGTTTTTTTATATATTTTTGGGGGATATTTATTATAGCAAAAAGTAAAAAATATTGCATTTTTTTTTAAATTGTCGCTCTATTTTTGTTTATAGCGCAAAAAATAAAAACCGCAGAGGTGATCAAATACCACCAAAAGAAAGCTCTATTTGTGGGAAAAAAAGGACGCAAATTTTGTTTCGGAGCCACGTCGCACGACCGTGCAATTGTCTGTTAAAGCGACGCAGTGCCGAATCGCAAAAACCCCTTGGGTCATTTGCCAGCGTATTGGTCGGGTCTTAAGTGGTTAAAGAAAGTTGAGAAGCGGGGGGAGGGGGTGTTCTGCTGTCGTAAATGACTCAGCCAGCGAGTTTAGAAGTGGGTGATGGGGCGAAAATGAATTCTCACCAGGCGGGGCCTCTAGTAATTTGGGGGGCCCTTTGCAGATTTGCAGGGCCCTAAGCGGCAAGACCCTTTGGCCCTATATACTTTGAACAGCAGTATACAGGCAGTGCAAACAAGACAAGGACTGTAGATTTGTTACGTAGAATCTGAACCATGTCATACTTTGCTGCTGCATATTGCACAATTTCCTAAAGAGACCCTCAACAAACTACATGACACTTGTGCCTGATGAGGCCATTGATGTTCCAGTGGTGGCCCGTGAGCCTGTGGCCATACAGGCTTGGCCCCCCCAAAGCACACATGCTGTGTGGCACCAATATGTCGATTATTTTAGGGGTGGTGGGGGGGCCATTACAATGCCAGATCTTGGCTCAATAAATTATTTTTGGGGAAAGAAAAATTGTAGAAAAAAGGGGAGTTGCCACCCGGGGCCCCCTTTGAACAAATTCTGTGAAGAACTCCTGTTCTCTGAAGGCCTCCATTATTTCTGCAAGTCAAAATTTAGCAAAAAATACTAATGTCAGTCAAGCCTTAGCTTTCTCCCCATATCGAACCCACAAATTCATCCACTGATCATAAAGTCCAAAAAATAAGTTTTGTATCGTCGTATAGCACGATCGGTTTTTCCGACGTTTTCTACTGACTGTGAACGGCGTTTACGTGCTATTAAACAGCAAACGTGCACTTACAGCAAATGCGCCTAGGTGAAAATAAACAGGACATGTGCACTTACAGTAAATGCGTTTACGTGCTATTAAAGAGCAAACTTGCACTTACAGTAAATGCGTTTAAGTGCTATTAAACAGCAAACGTGCACTTACAGTAAATGTGTTTACATGCTATTAAAGAGCAAACTTGCACTTACAGGAAATGCGTTTATGTGCTATTAAAGAGCAAACTTGCACTTACAGGAAATGCGTTTATGTGCTATTAAAGAGCAAACTTGCACTTACAGTAAATGCGTTTACATCCTATTAAAGAGCAAACGTGCACTTACAGTAAATGCGTTTACGTGCAATTAAACAGCAAACATGCACTTACAGCAAATGCGCTTAGGTGCAAATAAACATGACACGTGCACTTACAGTAAATGCGTTTAAGTGCTATTAAACAGCAAACGTGCACTTACAGTAAATGTGTTTACATGCTATTAAAGAGCAAACTTGCACTTACAGTAAATGTGTTTACCTGCTATTAAAGAGCAAACTTGCAATTACAGTAAATGCGTTTACGTGCTTATTAAACAGCAAACATGCACTTACAGTAAATGCGTTTACGTGCTATTAAAGAGCAAACTTGCACTTACAGTAAATGCGTTTACGTGCTATTAAACAGCAAACGTGCACTTACAGCAAATGCGCCTAGGTGGAAATAAACAGGACATGTGCACTTACAGTAAATGCGTTTACGTGCTATTAAAGAGCAAACTTGCACTTACAGTAAATGCGTTTACGTGCTATTAAAGAGCAAATGTGCACTTACAGTAAATGTGTTTACGTACGATTAAACAGCAAACGTGCACTTACAGTAAATGTGTTTACGTGCTATTAAAGAGCAAACTTGCACTTACAGTAAAGGCGTTTACATGCTATTAAAGAGCAAATGTGCGCTTACAGTAAATGCATTTACGTGCGATTAAACAGCAAACGTGCACTTACAGCAAATGTGCTTAGGTGCAAATAAACAGGACACGTGCACTTACAGTAAATGCATTTACGTGCTATTAAAGAGCAAAGTTGCACTTACAGTAAATGCGTTCACGTGCTATTAAAGAGCAAACTTGCACTTACAATAAATGCGTTTACGTCCTATTAACCACTTGACCACTGGGCACTTAAACACCCTTAATAACCAGACCAATTTTCAGCTTTCGGTGCTCTCACATTTTGAATGACAATAACTCAGTCATACAACACTATAACCAAATGAAATTTTTGTCCTTTTTTTCCCACAAATAGAGCTTTCTTTTTTTTCATATTATTAGGTTATTTTTCACACACAGCATATGCATACCACAAATTACACCCCAAAACACATTCTGCTATTCCTCCCGAGTATGGCGATACCCCATGTGTGAGACTTTTACACAGTGCGGCCACATACAGAGGCCCAACATGCAGGGAGCACCCAGGCCAATTCTGACATTTCTCTCCTACATGTAAAAATCATCATTTATTTGCTAGAAAAAAATACATAAAACCCCAAAACATGATATAAAGATACCTCACATGTGGTTTGAATACCGTTTTTATATGTGGGCGGGACTTGCGTATGCGTTCGCTTCTGCATGCGAGCTCGCGGGGACAGGGGCTGCTGTATGCCCAGAGTATTGCTAAGTATGCCCAGAGTATTGCGGAGTATTGCCCAGAGTATTGCCCAGAGTATTGCCCAGAGTATTGCCCAGAGTATTGCCAGAGTATGCCCGGAGTATTGCCCAGAGTATGCCCGGAGTATGCCCAGAGTATTGCAGAGTATGCCCAGAGTATTGCAGAGTATGCCCAGAGTATTGCAGAGTATGCCCAGAGTATTGCAGAGTATGCCCAGAGTATTGCCAGAGTATGCCCAGAGTATTGCGGAGTATGCAGAGTATGCCCAGGGTATTGCAGAGTATGCCCAGGGTATTGTGGAGTATGCCCAGAGTATTGTGGAGTATGCCCAGAGTATGCCCAGAGTATTGCAGAGTATGCCCAGAGTATTGCCAGAGTATGCCCAGAGTATTGCCAGAGTATTGCGGAGTATGCAGAGTATGCCCAGGGTATTGCAGAGTATGCCCAGAGTATTGCAGAGTATGCCCAGAGTATTGGCAGAGTATTGCCCAGAGTATGCCCGGAGTATTGCCAGAGTATGCCCGGAGTATTGCCAGAGTATGCCCGGAGTATTGCCAGAGTATGCCCGGAGTATTGCCAGAGTATGCCCAGAGTATGCCCAGAGTATTGCAGAGTATGCCCAGAGTATTGCCAGAGTATGCCCAGAGTATTGCCAGAGTATTGCGGAGTATGCAGAGTATGCCCAGGGTATTGCAGAGTATGCCCAGGGTATTGCAGAGTATGCCCAGAGTATTGCGGAGTATGCCCAGAGTATTGCAGAGTATGCCCAGAGTATTGCAGAGTATGCCCAGAGTATTGCCAGAGTATGCCCAGAGTATTGCGGAGTATGCAGAGTATGCCCAGGGTATTGCAGAGTATGCCCAGAGTATTGCAGAGTATGCCCAGAGTATTGCAGAGTATGCCCAGAGTATTGCAGAGTATGCCCAGAGTATTGGCAGTGTATGCCCAGAGTATTGCAGAGTATTGCGGAGTATGCCCAGAGTATTGCCAGAGTATTGCAGAGTATGCCCAGAGTATTGCCAGAGTATTGCCAGAGTATTGCAGAGTATGCCCAGAGTATTGCAGAGTATGCCCAGAGTATTGCCAGAGTATGCCCAGAGTATTGCCAGAGTATTGCCAGAGTATTGCGGAGTATGCAGAGTATGCCCAGGGTATTGCAGAGTATGCCCAGGGTATTGCAGAGTATGCCCAGAGTATTGCGGAGTATGCCCAGAGTATTGCCAGAGTATGCCCAGAGTATTGCCAGAGTATTGCGGAGTATGCAGAGTATGCCCAGGGTATTGCAGAGTATGCCCAGGGTATTGCAGAGTATGCCCAGGGTATTGCAGAGTATGCCCAGAGTATTGCGGAGTATGCCCAGAGTATTGCAGAGTATGCCCAGAGTATTGCCAGAGTATGCCCAGAGTATTGCCAGAGTATGCCCAGAGTATTGCCAGAGTATGCAGAGTATGCCCAGGGTATTGCAGAGTATGCCCAGAGTATTGCAGAGTATGCCCAGAGTATTGGCAGTGTATGCCCAGAGTATTGCAGAGTATTGCGGAGTATGCCCAGAGTATTGCCAGAGTATTGCAGAGTATGCCCAGAGTATTGCCAGAGTATTGCAGAGTATGCCCAGAGTATTGCCCAGAGTATTGCCCAGAGTATTGCCAGAGTATGCCTGAGTATTGCAGAGTATGCCCAGAGTATTGCCAGAGTATGCCTGAGTATTGCAGAGTATGCCCAGAGTATTGCCAGAGTATGCCTGAGTATTGCAGAGTATGCCCAGGTGAGTATTGCAGAGTATATGCAGCAGGGATGGCTGAGCAGGGAGGGAGGGATGGATGGATCTGTGACTACATTTGTCACAGATCCAGCCCGCAGCACTGGCGCTGCCATCCGCTCCCTCCCCTCTCCTCTCACACTGTACCGATCGGTACAGAGAGAGGAGGGAAAGAACCGGCGTCATCAAATGACGCCGGTCTGTTTACATCTGATCGCGCCGTCATTGGACGGCGCGATCACGTGGTAAACCGCCGCTATCAGCGGCGATTTACCGTGATCCGTGATGCGCCGGGTCCTCTGGACCCGGCGGTCACGGATGTTCCCGTGTGCGCGCCTCAGGAGGCGCGCGGGAGCGCGATTCTGACAGGCCGTTAATTAACGGCCAGTTAGAATACAGCAACCGCCCTAGAGCCGTACTTTCGGCATAGGGCGGTTGCAAAGTGGTTAAAGAGCAAACGTGCACTTACAGTAAATGCATTTACGTGCAATTAAACAGCAAACATGCACTTACAGCAAGTGCGCTTAGGTGCAAATAAACATGACACGTGCACTTACAGTAAATGCGTTTAAGTGCTATTAAACAGCAAACATGCACTTACAGTAAATGTGTTTACATGCTATTAAAGAGCAAACTTGCACTTACAGGAAATGCGTTTATGTGCTATTAAAGAGCAAACTTGCACTTACAGTAAATGCGTTTACGTGCTATTAAACAGCAAACGTGCACTTACAGCAAATGCGCCTAGGTGGAAATAAACAGGACATGTGCACTTACAGTAAATGCGTTTACGTGCTATTAAAGAGCAAACTTGCACTTACAGTAAATGCGTTTACGTGCTATTAAAGAGCAAATGTGCACTTACAGTAAATGTGTTTACGTACGATTAAACAGCAAACGTGCACTTACAGTAAATGTGTTTACGTGCTATTAAAAAGCAAACTTGCACTTACAGTAAAGGCGTTTACATGCTTTTAAAGAGCAAATGTGCGCTTACAGTAAATGCATTTACGTGCGATTAAACAGCAAACGTGCACTTACAGCAAATGTGCTTAGGTGCAAATAAACAGGACACGTGCACTTACAGTAAATGCATTTACGTGCTATTAAAGAGCAAAGTTGCACTTACAGTAAATGCGTTCACGTGCTATTAAAGAGCAAACTTGCACTTACAATAAATGCGTTTACGTCCTATTAAAGAGCAAACGTGCACTTACAGTAAATGCGTTTACGTGCAATTAAACAGCAAACATGCACTTACAGCAAATGCGCTTAGGTGCAAATAAACATGACACGTGCACTTACAGTAAATGCGTTTAAGTGCTATTAAACAGCAAACGTGCACTTACAGTAAATGTGTTTACATGCTATTAAAGAGCAAACTTGCACTTACAGGAAATGCGTTTATGTGCTATTAAAGAGCAAACTTGCACTTACAGTAAATGCGTTTACATCCTATTAAAGAGCAAACGTGCACTTACAGTAAATGCGTTTACGTGCAATTAAACAGCAAACATGCACTTACAGCAAATGCGCTTAGGTGCAAATAAACATGACACGTGCACTTACAGTAAATGCGTTTAAGTGCTATTAAACAGCAAACGTGCACTTACAGTAAATGTGTTTACATGCTATTAAAGAGCAAACTTGCACTTACAGTAAATGTGTTTACCTGCTATTAAACAGCAAACATGCAATTACAGTAAATGTGTTTACCTGCTATTAAACAGCAAACATGCACTTACAGTAAATGCGTTTACGTGCTATTAAAGAGCAAACTTGCACTTACAGTAAATGCGTTTACGTGCTATTAAAGAGCAAATGTGCGCTTACAGTAAATGCATTTACGTGCGATTAAACAGCAAACGTGCACTTACAGCAAATGTGCTTAGGTGCAAATAAACAGGACACGTGCACTTACAGTAAATGCATTTACATGCTATTAAAGAGCAAAGTTGCACTTACAGTAAATGCGTTCACGTGCTATAAAAGAGCAAAGTTGCACTTACAGTAAATGCGTTTACATGCTATTAACCACTTAAGCGCCGGACCAATGTGCTGCTAAATGCTCAGAGGCGTTTTTACAATTTGGCACTGCGTGGCTTTAACAGACAATTGCGCGGTCGTGCGACGTGGCTCCCAAACAAAATTTGCGTTCTTTTCTTCCCACAAATAAAGCTTTCTTTTGATGGTATTTGATTGCCTCTGCGATTTTTTTTTGTGCTATAAACAAAAATAGAGCGACATTTTTGAAAAAAAAAACAATATTTTTTACTTTTTGTTATGAGAAAAATTGAATAAACTAAATTTTAGTCAAACATTTAGGCCAAAATGTAAGAGAGGATGAGGAGGATTAGGACGGCTTGGTCATCCACTCTACTAATTTCTCTGCATGTTGAGGCTCAACACCGCCACCTCCCGAAAAGAAGAACGAGCGGCCACGTCCACATGCTGAAGAGGATGCACCGCGTCCACCACCAGCGTTGCCTCTAGATGCAGAGCCTGCTTGCCCTCGTGACTCTCTGCCTCTCTTTGTTGTCCTTCCAGACATTTTAATGCATTTAGGTGCAAATAAACAACACACGTGCATGTACAGTAAATGCGTTTACGTGCTATTAAAGAGCAAACATGCACTTACAGCAAATGCGCCTAGGTGGAAATAAACAGGACATGTGCACTTACAGTAAATGCGTTTAAGTGCTATTTAACAGCAAACGTGCACTTACAGTAAATGCGTTTACGTGCTATTAAAGAGCAAACTTGCACTTACAGGAAATGCATTTATGTGCTATTAAAGAGCAAACTTGCTGTCATGAACAACTTCGGCCACCAGATGGCGCTAGCGGCGCGTTGGCGCGATCGGGACGCGCGCATTCGCGGCAAGGTCGCGAGCGCGATCGCGACATTGCGACGGGAGCGGGCGCGCGCGTTCGCTCGCGGCAACGGTGCGCGCGCATCGCACGAACGTCATTCTGGCGCCAAAGGAGGATATTTAAACTTGCTGTCAGCGTTTGCCTCTTGCTGTCCGGTCTACAGCAGTTCCTGAGACTACCTGTATCTACTTACCTGAATCTGTTCCAGACAACCCGGCCTGTTCCTGACCTCCGCTTGCCTTCCGCCTGCCCTGACCTATTGCCTGCCTGACGATCCGCTTGCCTTACCCTCTTTTGCCGCTGCTGCCAACTCTGTTGTTGCTCCGGTCTGACTCCTGATCTGCATTGCCTACTATACCTGCACCTGACCCGCTAGCCGGCCTCAGACTCTCCTGCTGGGGGCTTACCTCCATTGGACTACGGTACACCTCCCGCTCTGGTGATTCCTGTGCCTCCAGTCATCTTCACCTGCCATCAGCGGATACAGTCCATACTTGCCACTCTACGCAGCACCAAGAGTCTTCTGAAGCCTTCCGGCCCAGCACCTGCGCTGCAACCGGCGCTCGTGCGACTCTGCACTCCCGCACTCCCTGTTCACTCTACCAGGGGGTCCCGGGATCAGAGGAGCAAGGGCAGCCACTCCTTGCACGTCGGGCTCGTCCACCAGGTACGTGACAGTACCGGACAGCCATGACCGAGCCCGCGCAGGGAGTGGATCCTATGCAAGAACTGTGTCGCCACCTGGACGGACTGACCCAAGCAGTCCGTACCCTGCAAGAGGGCTACACGCGTTTGGAAAATCGCGTCCAGGCATTGTCTGCTCCCGCTTCCACCTCTGCTGCTTCCGGCACATCCACGTCTCCCTCTGTCATCATGCTACCACCCGAACCAAAGGTTCCTACGCCAGAAAGGTTCTCCGGAGAACGTAGCAAATATCGGGCATTCCGCAATGCTTGCGAACTTTACTTCGCCCTACAACCACGGACTTTCTCTCTAGAAGCTACTAAAGTCGGTTTTGTCATCGCACTACTTTCGGGTGAACCGCAGGCCTGGGCCCATCGCCTGATGGAACAAAAGGACATTGCACTTGATGACCTGACCACCTTCTTTCAGGCTATGTCCTTACTATATGAAGATCCTCATCAGACCGCCTCCGCGGAAGCTGCCCTGCATGCTCTACAGCAGGGTCGCCGGCCAGCTGAGGACTACGTGTCTGAATTCCGCAGATGGAGTTCGGATACAAGGTGGAATGATGCGGCTCTCTGTTACCAGTTCCGCCTAGGACTTTCCGAATCACTCAAGGACGAACTGGCCCGGGTGGGAGTCCCAGAAACTTTGGAAGCATTAATTAACCTGACCATTCAGATTGACCGGCGTCTGAGGGAGCGCAGAACTGAAAGGGCCACGGCCCCATCTCGTCCTGTCTGGATGTTGCCACGGGTACCGACCGTTTCCAATCCAGCTCTATCAACTCCATCTGCCCCAGATACTTCGGAGCCGATGCAATTAGGCCTCCTCCGTCCTTCCCTCACCCCTGAGGAACGCCAACGCCGTAGAGCCAACAACTTGTGTCTGTATTGCGGGGAAGCTGGCCACTACGTGAGGACCTGTCCCGCAAAGCTCCGTAAGTGTCTGTCCACGTCATCTGTTCATCTACCTGTTCCCCCAGGCAATTCCACTCACCTAGCTGTCCCCGTTTTCTTCCAGCTTCCAGACAAGACTATCCAAGTCAGCGCCATTATTGATTCGGGAGCCTGCAGCTGTTTCTTGGATCAAGCCTTCGCCTCCAGACATCAGATCCCTCTTCGCCCTAGGGCTACTGGACTCTCTGTATACTTAGCTGATGGCTCCACATTAAGATCCGGACCGGTCACCCGGGAAACCCAGCCTTTAGCCACCACCATCGCTGGCAACCACCATGAGCTACTGCGCCTGGATGTGATTGACTCCCCCCTGTTCCCTGTCATACTGGGCTTGCCGTGGCTACAGGCCCACAACCCACGGGTCAACTGGACCACGGGAGAGATCAGCTTCCAATCTCCTTATTGCCAACAGCACTGCCTGCAAGTAGTATCTCCGCCTCCGTCCTTACTCTGCATGGACTCTGATCTCGAAACCCGCCAATCTGTCCCTGAAGTTTATCATGACTACCTAGATGTCTTCAGTAAGAAGGGAGCAGAGACCCTTCCGCCCCATAGGTCCTACGACTGCCCCATTGAACTTCTCCGGGGGCCGAAGTCCCTTTCGGTAGGATCTTTCCCCTAACGGGTCTTGAACTTGAGACTTTGAAGACCTACATTGAGGACAGTCTAAGAAAGAAATTCATCCGCCCATCCACATCACCAGCGGGAGCAGGGATATTCTTTGTTGAAAAGAAAGACCACTCTCTTCGTCCCTGTGTGGATTATCGGGAACTCAACAAAGTCACCATCAAGAACCGGTATCCGCTACCCCTGGTGCCTGAACTGTTCCAACGTCTGGGGGCCGCGGTCATCTTTACTAAATTAGACCTCCGCGGGGCCTACAACTTGGTCCGCATACGTGAAGGGGACGAGTGGAAGACCGCCTTCCGTACCCGTTTCGGACACTTTGAATATTTAGTTATGCCCTTCGGACTTTGCAACGCCCCCAGCGACGTTCCAACACTTTGTGAACGACATCTTCAGAGACTTCCTCGACCTTTTTGTAATCGTTTATCTGGACGACATCTTAATTTTTTCCCCGTCCCTGGAGAAACATCGGGACATGTCAAAAGCGTGCTTGAGCGACTCCGGACTCACGGACTTTATGCTAAGCCTGAAAAATGCGAGTTCGAGCGCTCGAGCATACAATTCCTGGGGCTCATAATCTCAGTAAAGGGGGTGGAAATGGATCCCAAGAAGGTCTCCGCAATCCGTGATTGGCCAGCGCCGATAGATAAGAAGGGCGTCCAGCGTTTCATCGGCTTTGCGAATTTCTACAGAAAGTTCATCAAGGCCTTCTCCAGCATAATTTCTCCAATAACCGACCTAACTAAACAAACTACCGGTTTCGCTGGACACCAGAAGCCCAGGCGGCCTTTGAAGCTCTGAAAGACCTGTTCACCTCTGCATCCATCCTCAGGCATCCCGATGCAAACCTGCCCTACATCTTAGAAGTGGATGCTTCCGAAACGGCGGTCGGGGCAGTGCTATCTCAAAGACAGGGCCCCAAGGCTCTCTTACACCCTGTCGCCTTCTTTTCCCGTAAACTGTCAACAGCCGAGAGAAATTATGATGTAGGGGACCGAGAATTGTTGGCAATAAAGGCCGCTTTGGAGGAATGGCGGTACCTCCTGGAAGGCGCGGCGCACCCAATCTTGATTTACACAGACCACAAGAACCTGGAATATTTGAAGGCGGCCAAAAGACTTAAACGCGCCAGGCCAGGTGGGCACTTTTTTTTACAAGGTTTTCCTTTCACATCACTTACAGACCAGGGTCCAAGAATACTAAGCCTGACGCTCTATCCCGCATGTATGGTAGTTCTGAGTCTTCCAGCCCCCCGGATACCATCCTGCCTTCAGGAAATTTCCTACTACTACAAAGTGACCTATTGCCCCAAATCAGGCAAGCCTCTGCTGTGATTCCCCCTTCTCCAAGTCTGGAACTACAATCTAGGGACGGTTTACTTTGGCATCAGGACAAGATCTTCGTACCTGAAAACCTACGGGTCAGCGTCCTGAGTTCTTGCCATGACCACAAGCTGGCGGGCCATTTCGGGGTACACAAAACTTCTGAACTCTTGCAACGCTCCTTTTGGTGGCCCCAGCTCCTGAAAGATTGCAGGGACTACGTGGAATCTTGCACCACGTGCATTCGAAACAGGGGAGCAAACTCAGAGCCTGGGGACTCCTGAAACCACTGTCGGTACCAGAAAGACCATGGAGAATGATCTCCATGGATTTCATCGTTGAGCTGCCTCCGTCAGAGGGTTTCACAACTGTCTTTGTGGTAGTAGACAGACTCTCTAAAATGGCACACTTTATACCTCTGAAGGGTACACCCTCCGCCCCGGAGACGGCCAAAGCCTTTATCAAGGAAGTGGTTAGGCTTCACGGTGTTCCTGTGGATATTGTGTCTGATCGAGGGGTGCAATTCACCTCAAAGTTTTGGAAGGCACTTTGCAGCAGTCTCAAAATTGGTCTATCATTCTCATCAGCATACCATCCGCAATCAAACGGCAGACAGAGAGAACGAATCAGACACTCGAACAGTATCTCCGCTGCTTCTCCTCCTTCTCGCAGGAAGATTGGGTGTCCCTGCTACCCCTGGCGGAATTCGCATACAATAATTCCGTCCACTCTGCCACCAAACAATCGCCCCTTCTATGCGAATTACGGCTTCCATCCTTTGTTCTTGTCCAATTCCGTCCCGGAGTGTTCGGTACCCGCCGTCCAGGAAACTCTGACCTTCTTCGACACAAATAATAAGATTCTGCAGGAGACAATGTCTAAGACACAAGAGCGTAATAAAGAAATTTTTGACAGAAAGAGAAGAGGGGAACTCAACCTGGAACCTGGAACTAAGGTTTATTTGTCTACCCTGAATTTAAAGCTTGCATGCCCCTCGAAGAAACTAGGCCCTAGGTTTGTGGGCCCTTTTCCTGTCAAGAGGAAGATAAATGAGGTTGCCTACGAACTTGAGTTGCCAGAAACCTTCCGCATCCACCCGGTCTTCCACGTGGCCCTGCTTAAACCAGTCGTTGCTGATCCCTCCCTGAGAGGAACACAGGTCCGCCGGAGCCGGTCCTAATAGACGGCGAGGAGGAATTTGAGGTTGAATCCATCCTGGATTGCAGGAAGAGACGCAACCAAGTTCAATTCCTCGTCAAGTGGAAAGGGTACGGACCCGAGGAGAATTCATGGGAACCGGAGGACAATATACACGCTGAAAGACTAATCCAGTCATTTAAAGACTCCCACCCGCTGGAAAATCCCGGTTGGGCATCCGGAGGCTGCCCATTGGAGGGGGGCAATGTCATGAACAACTTCGGCCACCAGATGGCGCTAGCGGCGCGTAGTTCCCGCGCGCGATCGGGACGCGCGCATTCGCGGCAAGGTCGCGAGCGCGGATCGCGACATTGCGACGGGCTAGCGGGCTGCGCGCGTTCGCGGCAACGTGTTGCGCGGGCGCATCGCACGAAAGTCATTTGGCGCCAAAGGAGGATATTTAAACTTGCTGTCAGCGTTTGCCTCTTGCTGTCCGGTCTACAGCTGTTCTGAGGACTACCTGTATCTACTTACCTG